>JAZKLR010000407.1:0-600000 GCA_037103525.1 Ganaspis brasiliensis
TTGATAAATCTATTTGTCAATGGGAAAAATTAGGGGGCGTATTCCGGAGGACGTTTTATCATTTAAGAACATGATTATAATTTTTTAGTTTATTTTAAGTATTTTTCTCTGATAAGTTTTTCTACTTTTCTAAGGGGTGGTTTTTTAGGGTTAATAAATTAATTTGTCAATTTGAAAAATTAGAGGGCATATTCCTGAGAACGTTCTATCATTTTAGAACTTAATTATAATTTTTTGGTTGCTTTTGAGTATTTTTCCCTTATATCTTGTTCTTTTTTTCCTTAGGGGTGGTTTTTTAGGGTTGATAAATCGATTTGTCAATTGGAAAAATTATGAAGCGTATTCCGGAGGACGTTTCATCATTTAAGAACATGATTATAATTTTTTAGTTTATTTTGAGTATTTTTCTCTGATAAGTTTTTCTACTTTTCTAAGGGGTCGTTTTTTAGGTTTAATAAATTAATTTCTCAATTTAAAAAATTATAGGGCTTATTCTTGAGTACGTTTCATCTTTTTAGAACTTAATTATAATTTTTTTATTGATTTTGAGTATTTTTCTCTTATATCTTTTTCTTTTTTTTCTTCGGGGTGGTTTTTAAGGGTTGATAAATCTATTTGTCAATTAAAAAAATTAAGTGGCGTATTCCGGAGGACGTTTCATCATTTAAGAACATGATTATAATTTTTTAGTTTATTTTGAGTATTTTTCTCTGATAAGTTTTTCTACTTTTCTAAGGGGTGGATTTTTAGGGTTAATAAATTAATTTCTCAATTTGAAAAATTATAGGGCATATTCTTGAGTACGTTTAATCATTTTAGAACTTAATTATAATTTTTTTATTGATTTTGAGTATTTTTCTCTTATATCTTTTTCTTTTTTCCCTTAGGGGTGGTTTTTTAGGGTTGATAAATCTATTTGTCAATTTAAAAAATTAGGGGGCGTATTCCGGAGGACGTTTCATCATTTAAGAACATGATTATAATTTTTTGGTTTATTTTGAGTATTTTTCTCTGATAAGTTTTTCTACTTTTCTAGGGGGTGGTTTTTTAGGGTTGATAAATTAATTCGTCAATTTAAAAAATTATAGGGCATATTCTTGAGTACGTTTCATCATTTTAGAACTTAATTATAATTTTTTTGTTGATTTTGAGTATTTTTCTCTGATTTCTTTTTATTTTTTTCCTTAGGGGTGGTTTTTTAGGGTTGATAAATCTATTTGTCAATTGGTAAAATTAGGGGGCGTATTCCGGAGGCCGTTACATCATTTTAGAACATGATTATATTTTTTTTGTTGGTTTTGAGTCAATTTGAAAAATTATAGGGCATATTCTTGAGTACGTTTCATCATTTTAGAACTTAATTATAATTTTTTTTTGATTTTGAGTATTTTTCTCTGATTTCTTTTTCTTTTTTTCCTTAGGGGTGGTTTTTTAGGGTTGATAAATCTATTTGTCAATTGGTAAAATTAGGGGGATTTTTCCGGAGGCCGTTACATCATTTTAGAACATGATTATATTTTTTTTGTTGGTTTTGAGTCAATTTGAAAAATTATAGGGCATATTCTTGAGTACGTTTCATCATTTTAGAACTTAATTATAATTTTTTTTTGATTTTGAGTATTTTTCTCTTATATCTTTTTCTTTTGTTCCTTAGGGGTGGTTTTTTAGGGTTGATAAATCTTTTTGTCAATTGGAAAAATAAGGGGGCATATTTCAGAGTACGTTTAATCATTTTAGAACATGATTATATTTTTTTTGTTGGTTTTGAGTATTTCTCTGTGATAACTTTATCTATTTTTCAAAGGGGTGGTTTTTTAGGGTTAATAAATTAAGTTCTCAATTTAAAAAATTATAGGGCATATTCTTGAGTACGTTTCATCATTTTAGAACTTAATTATAATTTTTTTATTGAATTTGAGTATTTTTCTCTTATATCTTTTTCTTTTTTTTCTTCGGGGTGGTTTTTAAGGGTTTATAAATCTATTTGTCAATTAAAAAAATTAAGGGGCGTATTCCGGAGGACGTTTCATCATTTAAGAACATGATTATAATTTTTTAGTTTATTTTGAGTATTTTTCTCTGATAAGTTTTTCTACTTTTCTAAGGGGTGGATTTTTAGGGTTAATAAATTAAGTTCTCAATTTGAAAAATTATAGGGCATATTCTTGAGTACGTTTCATCATTTTAGAACTTAATTATAATTTTTTTATTGATTTTGAGTATTTTTCTCTTATATCTTTTTCTTTTTTTTCTTCGGGGTGGTTTTTAAGGGTTGATAAATCTATTTGTCAATTAAAAAAATTAAGTGGCGTATTCCGGAGGACGTTTCATCATTTAAGAACATGATTATAATTTTTTAGTTTATTTTGAGTATTTTTCTCTGATAAATTTTTCTACTTTTCTAAGGGGTGGTTTTTTAGGGTTAATAAATTAATTTGTCAATTTGAAAAATTATAGGGCATATTCTTGAGTACGTTTCATCATTTTAGAACTTAATTATAATTTTTTTATTGATTTTGAGTATTTTTCTCTTATATCTTTTTCTTTTTTTTCTTTGGGGTGGTTTTTAAGGGTTTATAAATCTATTTGTCAATTAAAAAAATTAAGAGGCGTATTCCGGAGGACGTTTCATCATTTAAGAACATGATTATAATTTTTTAGTTTATTTTAAGTATTTTTCTCTGATAAGTTTTTCTACTTTTCTAAGGGGTGGATTTTTAGGGTTAATAAATTAAGTTCTCAAATTAAAAAATTATAGGGCATATTCTTGAGTACGTTTCATCATTTTAGAACTTAATTATAATTTTTTTATTGATTTTGAGTATTTTTCTCTTATATCTTTTTCTTTTTTTCCTTAGGGGTGGTTTTTTAGGGTTGATAAATCTATTTGTCAATTGGAAAAATTATGGGGCGTATTCCGGAGGACGTTTCATCATTTAAGAACATGATTTTAATTTTTTGGTTTATTTTGAGTATTTTTCTCTGATAAGTTTTTCTACTTTTCTAAGGGGTGGTTTTTTAGGGTTAATAAATTAATTTCTCAATTTGAAAGATTATAGGGCATATTCTTGAGTACGTTTCATCATTTTAGAACTTAATTATAATTTTTTTATTGATTTTGAGTATTTTTCTCTTATATCTTTTTCTTTTTTTTCTTCGGGGTGGTTTTTAAGGGTTTATAAATCTATTTGTCAATTAAAAAAATTAAGGGGCGTATTCCGGAGGACGTTTCATCATTTAAGAACATGATTATAATTTTTAAGTTTATTTTGAGTATTTTTCTCTGATAAGTTTTTCTACTTTTCTAAGGGGTGGATTTTTAGGGTTAATAAATTAAGTTCTCAATTTGAAAAATTATAGGGCTTATTCTTGAGTACGTTTCATCTTTTTAGAACTTAATTATAATTTTTTTATTGATTTTGAGTATTTTTCTCTTATATCTTTTCCTTTTTTTCCTTAGGGGTGGTTTTTTAGGGTTGATAAATCTATTTTTTAATTGGAGAAATTAGGGGGCGTATTCCGGAGGACGTTTTATCATTTAAGAACATGATTATAATTTTTTAGTTTATTTTGAGTATTTTTCTCTGATAAGTTTTTCTACTTTTCTAAGGGGTGGTTTTTTAGGGTTAATAAATTAATTTGTCAATTTGAAATAATAGAGGGCATATTCCTGAGAACGTTTAATCATTTTAGAACATGATTATATTTTTTTTGTTGGTTTTGAGTATTTCTCTGCGATAACTTTTTCTATTTTTCTAAGGGGTGGTTTTTTAGGGTTAATAAATTAAGTTCTTAATTTGAAAAATTAGAGGGCATATTCCTGAGAACGTTCTATCATTTTAGAACTTAATTATAATTTTTTTGTTGATTTTGAGTATTTTTCTCTGATATCTTTTTCTTTTTTTCTTAAGGGGTGGTTTTTTATCGTTTAAAAATTAATAAGTCAATTAGAAAAATTATAGGGCATATTCATGAGTAGGTTTCATCATTTTAGAACTTAATTATAATTTTTTTATTGATTTTGAGTATTTTTCCCTTATATCTTTTTCTTTTTTTCCTTAGGGGTGGTTTTTTAGGGTTGATAAATCGATTTGTCAATTGGAAAAATTAGGGGGCGTATTCCGGAGGACGTTTCATCATTTAAGAACATGATTATAATTTTTTAGTTTATTTTAAGTATTTTTCTCTGATAAGTTTTTCTACTTTTCTAAGGGGTGGTTTTTTAGGGTTAGTAAATTAATTTGTCAATTTAAAATAATAGAGGGCATATTCCTGAGAACGTTTTATCATTTAAGAACATGATTATATTTTTTTTGTTGGTTTTGAGTATTTCTCTGTGATAACTTTTTCTATTTTTCTAAGGGGTGGTTTTTTAGGGTTAATAAATTAATTTCTTAATTTGAAAAATTAGAGGGCATATTCCTGAGAACGTTCTATTATTTTAGAACTTAATTATAATTTTTTTGTTGATTTTGAGTATTTTTCTCTGATATCTTTTTCTTTTTTTCTTAAGGGGTGGTTTTTTATCGTTTAAAAATTAATTAGTCAATTAGAAAAATTATAGGGCATATTCATGAGTAGGTTTCATCATTTTAAAACTTAATTATAATTTTTTTATTGATTTTGAGTATTTTTCCCTTATATCTTTTTCTTTTTTTCTTAAGGGGTGGTTTTTTATCGTTTAAAAATTAATTATTTAATTAGAAAAATTATAGGGCATATTCTTGAGTAGGTGTTATCATTTTAGAACTTAATTATAATTTTTTTGTTGATTTTGAGTATTTTTCTCTGATTTCTTTTTCTTTTTTTCCTTAGGGGTGGTTTTTTAGGGTTGATTAATCTATTTGTCAATTGGAAAAATAAGGGGGCACTTTCCAGAGTACGTTTTATCATTTTAGAACATGATTATAATTTTTTGGTTGATTTTGAGTATGTCTCTGTTATAACTTTATCTTTTTTTCTTAAGGGGTGGTTTTTAGGGTGGTGAAATTAATTCGTCAATTAGAAAAATTATAGGGTACATTCCTAAATACGTTTCATCATTTTAGAACTTAATTATAATTTTTTTTTTGATTTTGAGTATTTTTCTCTGATATCTTTTTCTTTTTTTCTTAAGGGGTGGTTTTTTATGGTTGATAAATCTATTTGTCTATTGGAAAAATTAGGGGGCATATTTCAGAGTACGGTTAATCATTTTAGAACATGATTATATTTTTTTTGTTCGTTTTGAGTATTTCTCTGTGATAACTTCTTCTATTTTTCTAAGGGGTGGTTTTTTAGGGTTAATAAATTAATTTGTCAATTTGAAAAATTAAAAAGCATATTCCTAAGAACGTTCTATCATTTTAGAACTTAATTATAATTTTTTTGTTGATTTTGAGTATTTTTCTCTGATATATTTTCTTTTTTTCTTAAGGGGTGGTTTTTTATCGTTAAAAAATTAATTAGTCAATTAGAAAAATTATAGGGCATATTCTTGAGTAGGTTTTATCATTTTAGAACTTAATTATAATTTTTTTGTTGATTTTAAGTATTTTTCTCTTATATCTTTTTCTTTTTTTTCTTAGGGGTGGTTTTTTAGGGTTGATAAATCTATTTGTCAATTGGAAAAATTAGGGGGTGTATTCCGGAGGACGTTTCATCATTTAAGAACATAATTATAATTTTTTAGTTTATTTTGAGTATTTTTCTCTGATAAGTTTTTCTACTTTTCTAAGGGGTCGTTTTTTAGGTTTAATAAATTAATTTCTCAGTTTGAAAAATTATAGGGCTTATTCTTGAGTACGTTTCATCTTTTTAGAACTTAATTATAATTTTTTTATTGATTTTGAGTATTTTTCTCTGATATCTTTTTCTTTTTTTCTTAAGGGGTGGTTTTTTATCGTTCAAAAATTAATTAGTCAATTAGAAAAATTATAGGGCATATTCTTGAGTAGGTTTTATCATTTTAGAACTTAATTATAATTTTTTTGTTGATTTTAAGTATTTTTTCTCTTATATCTTTTTCTTTTTTTCCTTAGGGGTAGTTTTTTAGGGTTGATAAATCTATTTGTCGATTGGAAAAATTAGGGGGCGTATTCCGGAGGACGTTTCATCATTTAAGAACATGACTATAATTTTTTAGTTTATTTTGAGTATTTTTCTCTGATAAGTTATTCTACTTTTCTAAGGGGTGGTTTTTTAGGGTTAATAAATTAATTTCTCAATTTGAAAAATTATAGGGCATATTCTTGAGTACGTTTCATCATTTTAGAACTTAATTATAATTTTTTTATTGATTTTGAGTATTTTTCTCTTATATCTTTTTCTTTTTTTCCTTAGGGGTGGTTTTTTAGGGTTGATAAATCTATTTGTCAATTGGAAAAATTAGGGGGCGTATTCCGGAGGACGTTTCATCATTTAAGAACATGACTATAATTTTTTAGTTTATTTTGAGTATTTTTCTCTGATAAGTTATTCTACTTTTCTAAGGGGTGGTTTTTTAGGGTTAATAAATTAATTTCTCAATTTGAAAAATTAAAGGGCATATTCTTGAGTACGTTTCATCATTTTAGAACTTAATTATAATTTTTTTATTGATTTTGAGTATTTTTCTCTTATATCTTTTTCTTTTTTTTCTTCGGGGTGGTTTTTAAGGGTTGATAAATCTATTTGTCAATTAAAAAAATTAAGGGGCGTATTCCGGAGGACGTTTTATCATTTAAGAACATGATTATAATTTTTTAGTTTATTTTGAGTATTTTTCTCTGATAAGTTTTTCTACTTTTCTAAGGGGTGGATTTTTAGGGTTAATAAATTAATTTCTCAATTTGAAAAATTATAGGGCATATTCTTGAGTACGTTTCATCATTTTAGAACTTAATTATAATTTTTTTATTGATTTTGAGTATTTTTCTCTTATATCTTTTTCTTTTTTCCCTTAGGGGTGGTTTTTTAGGGTTGATAAATCTATTTGTCAATTTAAAAAATTAGAAGGCGTATTCCGGAGGACGTTTCATCATTTAAGAACATGATTATAATTTTTTGGTTTATTTTGAGTATTTTTCTCTGATAAGTTTTTCTACTTTTCTAGGGGGTGGTTTTTTAGGGTTGATAAATTAATTCGTCAATTTAAAAAATTATAGGGCATATTCTTGAGTACGTTTCATCATTTTAGAACTTAATTATAATTTTTTTGTTGATTTTGAGTATTTTTCTCTGATTTCTTTTTATTTTTTTCCTTAGGGGTGGTTTTTTAGGGTTGATAAATCTATTTGTCAATTGGTAAAATTAGGGGGCGTATTCCGGAGGCCGTTACATCATTTTAGAACATGATTATATTTTTTTTGTTGGTTTTGAGTCAATTTGAAAAATTATAGGGCATATTCTTGAGTACGTTTCATCATTTTAGAACTTAATTATAATTTTTTTTTGATTTTGAGTATTTTTCTCTTATATCTTTTTCTTTTGTTCCTTAGGGGTGGTTTTTTAGGGTTGATAAATCTTTTTGTCAATTGGAAAAATTAGGGGGCATATTTCAGAGTACGTTTAATCATTTTAGAACATGATTATATTTTTTTTGTTGGTTTTGAGTATTTCTCTGTGATAACTTTTTCTATTTTTCAAAGGGGTGGTTTTTTAGGGTTAATAAATTAAGTTCTCAATTTAAAAAATTATAGGGCATATTCTTGAGTACGTTTCATCATTTTAGAACTTAATTATAATTTTTTTATTGAATTTGAGTATTTTTCTCTTATATCTTTTTCTTTTTTTTCTTCGGGGTGGTTTTTAAGGGTTTATAAATCTATTTGTCAATTAAAAAAATTAAGGGGCGTATTCCGGAGGACGTTTCATCATTTAAGAACATGATTATAATTTTTTAGTTTATTTTGAGTATTTTTCTCTGATAAGTTTTTCTACTTTTCTAAGGGGTGGATTTTTAGGGTTAATAAATTAAGTTCTCAATTTGAAAAATTATAGGGCATATTCTTGAGTACGTTTCATCATTTTAGAACTTAATTATAATTTTTTTATTGATTTTGAGTATTTTTCTCTTATATCTTTTTCTTTTTTTCCTTAGGGGTGGTTTTTTAGGGTTGATAAATCTATTTGTCAATTGGTAAAATTAGGGGGCGTATTCCGGAGGACGTTACATCAATTTAGAACATGATTATATTTTTTTTGTTGGTTTTGAGTCAATTTGAAAAATTATAGGCCATATTCTTGAGTACGTTTCATCATTTTAGAACTTAATTATAATTTTTTTTTGATTTTGAGTATTTTTCTCTTATATCTTTTTCTTTTGTTCCTTAGGGGTGGTCTTTTAGGGTTGATAAATCTATTTGTCAATTGGAAAAATTAGGGGGCATATTTCAGAGTACGTTTAATCATTTTAGAACATGATTATATTTTTTTTTGTTGGTTTTGAGTATTTCTCTGTGATAACTTTTTCTATTTTTCAAAGGGGTGGTTTTTTAGGGTTATTAAATTAAGTTCTCAATTTGAAAAATTATAGGGCATATTCTTGAGTACGTTTCATCATTTAAGAACTTAATTATAATTTTTTTATTGATTTTGAGTATTTTTCTCTTATATCTTTTTCTTTTTTTTCTTCGGGGTGGTTTTTAAGGGTTTATAAATCCATTTGTCAATTAAAAAAATTAAGGGGCGTATTCCGGAGGACGTTTCATCATTTAAGAACATGATTATAATTTTTTAGTTTATTTTGAGTATTTTTCTCTGATAAGTTTTTCTACTTTTCTAAGGGGTGGATTTTTAGGGTTAATAAATTAAGTTCTCAATTTGAAAAATTATAGGACATATTCTTGAGTACGTTACATCATTTTAGAACTTAATTATAATTTTTTTATTGATTTTGAGTATTTTTCTCTTATATCTTTTTCTTTTTTTTCTTCGGGGTGGTTTTTAAGGGTTTATAAATCCATTTGTCAATTAAAAAAATTAAGGGGCGTATTCCGGAGGACGTTTCATCATTTAAGAACATGATTATAATTTTTTAGTTTATTTTGAGTATTTTTCTCTGATAAGTTTTTCTACTTTTCTAGAGGGTGGTTTTTTAGGGTTGATAAATAAATTCGCCAATTTAAAAAATTATAGGGCATATTCTTGAGTACGTTTCATCATTTTAGAACTTAATTATAATTTTTTGTTGATTTTGAGTATTTTTCTCTTATATCTTTTTCTTTTGTTCCTTAGGGGTGGTTTTTTAGGGTTGATAAATCTATTTATCAATTGGAAAAATTAGGGGGCATATTTCAGAGTACGTTTAATCATTTTAGAACATGATTATATTTTTTTTGTTGATTTTGAGTATTTTTCTCTGATATCTTTTTCTTTTTTTCTTAAGGGGTGGTTTTTTATCGTTCAAAAATTAATGAGTCTATTAGAAAAATTATAGGGCATATTCTTGAGTAGGTTTCATCATTTTAGAACTTAATTAAAATTTTTTTGTTGATTTTGAATATTTTTCTCTGATATATTTTCCTTTTTTTCCTTAGGGGTGGTTTTTTAGGGTTGATAAATCTATTTGTCAATTGGAAAAATTAGGGGGCATATTTCAGAGTACGTTTAATCATTTTAGAACATGATTATATTTTTTTTGTTGGTTTTGAGTATTTCTCTGTGATAACTTTTTCTATTTTTCAAAGGGGTGGTTTTTTAGGGTTAATAAATTAATTTGTCAATTTGAAAAATTAGAGGGCATATTCCTGAGAACGTTCTATTATTTTAGAACTTAATTATAATTTTTTTGTTAATTTTGAGTATTTTTCTCTGATATCTTTTTCTTTTTTTCTTAAGGGGTGGTTTTTTATCGTTCAAAAATTAATTAGTCAATTAGAAAAATTATAGGGCATATTCTTGAGTAGGTTTTATCATTTTAGAACTTAATTATAATTTTTTTGTTGATTTTTAATATTTTTCTCTGATTTCTTTTTCTTTTTTTCCTTAGGAGTGGTTTTTTAGGGTTGATAAATCTATTTGTCAATTGGTAAAATTAGGGGGCGTATTCCAAAGGACGTTACATCATTTTAGAACATGATTATATTTTTTTTGTTGGTTTTGAGTCAATTTGAAAAAATTATAGGGCATATTCTTGAGTACGTTTCATCATTTTAGAACTTAATTATAATTTTTTGTTGATTTTGAATATTTTTCTCTTATATCTTTTTCTTTTGTTCCTTAGGGGTGGTTTTTTAGGGTTGATAAATCTATTTGTCAATTGGAAAAATTAGGGGGCATATTTCAGAGTACGTTTAATCATTTTAGAACATGATTATATTTTTTTTGTTGGTTTTGAGTATTTCTCTGTGATAACTTTTTCTATTTTTCAAAGGGGTGGTTTTTTAGGGTTAATAAATTAAGTTCTCAATTTAAAAAATTAAAGGGCATATTCTTGAGTACGTTTCATCATTTTAGAACTTAATTATAATTTTTTTATTGATTTTGAGTATTTTTCTCTTATATCTTATTCTTTTTTTTCTTAGGGATGGTTTTTTAGGGTTGATAAATCTATTTGTCAATTGGAAAAATTAGGGGGCGTATTCCGGAGGACGTTTCATCATTTAAGAACATGATTATAATTTTTTAGTTTATTTTGAGTATTTTTCTCTGATAAGTTTTTCTACTTTTCTAAGGGGTGGATTTTTAGGGTTAATAAATTAAGTTCTCAATTTGAAAAATTATAGGGCATATTCTTGAGTACGTTTCATCATTTTAGAACTTAATTATACATTTTTTATTGATTTTGAGTATTTTTCTCTTATATCTTTTTCTTTTTTTTCTTCGGGGTGGTTTTTAAGGGTTGATAAATCTATTTGTCAATTAAAAAAATTAAGGGGCGTATTCCGGAGGACGTTTCATCATTTAAGAACATGATTATAATTTTTTAGTTTATTTTGAGTATTTTTCTCTGATAAGTTTTTCTACTTTTCTAAGGGGTGGATTTTTAGGGTTAATAAATTAATTTCTCAATTTGAAAAATTATAGGGCATATTCTTGAGTACGTTTTATCATTTTAGAACTTAATTATAATTTTTTTATTGATTTTGAGTATTTTTCTCTTATATCTTTTTCTTTTTTTCCTTAGGGGTGGTTTTTTAGGGTTGATAAATCTATTTGTCAATTTAAAAAATTAGGGGGCGTATTCCGGAGGACGTTTCATCATTTAAGAACATGATTATAATTTTTTAGTTTATTTTGAGTATTTTTCTCTGATAAGTTTTTCTACTTTTCTAGGGGGTGGTTTTTTAGGGTTGATAAATTAATTCGTCAATTTGAAAAATTATAGGGCATATTCTTGAGTACGTTTCATCATTTTAGAACTTAATTATAATTTTTTGTTGATTTTGAGTATTTTTCTCTTATATCTTTTTCTTTTGTTCCTTAGGGTTGGTTTTTTAGGGTTGATAAATCTATTTATCAATTGGAAAAATTAGGGGGCATATTTCAGAGTACGTTTAATCATTTTAGAACATGATTATATTTTTTTTGTTGATTTTGAGTATTTTTCTCTGATATCTTTTTCTTTTTTTCTTAAGGGGTGGTTTTTTATCGTTCAAAAATTACTTAGTCTATTAGAAAAATTATAGGGCATATTCTTGAGTAGGTTTCATCATTTTAGAACTTAATTAAAATTTTTTTGTTGATTTTAAGTATTTTTCTCTGATTTCTTTTTTTTTTCCTTAGGGGTGGTTTTTTAGGGTTGAATAATCTATTTGTCAATTGGAAAAATTAGGGGGCACATTCCTGAGTACGTTTTATCATTTTAGAACATGATTATAATTTTTTGGTTGATTTTGAGTATTTCTCTGTTATAACTTTATCTTTTTTTCTTAAGGGGTGGTTTTTAGGGTGGTGAAATTAATTCGTCAATTAGAAAAATTATAGGGTATATTCCTAAATACGTTTCATCATTTTAGAACTTAATTATAATTTTTTTGTCGATTTTGAGTATTTTTCTCTGATTTCTTTTTCTTTTTTTCCTTACGGGTGGTTTTTTAGGGTTGATTAATCTATTTGTCAATTGAAAAAATTAGGGGGCACATTCCTGAGTACGTTTTATCATTTTAGAACATGATTATAATTTTTTGGTTGATTTTGAGTATTTCTCTGTTATAACTTTATCTTTTTTTCTTAAGGGGTGGTTTTTAGGGTGGTGAAATTAATTCGTCAATTAGAAAAATTATAGGGTATATTCCTAAATACGTTGCATCATTTTAGAACTTAATTATAATTTTTTTGTCGATTTTGAATATTTTTCTCTGATATATTTTCCTTTTTTTCCTTAGGGGTGGTTTTTTTGGGTTGATTAATCTATTTGTCAATTAAAAAAATTAAGGGGCGTATTCCGGAGGACGTTTCATCATTTAAGAACATGATTATAATTTTTTAGTTTATTTTGAGTATTTTTCTCTGATAAGTTTTTCTACTTTTCTAAGGGGTGGATTTTTAGGGTTAATAAATTAATTTCTCAATTTGAAAAATTATAGGGCATATTCTTGAGTACGTTTTATCATTTTAGAACTTAATTATAATTTTTTTATTGATTTTGAGTATTTTTCTCTTATATCTTTTTCTTTTTTTCCTTAGGGGTGGTTTTTTAGGGTTGATAAATCTATTTGTCAATTTAAAAAATTAGGGGGCGTATTCCGGAGGACGTTTCATCATTTAAGAACATGATTATAATTTTTTAGTTTATTTTGAGTATTTTTCTCTGATAAGTTTTTCTACTTTTCTAGGGGGTGGTTTTTTAGGGTTGATAAATTAATTCGTCAATTTGAAAAATTATAGGGCATATTCTTGAGTACGTTTCATCATTTTAGAACTTAATTATAATTTTTTGTTGATTTTGAGTATTTTTCTCTTATATCTTTTTCTTTTGTTCCGTAGGGTTGGTTTTTTAGGGTTGATAAATCTATTTATCAATTGGAAAAATTAGGGGGCATATTTCAGAGTACGTTTAATCATTTTAGAACATGATTATATTTTTTTTGTTGATTTTGAGTATTTTTCTCTGATATCTTTTTCTTTTTTTCTTAAGGGGAGGTTTTTTATCGTTCAAAAATTACTTAGTCTATTAGAAAAATTATAGGGCATATTCTTGAGTAGGTTTCATCATTTTAGAACTTAATTAAAATTTTTTTGTTGATTTTAAGTATTTTTCTCTGATTTCTTTTTTTTTTTCCTTAGGGGTGGTTTTTTAGGGTTGACTAATCTATTTGTCAATTGGAAAAATTAGGGGGCACATTCCTGAGTACGTTTTATCATTTTAGAACATGATTATAATTTTTTGGTTGATTTTGAGTATTTCTCTGTTATAACTTTATCTTTTTTTCTTAAGGGGTGGTTTTTAGGGTGGTGAAATTAATTCGTCAATTAGAAAAATTATAGGGTATATTCCTAAATACGTTTCATTATTTTAGAACTTAATTATAATTTTTTTGTCGATTTTGAGTATTTTTCTCTGATTTCTTTTTCTTTTTTTCCTTAGGGGTGGTTTTTTAGGGTTGATTAATCTATTTGTCAATTGAAAAAATTAGGGGGCACATTCCTGAGTACGTTTTATCATTTTAGAACATGATTATAATTTTTTGGTTGATTTTGAGTATTTCTCTGTTATAACTTTATCTTTTTTTCTTAAGGGGTGGTTTTTAGGGTGGTGAAATTAATTCGTCAATTAGAAAAATTATAGGGTATATTCCTAAATACGTTGCATCATTTTAGAACTTAATTATAATTTTTTTGTCGATTTTGAATATTTTTCTCTGATATATTTTCCTTTTTTTCCTTAGGGGTGGTTTTTTTGGGTTGATTAATCTATTTGTCAATTGGAAAAATTAAGGGGCATATTGCAGAGTACGTTTCATTATTTTAGATTTTTATTATATTTTTTGTAGAATTTTTTTTTTTATTTCTTCTTTAGGGGTGGTTTTTGGGGGTTGCGAACTTTCTGTCCTTTGGTAACTGACTTTTTAATGTTTTTTATAATTAATGAATTGATTTGAAATGCTGAAAATAAAAATTTGTTTGATTAAATCAAATAGTGTTATTTGAATTTGGTGCGAAAAACACGTGGTCCCCTCTGATTGGTGGTCAATCTGCGTATGTTAATTTCTCTATTAGAATTACGAGAAACCGAAAAATTTCAATGATTTTTTATTTTTCTGTTAATTATTATTAATTAGCCATCCGATTATTGATTTAGTTCATCAATAATTACATGTCTTTTTTGATAATATTTGCTTTTCAGGGCAATTTCTCTTTTGGGATAGCACTCTACTAACCGTCCTACTTGACATTCGCTCCTAAAATGAGATTCACTTTTTCATTATTTTCCCTCATAAAACAATCATTTATAAGTCAAAACTTAATCAAAACAATCAAAAGTAATTTACTTTATCGTAATTAGTACTTCAGAAGTACTAATTATACTTATTTCTTTTCATATTCAGCATAAAACCGAACCGTAACCAAACTGTAACCAAACGGCAACTTTCAATGGTTACTGTTCGGGGTGACCAGGCTGCCAGGGATAGAATACAAAACTTGGAGGGAATTAAAGTTTTAAAAAAATAATGTCAGTGGTGCGCAATTGAAACGTTGAATAAAGGAAATATAAGAAATAAAAAAACATTTTTAATTGAGACATTTTGCGAATCACTCATAATTGTCCACGTGGACATTTGACGAAACCCCCCCTCCCCCCCTAAGCTGTCCACGTGGTATATGAACGGCCCCTTTCATGAAATGTATTTATAAAGCTCGTGTTTATAAAAGCGTAAAAAATATCCTTTCTAAAAAAAGAAATGATACGGTTTTCAAATTAAACTCAGGTATTGTTATTGAAGTTCAAGATATCATAAAGACTGACGTCTCTTGTTTTTTGTCGGTAATAACTCTAAATGTTATTAACGACGAATTAGTTGGACATTTGTTTAGAGCAGGCGTGTTCAGTCTCGGCAAGTGCACACTGACACGGGAAGGCCAACTCTGACACCAAATTTTTTTTCGCGTTTTCCTTCAGTTTCTGGAGGAGCCATTGTTGAAGCTATTAGACCCTCACCGTAGGTAGTCCGCAATAAACTCAACTCTTCCCATTTTCCGAAACTTCATAATATGTCTATTTCTATATTATTTAGTTAATATTTATATTTTATTTTGTATGTAAGGTTCATGTTATCATATCTTTTATTTAAATATATTAATTAATACGAATTACATATCCTAATGAAATCAGATTGAGTAAATTAAGTATAATAATAATTTTTATCTGGCTTACAACTCAGTTGGAGGTAAAGGAGTAAAGGGCCCAAACCCGTCAAGATTTATTGCAGGGAAGTTGACCTACTCCCAACACTGACAGTGTCAGTTTTGTCAGATTTTGTAAGCACACTTAACACCCCTGGTTTAGAGTAACAGATAGAGGTAATAGAGCAACATTAGTCTTTATAAATGATGTCACCGAGAAATTAATATTTATTAAATGTAATGAAAGCAATTACGTTTGTCAATTACCTCAGACTTTCGACATTCAATTAATTTTGTTGCAAGCTGAATAATGTTTAATTATCTCACTTTATTTTTAAATGTTTTTTGAATCCCTATTTAACCCATTGAGGACGGGAAGTCCACAAATTTGCCACGGAGTTTAGTATTATTTTTTAGTGTTAGAAGAGAATGAAAAAAAATGTACTTAACCTATTTTATATATATTAGACATCGCTCTTTTTAATTTTGCAATAAAAAATTATGTATATTCATAAATAAACAAGTTACAAGCAGTTTTCTAATAAAAAAAAACGTTTTTTCAGTTTTTTTTTCATTTATGAATTTTTTTCGACACTTTATGATAAAGGAATATCTTTGACTGATACAAATATCGCGGCAAGGATGTTTAATCTACAAGAAACCACAATGGTAAAAGTTAAATTTCAAAATGGCGGACACAAAATGGCGACTGAAGTGGGATTTTTTTTTTAAATCATGGACTGGTATTGGAAATCGTACAAACCTCATAGTTTTTCACAAAACTCGGTATGTGAATATTTTTGATTTCGCTGGTGCAGAATTTCCAATTAAACTTTCAAAATTCAAAATGGCGGATCCAAAATAAAGGACAAATTTTTAAAAATCTAACAATTTCGCTTGAAACTTGTTACTCGGGGGTTTTTGGAGTCGCTGATTACGAATCTAAAGTCAGATTTTCAAAATTCAAAATGGCGGATCCAATATGGCGGACGAATTTTGAAAAAGCTACTTATTTTGCTTGAAACTTGTTACTCGGGGGTTTTTTGGGGTCGCTGATTACAAATCTAAAGTCAGATTTTTAAAATTCGAAATGGCGGATCCAAAATGGCGGACAAACTTTTAAAAATCTAACGATTTCGCTTGAAACTTATTACTCGGGGGTTTTTGGGGTCGCTGATTACGAATCTGAAGTCAGATTTTCATAATTCAAAATGGCGGATCCAATATGGCTGACAAACTTTTAAAAATCTAACGATTTCGCTTGAAACTTATTACTCGGAGGTTTTTGGGGTCGCTGATTACGAATCTAAAGTCAGATTTTCAAAATTCAAAATGTCGGATCCAATATGGCGGACGAATTTTGAACAAGCTACTTATTTTGCTTGAAACTTGTTACTCGCGGGTTTTTGGGGTCACTGATTACGATTCTAAAGTCTGATTTTTAAAATTCAAAATGGCTGATCCAATATGGCAGACGAATTTTGAAAAAGCTACTTATTCCGGTTGAAGTTTAATACTCTGGACTATATTTACAATTGTCAAATATTAAAAGAATTTTTTATTGCAAAATTAGGATAAAATGGCATGACAGTAAATAAATTATAACTTTCTATTTAGATATATATTGTAGACCTTTTTACATAAATAATTCGAACGATTCTTTGTAGCCATTGGTCTTTAAAAAAAAAACAATTATGAGAGAAATTTATAAAAAACAGTTATTTAAAAAAAAAATTGTTTTATGTGAACTAGAAAAAAAATTATGAACGATGGCAATAATTTGTTTAAATAATTATCAGTATTATATAAGAATGTGTATTTACACTTCAAAACTTTGACATAATACGGAACTGTGAAGGTAGGAAAAAATACATAGACAAAGCTAAATTTTAAAAAAAGTTTTTAAACAACTATTAATTGTTTAAACAATTCAAAAAATAATAATTGCATAGTTTTTCAATATTTCTTTATTTCTGTTTATAGATCAACAACTTAAAAAATTAGTTACAATTAATTTCTCAGTGCATTAGGACGAAATTAATAATAAACAACATTTATTTGTTTAAATAATTAAGAATAATAGTTTGAAACTAATTTTGGCTAATCGCTTAGTGTTTGAAACATAAAAAGTTGGTAGATTTAAAAAACTGTAGCTCTCTTACTTTATTTTTATAACAATTATTATACATTAACAATTAAAACGACTTAATTAAAATAAAAAATGGATGTATTATTAGTAAATGTTCAAAGCCTGGAACCATAACCTGTTGCGTGTTCATTTAATTATTCGTAATCAGCGACCCCAAAAACCCCTGAGTAATAAGTTTCAAGCGAAATCGTTAGATTTTTAAAAGTTTGTCCGCCATATTGGATCCGCCATTTTGAATTTTAAAAATCTGACTTTAGATTCGTAATCAGCGACCCCAACAACCCCCGAGTAACAAGTTTCAAGCGAAATTGTTAGATTTTTAAAAGTTTGTCCGCCATATTGGATCCGCCATTTTGAATTTTAAAAATCTGACTTTAGATTCGTAATCAGCGACCCCAAAAACCCCCGAGTAACAAGTTTCAAGCGAAATTGTTAGATTTTTAAAATTTTGTCCGCCATTTTGGATCCGCCATTTTAAATTTTAAAAATCTGACTTTAGATTTGTAATCAGCGACCCCAAAAACCCCCGAGTAACAAGTTTCAAGCAAAATAAGTAGCTTTTTCAAAATTCGTCCACCATATTGGATCCGCCATTTTGAATTTTGAAAATCTGACTTTAGATTCGTAATCAGCGACCCCAAAAACCCTCGACTAACAAGTTTCAAGCAAAATTGTTAGATTTTGAAAAATTTGTCCTCCATTTTGGATCCGCCATTTTGAATTTTGAAAGTTTAATTGGAAATTCTGCACCAGCGAAATCAAAAATATTCACATACCGAGTTTTGTGAAAAACTATGAGGTTTGTACGATTTCCAATACCAGTCCATGATTTAAAAAAAAAATCCCACTTCAGTCGCCATTTTGTGTCCGCCATTTTGAAATATAACTTTCACCATTGTGGTTTCTTGTAGATTAAACATCCTTGCCGCGATATTTGTATCAGTCAAAGATATTCCTTTATCATAAAGTGTCGAAAAAAATTCATAAATGAAAAAAAAACTGAAAAAAACGTGTTTTTTATTAGAAAACTGCTTGTAACTTGTTTATTTATAAATATACATAATTTTTTATTGCAAAATTAGAAAGAGCGATGTCTAATATATATAAAATAGGTAGAGTAAATTTTTTTTCATTCTCTTCTAACACTAAAAAATAATACTAAACTCCATGGCAAATTTGTGTACTTCCCGTCCTCAATGGGTAGTGATTTTGTAAATATTATAGACATTATACAAATTGTACTTAACCAGGAAATTGTGAATATAAATCATGATAATGAATATGTATTTTATTTTTGTGTAGAAAGTTAAATAATAATTTCTATGTAAAACATGATTATATTTTTTTTGTTGGTTTTGAGTATTTCTCTGTGATAACTTTTCCTATTTTTCAAAGGGGTGGTTTTTTAGGGTTGATAAATTAATTTGTCAATTTGCAAAATTAGAGGGCATATTCCTGAGAACGTTCTATTATTTTAGAACTTAATTATAATTTTTTTTGTTGATTTTGAGTATTTTTCTCTGATATCTTTTTCTTTTTTTCTTAAGGGGTGGTTTTTTATCGTTCAAAAATTAATTAGTCAATTAGAAAAATTATAGGGCATATTCTTGAGTAGGTTTTATCATTTTAGAACTTAATTATAATTTTTTTGTTGATTTTGAGTATTTTTCTCTGATTTCTTTTTCTTTTTTTCCTTAGGGGTGGTTTTTAGGGCTGATTAATCTATTTGTCAATTGGAAAAATTAGGGGGCACATTCCTGAGTACGTTTTATCATTTTAGAACATGATTATATTTTTTTTGGTTGATTTTGAGTATTTCTCTGTTATAACTTTATCTTTTTTTCTTAAGGGGTGGTTTTTAGGGTGGTGAAATTAATCCGTCAATTAGAAAAATTATAGGGTATATTCCTAAATACGTTGCATCATTTTAGAACTTAATTATAATTTTTTTGTCGATTTTGAATATTTTTCTCTGATATATTTTCCTTTTTTTCCTTAGGGGTGGTTTTTTTGGGTTGATTAATCTATTTGTCAATTGGAAAAATTAAAGGGCATATTGCAGAGTACGTTTCATTATTTTAGAACATGATTATAATTTTTTGGTTGATTTTGAGTATTTCTCTGTTATAACTTTATCTTTTTTTCTTAAGGGGTGGTTTTTAGGGTAATGAAATTAATTCGTCAATTAGAAAAATTATAGGGTATATTCCTAAATACGTTCCATCATTTTAGAACTTAATTATAATTTTTTTGTCGATTTTGAATATTTTTCTCTCATATATTTTCCTTTTTTTCCTTAGGGGTGGTTTTTTTGGGTTGATAAATCTATTTGTCAATTGGAAAAATTAGGGGGCGTATTCCGGAGGACGTTTCATCATTTAAGAACATGATTATAATTTTTTAGTTTATTTTGAGTATTTTTCTCTGATAAATTTTTCTACTTTTCCAGGGGGTGGTTTTTTAGGCTTGATAAATTAATTCGTCAATTTGAAAAATTAAAGGGCATATTCTTAAGTACGTTTCATCATTTTAGAACTTAATTATAATTTTTTTATTGATTTTGAGTATTTTTCCCTTATATCTTGTTCTTTTTTTCCGTAGGGGTAGTTTTTTAGGGTTGATAAATCTATTTGTCAATTGGAAAAATTAGGGGGCTTATTCCGGAGGACGTTTCATCATTTAAGAACATGATTATAATTTTTTAGTTTATTTGGAGTATTTTTCTCTGATAAGTTTTTCTACTTTTCTAAGGGGTGGTTTTTTAGGGTTAATAAATTAATTTCTCAATTTAAAAAAATTATAGGGAATATTCTTGAGTACGTTTCATCATTTTAAAACTTAATTATAATTTTTTTATTGATTTTGAATATTTTTCACTTATATCTTTTTCTTTTTTTCCTTAGGGGTGGTTTTTTAGGGTTGATAAATCTATTTGTCAATTGGAAAAATTAGGGGGCGTATTCCGGAGGACGTTTCATCATTTAAGAACATGATTATAATTTTTTAGTTTATTTTAAGTATTTTTCTCTGATAAGTTTTTCTACTTTTCTAAGGGGTGGTTTTTTAGGGTTAATAAATTAATTTCTCAATTTGAAAAATTAGAGGGCATATTCCTGAGAACGTTCTATCATTTTAGAACTTAATTATAATTTTTTGGTTGATTTTGAGTATTTTTCTCTGATATCTTTTTCTTTTTTTCTTAAGGGGTGGTTTTTTATCGTTCAAAAATTAATTATTCAATTAGAAAAATTATAGGGCATATTCTTAAGTACGTTTCATCATTTTAGAACTTAATTATAATTTTTTTATTGATTTTGAGTATTTTTCCCTTATATCTTGTTCTTTTTTTCCGTAGGGGTGGTTTTTTAGGGTTGATAAATCTATTTGTCAATTGGAAAAATTAGGGGGCTTATTCCGGAGGACGTTTCATCATTTAAGAACATGATTATAATTTTTTAGTTTATTTGGAGTATTTTTCTCTGATAAGTTTTTCTACTTTTCTAAGGGGTGGTTTTTTAGGGTTAATAAATTAATTTCTCAATTTAAAAAAATTATAGGGCATATTCTTGAGTACGTTTCATCATTTTAGAACTTAATTATAATTTTTTTGTTGATTTTGAGTATTTTTCTCTGATTTCTTTTTCTTTTTTTCCTTAGGGGTGGTTTTTTAGGGTTGATTAATCTATTTGTCAATTGGAAAAATTAGGGGGCACATTCCTGAGTACGTTTTATCATTTTAGAACATGATTATAATTTTTTGGTTGATTTTGAGTAATTCTCTGTTATAACTTTATCTTTTTTTCTTAAGGGGTGGTTTTTAGGGTGGTGAAATTAATTCGTCAATTAGAAAAATTATAGGGTATATTCCTAAATACGTTGCATCATTTTAGAACTTAATTATAATTTTTTTGTCGATTTTGAATATTTTTCTCTGATATATTTTCCTTTTTTTCCTTAGGGGTGGTTTTTTTGGGTTGATTAATCTATTTGTCAATTGGAAAAATTAAGGGGCATATTGCAGAGTACGTTTCATTATTTTAGATTTTTATTATATTTTTTGTAGAATTTTTTTTTTATTTCTTCTTTAGGGGTGGTTTTTGGGGGTTGCGAACTTTCTGTCCTTTGGTAACTGACTTTTTAATGTTTTTTATAATTAATGAATTGATTTGAAATGCTGAAAATAAAAATTTGTTTGATTAAATCAAATAGTGTTATTTGAATTTGGTGCGAAAAACACGTGGTCCCCTCTGATTGGTAGTCAATCTGCGTATGTTAATTTCTCTATTAGAATTACGAGAAACCGAAAAATTTCAATGTTTTTTTATTTTTCTGTTAATTATTTTTAATTAGCCATCCGATTATTGATTTAGTTCATCAATAATTACATGTCTTTTTTGATAATATTTGCTTTTCAGGGCAATTTCTCTTTTGGGATAGCACTCTACTAACCGTCCTACTTGACATTCGCTCCTAAAATGAGATTCACTTTTTCATTATTTTCCCTCATAAAACAATCATTTATAAGTCAAAACTTAATCAAAACAATCAAAAGTAATTTACTTTATCGTAATTAGTACTTCAGAAGTACTAATTATACTTATTTCTTTTCATATTCAGCATAAAACCGAACCGTAACCAAACTATAACCAAACGGCAACTTTCAATGGTTACTGTTCGGGGTGACCAGGCTGCCAGGGATAGAATACAAAACTTGGAGGGAATTAAAGTTTTAAAAAAATAATGTCAGTGGTGCGCAATTGAAACGTTGAATAAAGGAAATATAAGAAATAAAAAAACATTTTTAATTGAGACATTTTGCGAATCACTCATAATTGTCCACGTGGACATTTGACGAAACCCCCCCTCCCCCCCTAAGCTGTCCACGTGGTATATGAACGGCCCCTTTCATGAAATGTATTTATAAAGCTCGTGTTTATAAAAGCGTAAAAAATATCCTTTCTAAAAAAAGAAATGATACGGTTTTCAAATTAAACTCAGGTATTGTTATTGAAGTTCAAGATATCATAAAGACTGACGACTCTTGTTTTTTGTCGGTAATAACTCTAAATGTTATTAACGACGAATTAGTTGGACATTTGTTTAGAGCAGGCGTGTTCAGTCTCGGCAAGTGCACACTGACACGGGAAGGCCAACTCTGACACCAAATTTTTTTTCGCGTTTTCCTTCAGTTTCTGGAGGAGCCATTGTTGAAGCTATTAGACCCTCACCGTAGGTAGTCCGCAATAAACTCAACTCTTCCCATTTTCCGAAACTTCATAATATGTCTATTTCTATATTATTTAGTTAATATTTATATTTTATTTTGTATGTAAGGTTCATGTTATCATATCTTTTATTTAAATATATTAATTAATACGAATTACATATCCAAATGAAATCAGATTGAGTAAATTAAGTATAATAATAATTTTTATCTGGCTTACAACTCAGTTGGAGGTAAAGGAGTAAAGGGCCCAAACCCGTCAAGATTTATTGCAGGGAAGTTGACCTACTCCCAACACTGACAGTGTCAGTTTTGTCAGATTTTGTAAGCACACTGAACACCCCTGGTTTAGAGTAACAGATAGAGGTAATAGAGCAACATTAGTCTTTATAAATGATGTCACCGAGAAATTAATATTTATTAAATGTAATGAAAGCAATTACGTTTGTCAATTACCTCAGACTTTCGAAATTCAATTGATTTTGTTGCAAGCTGAATAATGTTTAATTATCTCACTTTATTTTTAAATGTTTTTTGAATCCCTATTTAACCCATTGAGGACGGGAAGTACACAAATTTGCCACGGAGTTTAGTATTATTTTTTAGTGTTAGAAGAGAATGAAAAAAAATGTACTTAACCTATTTTATATATATTAGACATCGCTCTTTCTAATTTTGCAATAAAAAATTATGTATATTCATAAATAAACAAGTTACAAGCAGTTTTCTAATAAAAAAAACGTTTTTTCAGTTTTTTTTTCATTTATGAATTTTTTTCGACACTTTATGATAAAGGAATATCTTTGACTGATACAAATATCGCGGCAAGGATGTTTAATCTACAAGAAACCACAATGGTGAAAGTTAAATTTCAAAATGGCGGACACAAAATGGCGACTGAAGTGGGATTTTTTTTTTAAATCATGGACTGGTATTGGAAATCGTACAAACCTCATAGTTTTTCACAAAACTCGGTATGTGAATATTTTTGATTTCGCTGGTGCAGAATTTCCAATTAAACTTTCAAAATTCAAAATGGCGGATCCAAAATAAAGGACAAATTTTTAAAAATCTAACAATTTCGCTTGAAACTTGTTACTCGGGGGTTTTTGGAGTCGCTGATTACGAATCTAAAGTCAGATTTTCAAAATTCAAAATGGCGGATCCAATATGGCGGACGAATTTTGAAAAAGCTACTTATTTTGCTTGAAACTTGTTACTCGGGGGTTTTTTGGGGTCGCTGATTACAAATCTAAAGTCAGATTTTTAAAATTCGAAATGGCGGATCCAAAATGGCGGACAAACTTTTAAAAATCTAACGATTTCGCTTGAAACTTATTACTCGGCGGTTTTTGGGGTCGCTGATTACGAATCTGAAGTCAGATTTTCATAATTCAAAATGGCGGATCCAATATGGCTGACAAACTTTTAAAAATCTAACGATTTCGCTTGAAACTTATTACTCGGAGGTTTTTGGGGTCGCTGATTACGAATCTAAAGTCAGATTTTCAAAATTCAAAATGTCGGATCCAATATGGCGGACGAATTTTGAACAAGCTACTTATTTTGCTTGAAACTTGTTACTCGCGGGTTTTTGGGGTCACTGATTACGATTCTAAAGTCTGATTTTTAAAATTCAAAATGGCTGATCCAATATGGCAGACGAATTTTGAAAAAGCTACTTATTCCGGTTGAAGTTTAATACTCTGGACTATATTTACAATTGTCAAATATTAAAAGAATTTTTTATTGCAAAATTAGGATAAAATGGCATGACAGTAAATAAATTATAACTTTCTATTTAGATATATATTGTAGACCTTTTTACATAAATAATTCGAACGATTCTTTATAGCCATTGGTCTTTAAAAAAAAACAATTATGAGAGAAATTTATAAAAAACAGTTATTTAAAAAAAAAAATTGTTTTATGTGAACTAGAAAAAAAATTATGAACGATGGCAATAATTTGTTTAAATAATTATCAGTATTATATAAGAATGTGTATTTACACTTCAAAACTTTGACATAATACCGAACTGTGAAGGTAGGAAAAAATACATAGACAAAGCTAAATTTTAAAAAAAGTTTTTAAACAACTATTAATTGTTTAAACAATTCAAAAAATAATAATTGCATAGTTTTTCAATATTTCTTTATTTCTGTTTATAGATCAACAACTTAAAAAATTAGTTACAATTAATTTCTCAGTGCATTAGGACGAAATTAATAATAAACAACATTTATTTGTTTAAATAATTAAGAATAATAGTTTGAAACTAATTTTGGCTAATCGCTTAGTGTTTGAAACATAAAAAGTTGGTAGATTTAAAAAACTGTAGCTCTCTTACTTTATTTTTATAACAATTATTATACATTAACAATTAAAACGACTTAATTAAAATAAAAAATGGATGTATTATTAGTAAATGTTCAAAGCCTGGAACCATAACCAATAATTATGACGAATATGCCTGTAAAGAAGCTAATTTTTACTAATTTTATGAAATTTAGTTTTTTGAAAATACCCGCCAAGGCTTAGTTCAAGTCCTCCCAATAGATGGATGTCGCATTCTCACAACTGCAAGCAATTTATTTTTGTTGCGTGTTCATTTAATTATTCGTAATCAGCGACCCCAAAAACCCCTGAGTAATAAGTTTCAAGCGAAATCGTTAGATTTTTAAAAGTTTGTCCGACATATTGGATCCGCCATTTTGAATTTTAAAAATCTGACTTTAGATTCGTAATCAGCGACCCCAAAAACCCCCGAGTAACAAGTTTCAAGCGAAATTGTTAGATTTTTAAAATTTTGTCCGCCATTTTGGATCCGCCATTTTAAATTTTAAAAATCTGACTTTAGATTTGTAATCAGCGACCCCAAAAACCCCCGAGTAACAAGTTTCAAGCAAAATAAGTAGCTTTTTCAAAATTCGTCCACCATATTGGATCCGCCATTTTGAATTTTGAAAATCTGACTTTAGATTCGTAATCAGCGACCCCAAAAACCCTCGACTAACAAGTTTCAAGCGAAATTGTTAGATTTTGAAAAATTTGTCCTCCATTTTGGATCCGCCATTTTGAATTTTGAAAGTTTAATTGGAAATTCTGCACCAGCGAAATCAAAAATATTCACATACCGAGTTTTGTGAAAAACTATGAGGTTTGTACGATTTCCAATACCAGTCCATGATTTAAAAAAAAAATCCCACTTCAGTCGCTATTTTG
Organism: Ganaspis brasiliensis; assembly: GCA_037103525.1. Lineage (NCBI taxonomy): Eukaryota > Metazoa > Arthropoda > Insecta > Hymenoptera > Figitidae > Ganaspis > Ganaspis brasiliensis. Next base: position 25,845 of record JAZKLR010000407.1, read on the forward strand.
TGTCCGCCATTTTGAAATTTAACTTTCACCATTGTGGTTTCTTGTAGATTAAACATCCTTGCCGCGATATTTGTATCAGTCAAAGATATTCCTTTATCATAAAGTGTCGAAAAAAATTCATAAATGAAAAAAAACTGAAAAAAACGTGTTTTTTATTAGAAAACTGCTTGTTACTTGTTTATTTATGAATATACATAATTTTTTATTGCAAAATTAGAAAGAGCGATGTCTAATATATATAAAATAGGTTGAGTAAATTTTTTTTCATTCTCTTCTAACACTAAAAAATAATACTAAACTCCATGGCAAATTTGTGTACTTCCCGTCCTCAATGGGTAGTGATTTTGTAAATATTATAGACATTATACAAATTGTACTTAACCAGGAAATTGTGAATATAAATCATGATAATGAATATGTATTTTATTTTTGTGTAGAAAGTTAAATAATAATTTCTATGTAAAATTAATCTATTACATGTTTTTTTTCAATACATTTATAGTACTAAGTGCTCAAAACTATTTTAATTAATTGAATTATTTTATTCATAAAAATATAATTTTTTAAATAATATTTTCAGATAGAAAATGTTAAAACTATTTGGAAATCGGAAAAAAAATTGAACTGTTATTTCTGAAAGTGTCAAATTTTACTTTTTTTTAAATTTAAATGTTTTAAATCATTACATACATTTTTTATTACTACATTAAACAAATGGTAACTTGTATATACATTTTTTTTTTGCATCTGAAAATTTTATATAAAAAAGCAGAAAAGAATATTAAATAAATCAATTTTTATAAGAAAATATTTTCTTATACAAATTTTTCTTCAGAATGTTTTAACCCTTTCTTTAAGCAATTAGTGACAGAACCAAAAGCGTGAGTGCTGGAAAAAAGAAAAATCAAAAAACTTTGATTTTCATTAGAAAAATTTAAAAAGTATTTTTTCTATTATTTTTTGACGAAATATCATAGTTTTCACTGTTTAAAACCTACAAAAATTAAAAATAAAAATTCCCTTAAAAAAAATTTAACTGGTATTTTTTATTTTTTTTTTATAGTTTGTTGACAAAATACCCTCCTTACCATTGATTTTTCTTTTTCGGGACTTACAGTTTTCGCCCCAGGATTAAGGGGTTTATTAAAAAAATATACTAAGTTTGCATTTGAACTCCTTGCGCATGTGCGTGTCATATAATTATTGTTGCAAATAATTAAAAACAATTGAAAACAAATATGAACAAAATACACATATATCAAACAATTGGAAACAATTGGAATCGATTAAGATAAATTTTACCCCAGTTAGCAACAATTCAAAACGATTGAGCAGTTGGTGAGTTCAATCGTTCTCAATCGTGGTCAATCGATCCTTTTTGGAAGGGTTGGTTTTTAATATTATTTTTTAAAATATTTATTTGCAAATGTTAAGATATTTTTGATAATTTGTAGGTGATTAAAAAATACATCGAATGAGCTATTTGCGATCCCTCTATCGCAATTTATTATGGAGTTATCAAGCATTTAGGAATAGAAAATCTTAATAATAAATTTTTGATTCCTCATAGAGGAAGTATTGTTTTACCCTTAAATCCTCGATTGCAATTTTTTGACATTTCTCGACATAATTTAACCCCAGAATGTAAAAAATGATATTTAGAAAAAATGTCCGAGTGTGTGTGTGTTTGTTAACATTACGTTTGGTCCAATATATCTCGAGAACCGTTTTAGTTAACTCAACTTTATCTTACTAACTTATGGGTCTCTCAGGGGGATAAATTATGTCATATGTTTAAATCCGATCGTTCAGTTTCAGATATATTTTTTAAATTTCAAAATTTTAAAAAATTAGTTTTTTGCAAAATTATTTAAAATTTTGTAAAAAAGTATAAATGGAAGCATTTTTTTCAATTTATTTTTTAAAACCGCATCGATTGAGCTATTAGAGAACCATATGGTACAAATTGATCCAAAGTTATTGACATTTCAAAATTCTAAAATTTAAAAAATCTTGGTTTTTAAATTTTTTTGCAAATGTTAAGATATTTTCGTTAACTTGTAGGTGATTAAAAAACACAATGAATGAGCTATTTGCAAACCCACTATCGCAATTTTGTATGGAGTTATCAAGCTTTTAGGAATAGAAAATCTTAATAATCAATTTTTGATTCCTCATAGATGAAGTATTGTTTTACACTTAAATCCTCGGTTGCAATTTTTTGACATTTCTCGACATAATTCGACCCCAAAATGTCAAAAATGATGTTTAGAAAAAATGTCCGAGTGTGTGTGTGTGTGTGTGTGTGTGTGTTTGTTAACATTATGTTTGGCCCAATATCTCGAGAACCGTTTTAGTAAGGATCAACTTTTTTTACTATATTATGGGTCTCTTGGAAGACAAATTATGTCATATGTTTAAATCCGATCGTTCAGTTTCAGATATATTTTTTAGATTTTAAAATTTTGAAAAATTAGTTTTTTGCAAAATTATTTAAAATTTTGTAAGAAAGTATAAATGGAAGCTTTTTTTCAATTTATTTTTTAAAACCGCATCGATTGAGCTATTAGAGAACCATATTGTACAAATTGATCCAAAGTTATTGACATTTCAAAATTATAAACATTAAAAAATGTTGATTTTTAATATATTTTTTTGCAAATGTTAAGATATTTTCGTTAACTTGTAGGTGATTAAAAACACATCGAATGAGCTATTTGCGAACCCTCTATCGCAATTTCGTATGGAGTTATCAAGCTTTTAAGAATGGAAAATCTTAACCATCAATTTCATAGAACAACACTGGTTTTGGTGCCAGAAATGTCAAATCTGTTTTCAATGCATTTTTTTGTGCTGATTACAAATCCGTAAGTAAAAAGTTTCCATCAGCTATGGTTTTTGATAAAAACAGGGTCGAAAAGTAAAAAAACAGTGTTTTTGGCCATATTTAGATACTTCTAGCGAGGAAACAAAAGGTGATAGGTCCTTTCACTTTAGCTTTAATTGAAGTTTAAACTTTTGTCTGTAACTCCTAAAAATTACATAACTGCACCTTGCTCCAAAGGTCATTGGAAGTCACTTTTATAAACAAAAAACTAAATTTGTCAAAGCTTGAGAATCTGTAACGATAAAACAAAAAGAGGTAGAACCTTCAACTACGGCGCAAATTAAAGTTTGAACTTTCGACTAGTACTTTTCGAAATTGATTAATTCAACCTTGCTTTGAAGGTCATTGGGAGTCACTTTCATAAACAAAAAATCTGAATTTTTCAAAGTTTGAGAACCTGTAGGGATCAAACGAAAAGAGATAGAATCTTTCACTACAGCGCAAATTAATGTTTAAAATTTTGACTAGCACTTCTGAAAATTACATAACTGAACCTTGCTCACAAGGTCATTAATAGTCACTTTCTTAACCATAAAATCCGAACTGATTAAAGTTTAAAAACTTGCAGCGTTGGAACGAAAGAAGCTAAAACTTTCCACTACGGCTCAAATTAGCAATACTATTACTAATACCAATACTAATCATAACATCAATACCAATGACTTTAATTACAAGGTGCAGTAATGTAATTTTCAATTTCTGCATAAATCAGGCACTATCTAGCGTGGAAAAAGTCTGTCTACAAACGACATGGACTCTAGTCTGGCTGAACTATGGCTACTAACCGAAGAATTCTTTTGCATAAATCACGAACTTTCTACTGCAGAAAAAGTCTGGCTAAAGACAACATGGTTTTTAGGCTGGCCTAACAATGGCTACGAAATTCAGAATCATTTTTGCAGAAACAAGGCAGTTTCTAGAGTGGAAAAAGTCTGGCTAACGAGGACTTCGTCTTTAGTCTGGCCACCCCATGACTACTGACCTTACAATTGTTTTTTGGAGAACCAAGGCATTTTCTAGCGTGAAAAAATCTTGCCAATGAAAATATTGTATTTAGTCTGGCCAAACCATGGCTACTAACCTCACAATTTTTTTTGAAGAAACAAGGCAGTTCTAGCGTTGGGAAAGTCTCGCTAATGAGGACATGTTTACTAGTCTAGACGAATCATGGTTACTGAATTGACATACTTTCCATGCTAGAAAGTTCCTGCTTACTGCAAAAAAATCTAAGATTAGTAGCCATAGTTCTGCCAGACTAAAGACCTTGAAGTCTTTAGTTAGACTTTTTACACGCAGGAAGGCGACTAAATACTGCAAAAAAATTATGAGGTCGGTAACCATGGTTTAACAAAACTAAAGACAATGTCTTCTACCTTTCACTAGGGCTCAAATTTAAGTGTAAATTTAAACTTTAATTATAGCCCTAGTTGAAGTCGAAACTTTAAACTATAATTTCTGCCCTAGTGGAAGGGCCTATCTATTTCCGTTTCGTTGCTAAAAGTTCTCAAACTTTGACAAATTCAGCTTTTTTGGTTAAGAAAGTCATAACTAATGACCTGGAGCAAGGTGCAGTTATGTAATTTTTGGTAGTACTGGTCAAAAGTTTAAACTTCAATTTGAGCCTTAGTGAAAGGTTCTATCTCTTTTAGCTTCCTTGTTACAGGTTCGCAAACTTTGACAAATTCAGACTTTTGGTTAAGAAAGTAATTACCTATGACCTTTAAAGCAAGGTTTAGATATGCAATTTCCAGGAGTACGAGTCGAAATTTAAAAATTTAATTTGAACCGTATGGTGGAAGGGTCTATCTGTTTTTGATCTATCACTATAGGTTCTCAAACTTTGACAAATTCAAATTATTTGTTTATGAAAGTGACTCACAATGACCTTTGAAGCAAGGTGCAGTTATGTAATTTTTAGTAGTTGTAGTCGAGACATTAAGCTTTAATTTTAGCTAAAGTCGAAGGACGTATCACCATTTGGTTCCTCGCTAGAGGTATCTAAATATTGCCAAAAACACTGGTTTTTTACTTTTCGACCCTGTTTTTATCAAAAACCTGAGCTGATGGAAACATTTTACCTACGGATTCGTAATCAGCACAAAAAAATGCATTGAAAACAGCTTTGACATTTCCGGCACCAATTTTTTTTTTAATTTTGTTGCCCTATAATATTTTAAAATATTCCATTCCACGTGGAATAAACATTTATTTTCTCTGCTTAAATATTCTAACTATAGTATGCGTTTGAAAAAGGAAATACAGCACTTATTATCCAATAAATTTAAACGGAATCATGTATTCACTTAAACTAAGAAAATATAATCACATCAAATATTTACAATATTAAACATTATTGCATTAAAATAGATAAATACATAAGCATATACTTACTTGTATGTGTAGATGTATAAAATTATATATATAATCAATTACACTTCCCACACAGCACCGGAAATTCCCTGAATTTTCCCTGAATTTTCCCTGAATATTCGTCAACATTTCTCGAATATTCGAACTTAATATTCAGGGAAGTTTCGTGGAAGCAGTAAAATGTCCGCCTAGAATAATATTGGGCGCGAAATTTCCCTGAAAATGTATTTCCAATTTTCAGGGAATTTCTGCCTCTTATATTCCTTGAATATTCAGGGAAAGTTAAAAAAAATTTCCAAAATTTTTTTTAATCTGGTAATTGATCAAAAAAATATGTTATATTCGACATCCGTGGGATTCTAGAAAATTAAAAACTACTGCGCAGCCGTAAGTGTCATAGAATCCAAGTTCGACCAGTGCGCATCAAGTTAAGTGAATATACGAATACTATGAATATTGGAGGAATGTTAGATGCGGAAATTCCCTGAAAATTAGAAATACATTTTCAGGGAAATTTCGCGCCCAATATTATTTTAGGCGGACATTTGACTGTTTCCACGAAACTTCCCTGAATATTTAGTTCGAATATTCGAGAAATGTAGACGAATATTCAGGGAAAATTCAGGGAATTTCCGGTGCTGTGTGGGTTACATTTACATGATCTTATCTTAACGTATAAGTTTATGATTTTACTATGATTCGATTAATAATACATGATATTCAGGCAGATTCTTGTAATGTTTTTGTAACGTTACAAGAATTTCGCTTGTATACTTTTACAGACTATCTCATAGCATTATTATATAATCTTGCAAGCGTATTTTACATTTTATTATTATTACTATTATTATTATTATTATTATTACTTGTAATTTTAATTTATTATTTGCATACATTTCTAATTTTCGGTTTTCTTTATAATTCATATTTTAACATTACTGTATTAATCATTAATATCGACTTTATTCACATACAATTTTATTTATTGACTTTTTTAATTTTAGTTATTAATTAATCCTAAATATTAGTAACAAATAGTATTATTAATAATGTAATTTCTGTCATCTGATATAAGGATTAATAAATATTAGTTAGATATAACTTGTATAATAATTGTAATAAAAGTTAATAGAAATATAACTACTACTATCGGATTATAATGATAGTATTCTATGTTAATAATCTGGATTATTTTTATTTTGGATTATAATATAAAAAAAGTTGATGACAACACGCTTTGTATCAAACCGAGTCTAATCAATCATTATCTGGAACTTATAAACTAGAGTGCGGACATGACACTAGTAATTGGATTCATTAAAATATTATATCATAATGTATATATGGGTGATTCTCCACGAAACCTACGATTCCATGTCCCTTGTGTTTTTAAGAAACAAATTGCACATATGATAATGAATCCAATGTGAAAAAGGAGTGATCACAAACAAAAGCCTGTAGCCGCTTTAATTTATGAGATTAAATTTTTTTTGTTAAATGCAAATTTAAGAGCCAAATCGTCATGGTGAAGCCTGTCTCCAGGATCAGTTACGAAACAAAAATAAATATTTTTAGTGAATTTCAATAATTAAACTAATTAATTGTAACATTTTTTTATTGTCAAAGTGTGTAGAATTCAGAAAAAAATCGGTTGTAAAAAAAATTTATTTTTTTTAAATTCTTTTTAGATGTTATATCTTGTTCCCAGTTTTGTGCGTCATAGTGAAGCCTTTTTGAAAAATTAAAATATTTTATAAAAATCAAATCAGAATTTAGATATACTTTAGTATAAATAACAATTGACTTCCATCAAGAGATTCACTACGACAGAAACAAATTTTAAAATTGATTTTTTGTTTTTTTTTTACGTTTGAAGCGCAAATTTGTGTAGAGAATCACTGAATCGTCATGGTGAAGTCTTTACATATTTCGCAATAAATAAAAAAAAAATTTTCATTAAATGATCTATAGTGGTATTATTTCAGTGAATTCAAATGGCAGGAATGCGAAACCGATTTAAAATTGCTAATAATTTGTTTAAAAAAACGATAGAAACAAATTTTATAATTGATTTTGTTTTTTTTACGTTTGAAGCGCAAATTTGTGTAGAGAATCACTGAATCGTCATGGTGAAGTCTTTACATATTTCGCAATAAATAAAAAAAAAATTTTCATTAAAAGATCTATAGTGGTATTATTTCAGTGAATTCAAATGGCAGGAATGCGAAACCGATTTAAAATTGCTAATAATTTGTTTAAAAAAACAGTATTCATTATGTGTCATGGTCAAGCCTCAGCGTCATGGTCAAGCCTTTTGGCTGTCTTTCATTGAATTTGTGGTTCAACCAAGTGTACAATTAAAACAATTTTAGTGATTGTGTCCAAATAAAATTAAACAATTAAAAGTTACTTTAACTATCATAATTGTAATAAGTTTAACAATAATTACTTTATAAATTTTCATAAATTACCGTATAAATTTTTAGGTATAAACTGATGGCAACTGAGTTGCAAAATTTAAATTATGTGTTAATGAATTACAATAAATGTTTTTAAAATAATTTAAAAATTACAACATATTTATAATTCCTTAAATTTCCACAAAAATGTTCATAAATTTCCATAAATTGCCCTATAAATTTCCATAAATTTCAAAAATTAGTTTTTTTAATTTTCTTTTATTTACCATAAATTACCTCAAAAAATTATAAATATATAATAATAATAATAATAATATATAATAATATACACAATTATAAAATTATAAATTACCATAAATTTTCATAAATTACGAAATAAATTTTTTTGGATTAGTTTTTTGAATCTTGAATTTTGTTTTGTATTATTATTATAAATTACCTCAAACTTTTCATAAATTACCGCATAAGTTACCATAAATTTCCATACATTACTACATAAATTTCATGAGACAGTTTTTTAAATCCTGAATTTCGTTTGCATTATTATTATGAATTACCTTAATATTTACATAAATTATCACCATAGACTTCTTTGTTTGTTTATAGCGATTTTATAATCAAATCATGCTGTAAAATAAAATATTATCATAAAATCTTTTTTATTTCTCTTGTAGAATCAATTGCCATTCAAAGTTTCAATTAAATGTGAGTTTTCTTAAAATTTGTTTAAACAAATATTGTTTAACAAATAGAAAATTTTAAAGTTAAAATGCAAATGTTTTTTATTTCACTTTCCTGTAAATCCAACTATCGATTTTGTTATACTGCAACCGATTATCGTACATGGATTAGGTAACAGCTAATTTGTTTAAAAAATACAAAAATTATAAACAATTTGTCCGGTCCATCACAGATTTTTCATTCTTGACTGTTATTTTTATAAGTTACATTACAATTTTTATTTTAATTAAAAAACCAAATTTCTAAAATAACAGTAACCAAATTGTCGGTTTCGTGGAGATTCACCCACATATAGTAAATAGCAAAATTAATTATAGTGTAAGCATTTTTTTTTTGTTTTTTATTGTTTTTTTTATTTCCTTTTGATTGAAATCATAGAACTTTAGTTATTTAATTGTCAGAAATAGTAATCATAATAACAATAACATCATATTTTATATTAAAATGTAATGTCATTATTTCTTTCGTACTCTCATTCACACAACATGATGCAAATGTTATTTAATACTCTGATTATATATTTGAGACGTTTCACGTCAAACGTGAAAATGGCAAATTTGAAAATACAAAATAGCGTCAATCCTGGGCAACGTAATAGACGCTGAAATCGGAAACACGCAAATATATTTATTAACTTCCTTCTCAAAATGATGCAGAAATGTTGTGTAACAACATACTTTAATGTTTTCAGACTCGCTGATTACGAATCAGATGTCCAAATTTCAAAATTCAAAATGGCGGATCCAATATGGCGGGCGAATTTGACAAAATTCGTCAAATTCGCTTGAAACTTGTTACTCGGGGGTTTTTAGGGTCGCTGATTATAAATCTGAAGTCTGATTTTTAAAATTCAAGATAGCTGATCCAGTATGGCAGACAATTATTTAAAAATTCATTGAATCCGCTTAAAACTTGTTACACAGGGGTTTTCGGGGTCGCTGATTAAGAATCTGAAGTCTGATTTTTAAAATTCAAAATGGGGGATCCAATATGGCGGACGGTTATTTTATAACTCATTATATTCACTTAAAACTTGTTACATTAAGAAACTAATGTGTCTCTGAATTTTTGTATTAGCAGGTACCTTTCTGAAATCCACGAATATCGAGTTTTAAAGGTTTTTAATGGCTTTTTTAATATTGTCTGCCAGATTGAAACCGCCATTTAGTATTTTGAAAAACTATCGTCAGATTTGTTGTCAGCAATCTCAAAAACCCCCGCTCCCCTTGGGTTGATCGACTTGTCGTGGTGGGGAGGCTTAAGACCGAGAGTGTGACGACTCGTCACCTGCCCGTTTTGAAGCGGATACTCCGTGGGGCTTCGAGGAGGGGGCCTACATGTCTTCGGACAAGCGGGTTACAGCCTACCTGTGAGGTACCCCGTTAAGTATTTCTTTTAGGATCCTCTGTCTTAGAGTATGGGATATCGGTAGATGGGCTGGTGGGTGTGTAGTCCTCGTACTCTCGACCTGACTAAGAAAAAACCAACAACTAAAAACAATAAATAATGAGAGTTTCAACACACGACTCCAAGGAATCCCGAAAGAAGACTGTACTCCCACTGGTTCCGATTAGGTGCAAGCCCCGGTGGCCAGTGCAGGAAGGGATCCAAACTCTTGAGAATACCATCGCTATAGATGTGGATGGCTCGGCATCCACACTTAACAATGCTCCGAGCACAGACGTCCCAAACTCATCGTGGTCATCTAAAGCTGTGATCAAGGAGGACCTTGAACTAGAAGGCTTTAGATCGTCACTAATGAGATTCAAGAGGTTCGTCAAAACGAAAAAGAACATGTTTAATGAAGTCAAGGAGGCAATCGAAGAATTCGAAGACCATCATGACAAAATTAAACGGTTCAGTAGGAACTGGAAGAATGACTTAGCACAAGCAAAACCAGTGAACAAGCAGCCAGTAGAGAAGATGGAAAGCCAAGCACGAATCCAGATGCGCACAGCGCCCATGATTAAGCCGCCAGAGTTGTCCAGCTCCTCTGCAACTGAGGACCCGAAAGTGACCGAAAAGAAGCGAGCACATGAACACAGTGGAACACCTAGCCCCAAGACACCTGCAGATCTCAAAAAGAAAAAAGGAAATGCTTCACAGAACACGCAACCTGGGACACCTCTGTGTAAATGGACGGATGTCATCAGCAAGAAAACACTAAACGAACCACTGAAATTCCATTCAAGAACATCGGGAAAGAAACTGTACACCCTGACAAACCTCCAAAAAGGATTACAAAGGTCAACAGTAGACGCTCTCGCATACGTCCTGAAGAGGTCATAATAAAACATTCCAAGAATGTTACATACTTTAAAGTCTTGAACGACATCAAGAGTAAGGTTGACCCAGCGAAGCTCTCTGTGGACGTCAAAAGCATACGCACAAGAAGGAACGGAGATGTCCTAATTCAGTTAGGACAAGGCAAAGAAAACAATGACAGATTCAGCACAGCGCTTCGTGAAGCGAAGGATCTAAGGAAGCTGTTAGGGCACATCAACCCAAAGCTCTTACCCAGATCAAGGACATCGATGAGTACACCGAACTACAGGAGGTTTAAGATGCACTCTTCGATCTGTGCCAAGAGAAAGAGTCTCCCGAATTGAGAATTTCCTTACAGGCCCAGGCCTTTCGAGGTAACAGAAAAGCCTTTGTGGAAATAAATAAGAGATCTGCAAGTCTACTCATACAGAATTCTCGCCCTCGCATAGGTTGGGTCAACTGTCGCGTATGTCCCCTGGAGAAGATAACGACGTGTTATAAGTGCCACGAATTCGGTCATATCTTTTTAGATTGTAAAGAGGCTGACAGATCCGACAAGTGTTGGAGATGCAGGAAAATTAGGCACCCAGACGTAAAATGCAACACTGCACCTTCTTGCGCTCCCTGTGCAGACATGGGTCATGATCCGAACCACATTCCTGGTTATCGGCTCTGTATCTCTTTTTTAGAAGAGATAAGAAGAAAAAAGTACGCCGAAAGTGATCCTCCAGGGAAACCTTGGAAGATGTCAGGCCGCTCAGGATCTGTTATACTTTACACATATACTTGGTTCACAGACAAGGCAGGCACAGCAGCAATCTGGGTGTGCGACACAACAGCCTTCCCTGTCAACGAGCATTGAGAAGAAAAGGGATTTGTCTGGATTAAGACCGGCAAACTGACGATTATAAGCTGCTATTTATCACCCAACGATAATATATCAGAGTTCAGAAGAAAACTTTTCTCTCTTGAGGATTTTATCGTCAGTGCGAATAGTGACATCCTACTGGCTGGATACTTTAATGCGAAAGCGAATGAATGGGGAATGCCTCTTACGGACGGTAGAGGTAAGGATTTACTACACATGGCCGACAGATTAAACCTCATTGATTTGACGTGGGTCTCACAAAAAATTGTTAATTTAATTCAGTCCTGGAAAGTGCTGGAAGCTTACACTGCAAGCGACCATCAGCTTATTCGATTTTCAATCTCTGATACTAAGAAGGTCCCTGATGTCAGAGTTCAACTCTGCCAAACACTCCCAAGCTGGAACGTGTCTAAGCTAGACACAACCGACCTTTTAGAATGGTTATATCCTGGACATATCGAGGACGTGGACAACACCAACGGAAACACATGTCATGACGCAGAAGAGCTGGCGATTAAAACCACGACTTTTTTGAAAAATGCCTGCGACGTGCCAAAGAAGAAAATGGGAAGGAAGAAATCCAACTATTGGTGGACCCCGGAAATCGCCGATTTACGGAAGTAATGTCTTAAATCAAGACGCCAGTCACTTAGAGCTGAAAACAACAAAGACATCTCTCGTTTGACTGCAATTTACAAGTTAGCAAAAAAGGAGCTGACACTCGTCATAAAAAAAGCAAATCTAAAAAATGGAAGGAACTTATTTTTGAAGTCAATAATGATCCGTATGGACTTGGCTAAAAGGTCGTCACGGATTAAATTGGATCCAATAAAACGCCCATCGCACTAGATCCAGCATCCATGGAAAGGGTTGTGGCCACTCTTTTCCCTGATCACCCGCTGAGAAGCAAGGTCAAACTTCCAATGCAACGGAATGTTCCACTGTTCACAGAAACCAAGCTCCGAGCAGTGACAGACAAGTTCCAGAATAACAAAGCGCCTGGTTCTGACGGAGTTCCCTCAGAAGTAATAAAACTTGTCGCGCATGCTAGCCCCGCCCCGGCATCCTGCTGTGAATGTACAACGCATGCCTTCTTGTAGGAATATTCCCTAACCCATGGAAGCGCCAGCGGTTAGTCCTCCTGGACAAGGGAAAAGAAGGACCGATAACACCAGCGTCCTTTAGACTGCTGTGCATGCTTGACAACTTGGGCAAGGTTTTCGAGAAGCTGCTTCGTAATAGGATACGAGAGTTCATAAAGAAAAATGGCAACCTCTCAGATAACAAAATACATTCAACTCAGTCCATTGGGTTGACATCCTTGGTTGCTTAAGTTCATTTAACACGCCTGATTAAATCATAAAGGTAGTCAACGACTACCTGGACAACAGGGTGTTGATGTGCAATACAGCAGAAGGAACAAGAACCAAGAAAGTGATATTAGAAGTTGCCCAAGGTTCCGCCCTGGGACTAGACCTGTGGAACACCACATATGACCGCATACTCAGGTTAGAGTTCCCAGACGGGGTCATAATCATTGCGTTTGCGGATCACAAAGTAGTAATCGTCATTGCAAGAACCCACGATTTTGCTAAGACTAAACTAGAAAGAGCGGCCAGGATAATAAATGACTGGTTAATGGAACACGGCCTCAAGCTTGCGGCGAGCAAAACCGAGTTGGTTGTGCTGACCAGACAGAGAACTGTGCACGACACCTTTGAAATCCTGGTAATTGATGACACCACCAAGGAGCAAAACTCCATGAAATACCTCGGAATCATTTTCGATCAAAAAATGACCTTCTATGAGCACATCAAAAAGGCAGCCGCAAAAGCTGAAAGACTTGTAGCAGCATTGACCCAACTGATGCTAAACGTCAACGGCCCTAGTAAAGACAAGAGGGGGCTCTTGATTAGTGTCAAGCATTCCATCATGATCTACGGCTCTGAAGTGTGGGGTGACGCGTTGGAAACCAATACGTACAGAATATGAATGGCGAGTGTACAACGCAGGGGCGCGCTAAGAATAGCAGCCGCATACCGAACCGTGTCTGCAGTAGCAGTCCTACTAATAGCCTCTGTAATACCTATTCACCTACTGGCATTCGAAAGAAGTCGCTCATTCCTTAAAAAGAAGAACGGAGAACCTGCCTCACTGGTTAGGATAACAAGGCGTGAATCAACTATCGTAATGTGTCAAGAAGCATGAAATATTGAAACCCAGGCAAAATGGACACGCAAGTTGAATCCCATCATCAAACCCTGGATGGAGAGAGAGCATGGTGAAGTCAACTTTCACCTTACGCAGTTTCTTAGTGGTCACGGACACTTCAAAAAGTATCTGTTCAGGCTAAACAAAAAACCAAATCCAATGTGCGACTACTGCGAGACCGAGAAAGACGTTCATCACATTTCTTCGTCTGCAATAGATGGGCAACCCTGAAGCATAAGACAGAATATGAGCTAGCAAACAACATTACACCAGATAATGTAGTTTCTCTTATGTTAAAAAGTAAGGACATCTGGAACATAGTAAGCAACTTTCTTACTGAAGTATCGAAGACCAACAAGTCAGAGGAACAGCAAAGAATTCCAGCAAGTCGACGGCCCTAGAGTACCAGATAAATACAGAGAAAGGAACCGAAGTACGGTTAGATGCACCTAAAACCTATTCCTGAAGTAATACGAAAGCGGTCTGAGAGAAAGGTTGGTGCGAAACGAGGAAAGTTTAGTTGGTATGGCTCAGTGTACACTGAGGCCAGAGAATCCGGGTACGAATCCAACAGTATTCGGGCGCATGTCTCGGCATTCTTGTCGTCTTTTTGACTCAAATTCCCGGTCATGACCCGTTTCTGCGTAAATGCATTTGCCATAAACCTCGACTAAAAAAAAAAAATCTCAAAACCCCCCTGGTAACAAGTTTCAAGCACTTTTATTAATTTTTTAAAATTACCGTCCACCAAATTGGATCCGCCATTTTGTATTTTGTAAAACTAACATCAGCTCCGTAGTCAGCGGCTTCAAAAACCCCCGAGTAACAAGTTTTAAGCATTTTTAATAATTTTTTTTAAATTCCGTCCGCCATATTGGAACCGCCATTTTGTATTTTGAAAAACTAAAATCAAATTTGTAATTAACAAACCCAAAAACCCCTGCGTATAAAGTTTCAAGCGAATTCAAAGAATTTTGTCAAATTCGTCCGCAATAATGGATCTGCCATTTTGAATTTTGAAATTCTAACTTTAGATTCGTAGTCAGCGAGTCCGAAAACATTCAAATATGTCGTTACCCAACATTTCTGCATCATTTTTAGAAAGTAATTAATAAATATATTTGCGTATTTCCGATTTCAGCGTCTATTACGTTGCCCAGGAATGACGCCATTTTTTATTTACAAGTTTCTCACTTTTTAATTGAAAGGTGATTAGCTCACCAGTATTTTAAGCTATAATAAGTTCATTTTCGTTAATTAGAATTTTGGACAGAGCTCTGGTCCGTTTGACATGGAACGTCCCATTTAGGTTATTATAGATCTGGTTATAATTATTATAAATGAAATAAGATATTTACTGTTAATAAAAGCTCGAACCGAACATATTTGTTGCAAAAAGAATATGAAAAATTAAGCGGTTAAAGCAAATCTTATTATTCTATTTTTAAACAAAAGTCCTATATAATAAGTTGCCAGTGTCCCTTTAGCTGAAAGTTTTCGTTTCAAAATGGGCGGAGATTTGGCATTGTTCTCCTATTGTTCTCCTTTTGTCTGCATTACAGTGAGTCTATTGTTCTGCTTTTGTTAAAATAACAATGAGCTCATTATTAGCCTTTTGTCGAAATTACAATAACCTTATTATTAGCCTTTTGTCAAAATTACAATGAGGTGATTATTAACCTTTTCTTTACCTTTAAGGAGTAAGGGTATTCTGGGCGTTTACTTGAAATTACCAAATGATTCGATTGGTATTTTCTGTGAGTAAGGTTCTCCTCTTTTTGAAAAATGATGTTGATGAGAGGGGATAGTTTTGTTTTGTAAGGCCGAGTGAAATGACCGCCCTGAATCTAAAAACGCGAAGAAGATCTGAGGTGAATTTTCGACAGGTAGGTCATTTAACTTGTCTATAAATATAAATGAAAAAGTTTATTTACATTTACAAATAGATTTAGATTACTTTTCAAATTTTTAATTAGATTTGGTTAAACTCGATTTAGTAGCCGCTTATCGAGATAATATAGATATTATAGAATATATATGTATATTTTTTAATATTTAGAACTTATTAAGTTATTTCAGCTTTTAAGACGTGTTTATTATAATAATACAATACAATCATTATTATTATTATTTATTTTAAAATTAATTTTAATTTTGATAATATTTAATAATACCATATAATAATATTATTTATTAGTATGCTTTGAATTTTAAATAATAAAATTATTTATTTTTATTCATTATTTAAGAATATGAAGAAAAAATTTTTTATGGGAATATTTAAGATTTTTTAATATTATTTTTGATTATATTAATGTAAGGTGTCATTGAGGTGTAGTTAACATTTATTTTTATGTAGAAGAGAGGGCCCCAAGATAGACAAGTTAACATTATTTTTATGTAAGAGACAGGGCCACAAGATGGACATTTCGTATATAATTTTAAGGTGACAGCGCCTTATGCTTTCTGTCATTTTTGTTGTTTGTATAGACTAAGAAAAAAAAGTTTTCTTATGTTTTTTTTTCTTTGGTAAATTTTTTTAAATTTATGATTTAGAATGAGTAGTTAACGTTATAATATTCTTTATTTACCGTATAACAATATTCTAAAGTGATTTTACTAATTTTGTGTTTGTATAAAAAATTTTACTGGGGTTAAAAAAATTGTCTCATGTACCCTTAGACGGACAGGCCCAAAATCTCAATGTATTTATTTTCATATTTTCGATTTTACACTTTTTTCAATAATTTTTTGAACCAATTAAAATTATTTATTTTCCAACACAAAATGTCATGTTATCGTTAATGAATTAGATATATCGATAGTTTTCGATATCTTATTAATTTTTACTGTGAATCTATTAAATTAAAGTATTAAGGAATGTTATTTCATAATAAATAAAAAAATTAAATTAAATTAATTTGTAATACATAATATTTAATTCGCTTTGGATTCTAGAGCAATAAATCGAAAGGGTGTTCATCTTGGGTCCCTTTAT
The DNA here is from genome assembly GCA_037103525.1 of Ganaspis brasiliensis. Lineage (NCBI taxonomy): Eukaryota > Metazoa > Arthropoda > Insecta > Hymenoptera > Figitidae > Ganaspis > Ganaspis brasiliensis. The sequence goes on from JAZKLR010000407.1 coordinate 42,605, forward strand.
TTTATATATATGAAACGTTTGTATTCTGAAATTACTGAAATTACATTATAGCATGTTTATAAAAAACGTATTTACTTTTTTTAGCAGGGTTTTTTAAATAGCATTAAGATGAAATAAATTTTTATGTAAATTACTTTTTTTTCAGGTCCCACTGGAGAAGAGAAATTTATACTATACTTGTTGCATATGTTCCAAAATTCTGAAATCTTATGAATTGCATAAAATCTTTCAAAAGTTTCATAATTTATAATATAATATGTTTTGGAAAACAGAAGACAATGGATTCTACAAATGAAAAAATATACTTTATAATAAACTAGCTTTCGAGCCCGCCTTCGGCGGGCATCGAAATCTAGTGGCGCGCCACCAACAGTATTTTTTGACAGAAAGTATTTGTTGACAAAAAGTATTTTTTGACAAAACGTATTTTCTGACAGAAAATATTTTTTGCCAAAAATTATTTTCTTCTACTAATGCGCAAAAACTTGCGTTTGTACGTGTGAAGCAGTTAAAGTCAAAGTTTTAGGTGAGATGACGTCGGAGGGGAAAATAGACTCAGGACAGTGAAATTAGTTGAATCCTTAGTTGGGCTAATAGACATTTGCACACAAAATTTCACTTCATTCGGTCGAGTCGTTCTCGCGTGATGCCCGAACAAAGTTTTGGTGCCGACAGACAGACAAAATTTTTTTTAATGTCATTTTTGGAGTTTTTGCAACTTGAAATGAAAAATTATACATGAATTTTTAAATTCGAAGCAATGTACAGACAAAACTTAGATTTTATAGATACTAGAACACCAAAAATGCGCGCTACGCGCGCCAAATATATGCCCCTGCTCAGTTACGAAAAAACGTATAACGAATCATAGAGTATGCTTTTCCCAAATATATATATATATATATATATATATATATATACATATCCTGCTTTAATAAAATTTTTTAATCTCAAATAATTTTATTTTAAATAGATGTCTGAAATCGTTTACAAAAATATTAGATTAAAAAAAGTTTAATGCAAGGATTGTAGATTCCGTTTAACAGTATGATTTCTTATTCAAGGAATTAGAGAAATTCCATTGTCAAGTATTTACTGGTAAACGGAATGCCGGGTAAAAAGGTGTGGATTAAATTCGATTGAAATAATTACAAATATGGCTGAATTTACCATAATTTTAATCTAAACGAATGCGTTTTTTGTCCACCAATGCATTTCTTCCTATCATAGTAATATATTCGTACATACTTTCATTGAGTTGAATCCTGTTCGCATTTTCAATCTTTTAAAGTGATAAAAAATGATATCAACTTAAAGAAGTTTAATACAGTTTAAAAATTTTGAAAAATGATCTTTTTTTGATTTTTTTTTTTTAATTTTTTGTATTGAAATACATTAAACTGATTACAAATATGGCTAAATTCTCAATCATTTTAATGTAAACCAATATCGTTTTTGTCCTTTTTGATGATATCATTTTAATTGATTTCAATCCATACCTTCTTACCGGGTGGTCAGAAGCTTGTACATGAAATCTTTTTTCAGGACTTTTAATTGAAAAATAGCACTCTAATTAACACAAATACGTATTTGGATTAATCTGGAAGTTGAAATAAAAAATTTTAGTTGTAAAGACGTAAATATTAATAAAGGACCAATGATTTTACTTACAGCAGTTGGATGATAAATGGCTGCTCTACCACACTGGCAATTTATCTTTATTTTAACACGGTTTATTTAAAAAATTAGATAAATATCCCAAAACTGTACAGCAATTTACAAATTATAGATTTCTCTCAATAATAAAAAAAAAGAAAGAATTTTCAGATTTTAATTTATGTTAATTTTGTTAATACTCATTAAAAAATTTAAAACAAGTTTTACATGAAAAGGATAAAATGAAAATAAGTTAGACTTTTATTATTCACTTTGATAATGTTTATTATTAAATACATTTTTGATGGCGTATATTCATAATAAAAGTTCAGGTTAATTTAACCAGAATTATAGTTAAAATAACCAGAAAGTTTAGTAAGGGTATATTTAACATTCCATTCTGGTTAATCTAACCAGTTTTTTGAATGGAGTAAAAAGGAAAAAATTTCGAAGAAATTCTTTTTTTAATTCAGAACATAAAATATTTGAAAAGATCTACTATTTTTAAATAATGATAATACACAAATATTTTTACAAGAATTTAAAAGATTGAATCAAGGTGTTTGAAAATAAATGTAAATCTTTTTATATAATCAACATGTTCAATAAAAATAATCTAACATTTCATTTCTTTAATAAAATTCCATATATTTTTTATTCTTGCAAAATTCAAGTTAAAAAAAAGTCTCACTACAATCTTCATCATTAAATTTTTTTAAATTATATTGTACGATGGTTACAAATAAATCGTTGTTGAAAAAAAAGTAAATGTTCAGGTTTTTTTAAAATAATTAAATTCAATATTAATAACGAAATTTTTGGATAAGCTTGAAGTGTTTGATATTAAAAATATCATTTCAATATTTAATCAATAATTTTAAAAATTAAATAATTAATTAATAATAATTAAGAATATTAAATTTGTTGAAATATATGGAACATAATGGAAATTAATTTTATTGTATAACATTTACAAATAAATTAATTTTGAAACTTCAAATTTTTTTAAATAATTGAATTTCATATTATGAAAATTGAAATTCTTTGATAAGCATAGAAGGTTTAAAATTAAAAATATTATCCGACATTAAATGAGTGTTTAACAAAATTTCAATCAAGTAAAGTTGAGAATTTTTTTTTATACTTCAATTTTGCAATATTTAAAAGTGTATAAAATTTTATTACAGAAATTAAATGTTGAATTATTTTTCGTTGAAAAAGTTTAAAGTATGAAAAGGTTTATATTTACTTTCGAAAAACGTTAATTTAATCTTTTAGAATTAAAATTAGTTGAAAATTTTCTGTATGAAAATATTTGAAAACAATTGATATTTTGGCTAAATTTTATTGTGGAAATGGGAAGAAATATTTCTTTGAAAATTATCTTTTTTTCTCCTTTTATTTTATTTTCAGGTTCTTTTAATGCAATAAATTGAAGGTTATATTTATAATATTCGTTTATTTTGTAGATGAGTGATAATGTTATAAATGAACTTTATTATTTTATTATAAGAATATAGTATGAAAGATGTTTGTAATAATAAATATTATTAAAGAGAATAATAAAAGTCTCTTATGTAATTTCTTTTCATCTTGTAAATTAAAAACTTTTTTTAAATTTTTAATACGTATTACTAAAAGTAATATAAATTAAAATCTAAGAATTCTTTTTTTTGTATTATTATTGAGAGAAATCTATAATTTTCCAATTGCTACTTTCAGATATAATCAATTTTTTAAATAAACCGGGTGAAATTAACATGAATTGTAGGTAAATTACTATTGGGAAGTGCATTGTTCAGATACTCCCTCTGGTGAGAATTTTCGTAAATGTTGCAAGTAAGATGAACCACCAATCACGAAGGAGTTATTCAAATCTTATCTTACGTGTAGTAGTTCCAGTTTTTGCCACTACGTTAAAAAAAGTGCCCAGACACGACCCCATAAGACATCCCAATATAAATTTAATAATACAAGCCTTAAACAAGTTTTATCAAACTATTCTTTTTAAGGGAGTATTTAATTATAACGTACAGTAATTCAAACAATTTTATTGTAATAAAATGACAATCTATTAACAAATTACAAATATATATTATTTTTTATATCGTTTATATTCTAAAATAGAGTTTCTACATAGTACGTATATAAATTGTAACGCTATATGTATACGTCTATAGCCATCACTACAACATAATCTTCTAAAGGAAATTATGTATTCATTTTTGCTAATAAGAAGATAACAACAACATGGCATAAAATATTCTTCAAAATAATTATTTATGTTTTGAAGGAAAAGAAAGGGCCCCATTCACGCCCTTTCCTGTGAGGTACAACCATTATTAACTCTATTTTTAAACGACATATGAGGAAAACTTTATTTCCCACATATACCATTTAAAAACAGCGTATTTACCTCTCCATTAGGGAAAGGGAAAGAATAGTTTTCTACATAGTTTTCATTTCCTACATTCTTCTTAACATTCTGAAAAAAATAAAAGAGAATAACATTGAATCCTTTATTACAGGATATACACAGCGTTGTTGGTAGTGTCAGAACGTCCGGGACACTGTCATATTTTTGACAAATGAATTGACAACGATGCCTCTAATTGTGACGATGTAAAAATAATATTTTATAATGCTTAACCTTTCCTATATAATTTACACGTTTTTGGCGTACGATCGATCACTATAATAATAATTACAGTTTGAAGATATTTTAAAACTATTCTTCTTTCTAGAATTACCATAAAAAACGAAGAGTTTAATATTAAAAAAATCAAATTGAATTCTTTGAAACTAAAATCCTGTAGTGGATGGGAGCTAAATTTAACCCAAAACTTCACAGAAAAGGCGAGATATGAAGATATCAAATTTATTCAATTCTATACAGTGCAGCGTTTTGATGCGCAATCAAATATTCAATCTCATTTTGTTATATATTACTCCATGAAGTGTAGATGTTAATACATGTAATATAAATTATATCCCTCTGTCGATTCCCAATACTATTCTTATTTTGTGAGTGCGACATTTTCTGCAAGTGCATAGTTCCTCTCCCCACACAATTGCAGGAAATTTTAAGTATTAAAATATATCTATAATAACTATCATCAACTGTCAGTAGCCCCACTATGAGTTACCTACTTAAAATACATCTCAACATCATATTATAATATTCTCAATTCATAAATATGGTTTTTATTAAAAGCATTTTTAAACATTTTATAATTATGACTATTCCAACTTTCCTAAATTTTTTCTTGTCTATCCGCTTTCGTGTTTACCAATTTTTCAGTTTAACAGCATTTGAATGTATCATCCAAAATACACAAATAATAACAAACGTCTACTTATCGGAACCTACAACTTATTTTGACACACCAGCTGAATTCGATTCTTAAAGGGAAATCCCTGTATCCTCAAAAATGATTATTATTCAAATATATACTATAATTTCATTCAACCCTTATCATGAAAAGATGAAACATACAACACCAAGTATGAGAATACGAAATTAACATTCCATGAAAAGGAGTGAAATCTTTTGAAATGAAAAGAATATTTTTACAACTAATTTTGTTTTTAAAGTATGAAGTCAACAAGATAGCAAAAAGATAATGTTGGTTCAAGTGACATATACGTCAATGTCAATTAAAAAATGGAAACGCTAAATTATTAGTTATGTTCCTTTCCTATAAGATAAACTGTTATAAGTTATATCAGCAAATCCTTGGAACCATCTAAACCAATGACCTTCCTATCCTATTCACAAAAACATATTTTCAAGCATATTATTGTACACCTTGTTACGTGACTCATCCAACTAAACGTAACGTTTTAAGATTATCCGTAACGATAAGCTTTCATGAACTGTTTTCAATTGTACTGCAAAGTACCTTCTATACTAATATTATGTATTTTGATAATATATATTTTATTTTCATAAAAACAATTATTCTAATATTTCTTTGTAAACATAATTCTTAATACATTTTTTACTTCGTTGATTTCCTAGATAAACTTTAATGTCATTAAATGAACGAACTCTTGATAATGCAACATAAAATTGACCATGATTAAAAACATCTTTTCTCAAATCAATTGCGATTTTATGAAACGTCTGTCCTTGAGATTTATTTATAGTCATAGCAAATGCTAGTTTAATTGGGAACTGTCTTCTTTTAAATGTAAAGTGATAAACATTTTCACAGTACAATAATATTCGATGTATGAATACAATATTTCCACACTTATCTCCCGTTAATATTTTACATTTAAGAACATGATTTGATAAAGCTAAAACTAATAATCTTGTTCCATTGCATAAACCTTCATTAATGCTAAGATTTCTTAAAAGCATGACTACAGAGTTTATTCTTAAATGCAGAATATGAGGTGGTAAACCAGGTGGTGATAGAGTGTTTAAGTAATCTGGTGGAATGACTTCATGATCGTTGTTATTATCACGAATATCTATACTATCAATACTTCTAGAAACTTTTTCTCCATTCTTGTCCAATAACTGTACAACATTATTATTTATTTCATCTACATCAATATTTCTAGGAGCTAATATAGCATATAATGCCAAATCTTCAAATCTTTTCTGTTTAATCAAGTCTCCATATACGTCTGAACTAATATCAACATTTCCTTCTTCAAGAATGTTGTCTGGTAATTGAACACAATCTTTTACATCGTTAAAAGTGCCATTTCCTATGTCAAGTAAAACATTAACAAATTTTTTTTCTTCCGGCAAAGCTCGCATGTTTTCAGATAGAGAAAATTTTGAAAATATCTTCCACAATTTGCTGTTTTTAATTGACAAATTGATAATTTCAGATCTTGTACCATTTTGTTTTATTGGTAATACTTGCCTAAAGTCACCTCCTAAAATTATCGTTTTACCACCAAAAGGTACATCTACTTGCATAATATCTCTTAATGTTCTATCTAAAATCTCCAAAGCATACTTTGGTGACATTGGAGCCTCATCCCAAATAAATACATCAACATCTTTCAAATATAATCCCTCTTTAGACTGCACTTTTATACTTGATGATGAATCACTATACAAGGGCACGGGTAAACCCAACACTTTATGAACTGTACGACCCATAGGAAGTAAAGTTGCAGCTATTCCTGTGAAGGCCATATTACAAACAGTTTTACCTTCACTCCTTAATAAATTCCACAATGTAACATACATAAATGTTTTTCCTGATCCTCCAGGACCATCGACATATACACATCGACAAGTATTTTCGCTATAATCATTCACTGCATTTAATACAAAATCAACTATATCTTTTTGTTTGGCATTTAGTTTATCATACCTTTCTTTTCCTAACTGTTTTTCCTCTTCAATATTTATGAAATGGGTAATTTGAGAATTTTCAGTTACATCTTCTAAATCCATCAATCCAAAGAAATCATGTTGGTTATAACCTTCTTCAAATAACATGTTTTTTACATGTATATATGCCATTTTTTCAGCTGCCATATTATCAAGATTTCTAGCATAATCTTCGGACATGAAAACTTTAAACTCTTCCCAAAGTTCACCAACATTTATAGGGCGACAGTGAATTAAAATTCTGACAAATAGTCGTCGAAGTGATTGAGGCATCATCCATAAACTTGACTCTTCTAACGTTGCCTTCCATTCATGATCATCCTCTATGAGTCCTAATGCTAAACAAGCTGACGTAAATGTCTCATGTAATACTCCATTAATAGTCCTCAATGATTCGTATGAAATTGCTCCTTTAATTGTAAGCAATAATAATCTAAGATGAAATAACTCTACGTCACATGGACTAACAGAGTAAATTCTGCCTATTGCCTTCTCCCTACGGAGTCACCTATTCCATTTACATATGTTTTTATCCCATTTATAGTATTCAGGAATCTCAGTATAGAAATATTGACGTGCATTTGCATCACGTTCATTTAACTTAAAGTAGTCTAATAATTTTGTATTTTTGTGCAAATTAAATGATATATCTTCATCTGCACCTCTTTCTCGAATAAGAATATTTTGCTCATTTCGCAAATGTATTGGTAAACGATTTATACTATGACTTTTTTTTGATAAAGTTTTACTTAAAATTCTCCATGCTGCTTCTACTGGACCAACATATCTATTTTCTTCATAATGATTGATTTCATTATGATTAACAACAGCTTGTCCATTACTATTAGTGATGATAATTGATGCAGCATCATGTCCCTTATAAACATACTTATACAAATATTTTACAGACTTAATACTTGATACAACTTTAACATTTATATGGCAATTGAATTTTTGTGAGAGTTTAGGAGAATAAGGTACAACAAAACGATTGTCAACCGTATATCCATTAGGTCTTGCATACGTTTTACCTGTATCTTTTCTTCTATACAACACATAACAATTTTCTTCAACAGTAGTATCCTTTTGTAAAGCTTTAGGAAAATTTTTCGAACATTTTCCACCAACCAAACACCAATCTCCACAAGGACCGTGTATATTATTTGCCATGATAATTTCATGTAATCTAGGATTAATAACTTCATCTGGTATTTCAGCTAAAATATGTCGATTAACACTTTCTGGTGTTAATAATTTGGATTGGATGTCAATATAACCAACAAATGAATATGTAGTAATCCCCTTTTTTGAAATTCTATTACATAAACATATGACTTAACTTCTCCAAAACATTTCTTCTTAACAATACATTCTATCAAATGTTTTACTTTTAAAGAGAAGACTCTCGCGATAATATCAGGTCTATCTGCTGCTGTTTGATTAGGTAATAAATTTTCGACTATTTCTTTCCATTGTGTATTACATGTCATTGTTATAAACAAATCTGGTTTACCATGTTTTGCCACAATAGCCATTGAATCTTGATATTGTTCCATCATATGTCTAGGTGAATTAATAAATGTGGATGGCAATACAACCATTTTTCCAATAGGTGTATCAGTTTCTTTTGCAGTATTAGTAATATGATCTATTAACCCTTTGTATGTTTCACTTCGCAGTTGGGTTTGATGATTAGCACAATATTGAAGTCGATCTTTTTCAACTTTTACATAACTGTCAACTAACCATTGTTGAAATAATCTACCACCATATAAAAACTGATTAAATACATCATCTCTAATTCCCATTTTGTACTTTACATAAGATGCTCTTGAAACTCTATGTTTCTTCAATCTTTTATCTATATCATTTCGGATCATGTCAATAGAATAACCTTTTTCCCCAAAAGGATAAAATATAGGATATATAAAAGGTTCTACGCAAGGATCCAAACTGCTAATTAATTGTAATTCTTTAGTTATTTTGTTGTATACAGTGACATAAGAATCAGGTATTTCACCTTCAGAATTTGTATTAAAAATAGCAGCTACTTCATTAACTCTTTGAAAATTGAATCTCCGTGGATCTGTTCCTTTTTTTTTAAAGTAAATAATAACTTCAATTCTGGAATTTCTTCATTATTCTTTTTCGCCAACGCTTCTTCCATTTCTACAACTTCTTTCATCATTCTAAATGATTGAGTGAACGCATTATGTGTTCTCATACAATTTTCAACTTCTCTTACAATGTCTCTATCCAATCTATCATTTCTATTTAACCTGTATTTAATTGCATCATCAGGATCATAAATAAACAATTGTCCATAAGACGGATTATCACCGTTTTCAGGATATAAAGCTTTATTCATTTGATAGTATACTTGACCTTGGATTTTAAAACAATAAGGTCCTCTTTGTCTACCATTAAAATTAATGACTTTAGCATTAAATGACGCAAAAGCAAATGAATTATTGTAACATATTATATTCTGCTGGAAATGGCGTGATTTTTTATGTGAACCATCTAACAACACTTTTAATTCAGATGGATAATCTAAGGCGTCTAATTTAACACCTCCATGACTACAACAATCATCGTAAGAATCAACTTTGATACCAATGTTTTCATCTTTGAAGTGCTTAGCATCACAATGTGGGCAATCAAATGACATTTTACCAAGATAATCTTCTGCATAAGTACGTGAATGCAAATTATTTAATTGTAGTTCTTCTTGAGAATTATCTAAAATACTCACTAAATTTTTCTGATTCACACAAGACTACTTCTTGTGTTGTATGTAATGTACAAAGAGCTGTCTTTACCTGAATTGCAATGTCTTGTGAACCAGAAATTTTTCTTTTTCTTGTTTTTCTTGTTTTGCTACTCTCTATCTCCGTTTCTATTGATTTACTATGCTCTTTTACTATATTTGAAAAAACACATTCAGAAACATTTAATTTCTGTAGAGTATAAACATCATTTACTAATGTACAAAGCATAGATCCTTTTACACTCAAATCATTTAATCCAATGCATTTCAAGCTTTCTATTTTATCTTTTTGTGAATCATTCACTCCGTCATTTTTTACTTCAGTTAGATTGAGAATAGTTACAGAAACATTATCCTCAATAGAATTTTGATAACTTATTTGTTCAGTTTCTAAATGTGAAAGTGTTTGAAAAGATGTTGATGGTATTGCATTGCCAACTAAAGTTTCAAAATCTGCGTTACAAGTTAGTTTTTCTACTTTTTTCGATTCATTACATTTCAATCCCTCTTTTTCCTTTAATTTCCTACGGTAGCACTTCAACCTTTCCCTTTCCAATTTTCGAACTTCCATTCGCTTTTCTAAAGTTAAACTCGCACGATGATGCCTCATTCTTTCTGTGCTATTATTATGTTTACCAATTTTTTGTAATTGTTCTATTTCTTCTTCGGTGGAACATTGTTTTTCTTCAAATCGTTTCCCTTCTGTTAAACTGTCATTAAAATATTGCATTCTTTTCTTTGCCAAACTATTAGTCACTTTTTGATTTTCTTGTAATATTTTTGTAGTTTGTACTTCGACTTTCGGGTTCGACATACACAAAGATCTCTTTTCTGCAATCACAGATGATTGTAAATCAATAATTTTTCTTTTACTAGTTTTTCTCACTTCACCACCCTCTAATTCATTTTTTAATGATTTACTGTTTTTTTTTTAATACGTTTGAAGCAAGAGATTCAGAAATATTTACATTATTATGAGTACTAATATCATTTACCAATCTGCAACAATTTTTTTTTATGGCATTCGAATCATTTTTTCCAATCAATTTCCTTGTTTCGATTCTATCTTTTTCAAAGTCATTAAATATGCCAGTTTCTACTTTTTTAAAACGAAGAATAGATGGAGAAACAGCATCCGCAGTAAAATCTTTATCATTTAATTGTATATTTTCTAAATGTAAAAGTGTCTGAAAGGATGTTGATGGTATTGAATTCACAATTAAAATTTGAGAGTCTCCAGTACAAGTTTCTTTTTCTAGCTTTTTTGATTCATTAGATTGCAATCTTTTTTTTTCTTTCAATTTATCACGATAACATTTCATTTTTTCATTTTTCAATTTTCGAATTTCCATTTGTTTCTCTACAGTTAAACTCGCCCGATGACGCCTCACCCTTTCTGTGCTCACTTTTTTTTTTGACATTTTCTCCTTTCTCCATGTTACTCAGACTTATATTTATATGTTTTAAATATGTCTAAATATTGTTAATATTTCAAATACTGTATGACTGTCAATCTGATAATGTATCGAATTGGTAATACCAAATTCTAAAACATCTAAATTTTAAAATATTCAAATTTTAAGTAACCAGATTTACCCTTGTCTCAATAGTAATTTACACTTTACTATTTACTTTGATTTAAAATCAAATTTATAATAAGCAATTATCCTTAATATATATTTCGATGCTTCACAATTTTCAAATTTGCAAATTTTTAAAAGTAAAAATTCTAAATTTACCAACTATTATATTTTACTGTCACAGTTGAAAATGACTAAAGTAAACGAAAAGCCTGAAGTTAACAAAAAATTTTCCTTATTTTATAACAAGGCCAACAAGAATTTTACAATACATAAATTTCTTACTTTTTCGATAATTCAGTATTTTATGAACAATTCAACATTATACTGAAGAAATATATTGATTTGTCTATTTAGCCAAATTAAAAATATCCAGTTTAAAAATTTACCAATTTGCCGCTATACCAATTTGCCAAATTACCAATTTTCCAATTTTCCAATTTACCAATTTTCCAATTTTCTAATTTTCCAATTTACCAATTTTCCAATTTACCATTTTTCCAATTTACCAATTTTCCAATTTACCAAATTTCCAATTTACCAATTTACCAATTTTCCAATTTACCAATTTTCCAATTTACTAATTTTCCAATTTACCAATTTTCCAATTTACCAATTTTCAAATTTATCAATTTTCAAATTCATCAACTTGATAATTCACCAATTTCCCAATTTACAATTTGTATGATCACTAATTTTTCAATTTACAAATTGTATATTTTTACAATTTATAAATTGTTATTATTCACAAATGAAGAAGGATGAGAAAAGAATGGTGTAGAAAGCAACAGCTTCATTAAAGTGAACTCCAATTTGAAGAAAGACTGAGTTGTTAGATTATGATCTCTTAAAAGAAATAATTTTACTAATATTAAGCGTGACAAAGGGACAAAATTTATTTTATAGCTCTGAGTACCTGCTTTCAATTATATTCTACGAAGAGGCCTTCTGTATTTACAACTCACCAATAGAAGAATTCTCTACCTTTCTACCTCTCTCTCTCTCTCTCTCTCTCTCTCTGTACGATTTTTAGTCAAAAATAAACAAAAAATATAACCTTGTACCCCACCCCCTAGCGGAGAAACTTTTTAACTTACAGTAATGAAATTTTGTACATATATCTAGTTTGGTTTTCGAAATTTTAGGTGACTTTACAAAAAAAGTGTATCATATCATATTATTAATACTTTTCTTTTTAAAATTATATTGACACTTTCCAAGTAAACGAATAACTCACGCAAATTAAAATCTTTAACCAAACTTTTATTATTTTTCAATAAATCCAATATTTTGAAAGTGAAAAAACTGTTATTGAAAAAGGGGGGGGGGGGTTAGCTTATTGATTTTTCAAAAAAATTATTGAAAAAGTCGAGAATTATTGGATATTGAAAAACATAAATTGAAAATTAAAGAATGGAATTGCAATTACAATAAAATAATTGAAGAACTGAAGAAATCAATTGAAATTTAAATAAAATTATTGATAATTGAAAAAATATTTGAAAATTGAAGAATTACATTGAAATTTGTGGAAAATGATTGACAATTAAAAAAATAATTCAACAAAGCTAAGAATGATGAAATATTAAAGAAAATAAATTAGAACTGATGTTTTCAACATTCAAGTGAATAATTTATGGCAATAATTGAAAATTTGAATTAAAAAAAAATAATCCATAATTGAAGAAAGTTTATAAAATGACGAGAATTATTGAATACTGAAGAAAGCAATTGGAAAATTACGAACATAATTTAATATTCATGAATATAATTGAAAATTGAAAATATTGGCGTAAGCAAAAAAAATCTTCGGGGGTCTTCGAAATTGTAGGTGGAGTTTCAAAGAAATGTGTACATCATATCACATTATTAATCATTTTTTTTAAATTGTTCTTCCACTTTCTAAATAAATAAATAACTGAAACAAATTAATATCTTTAACCAAACTTGTACTGCTTTTCAATAAATACAAAACAAAAATTTCAATAAAGGGGGGGGGGGTGGTTGCCGCACGAAGCGCGCGGGGGGACGTAGACCCCCTCGTATATATATATATATATGAACCGTTCGCCGGAAAAACGGCTTAAGTCGACTTAAGCCGTTTTTCGAATGACGGCACTTTCGTATTAAGTGTCATCTAAACTATAATAAAGGGGGGGGGGTGGTTGCCGCACGAAGCGCGCGGGGGGACGTAGACCCCCTAGTATATATATATATATATAATTATATACATGGTAGGTGGTCACTTTTCTAAAAAATATTTTCTAATCCTTTTTTTCTAAAAAAAAGCCATTTCAAATGAAATCGATTTTCTAAAAACAACTTTTCTAATAAATTTTGATTTCTAAAAAAATTTTTTCTAACAACATTCGTTTTCTACAATATATAGGTACACTGCAACTTCACTATTTAACAAAATTAGCAACCACAGCAAATTATTTGCTGTGGTAATGAACAAAGTTTGCTGTAACAAAACAATATCAGACACATTTTTTTAAATTTCCTCTCGCAGCAAACTTTTTTGATCTCACAGCGAAATTAATCGCTGTCCCTCCATTAGCGAATATATTTTGACATGGCAGTGAATACTTTGCTGCCACAGCAAACTTCTTCTATACGTGTAGGATTTATTGAATAATTTAATAAAAGTTTGGTTAAAGATTTAAATTTGCGTCAGTTATTTATTTATTTGGGGCATTCCACTTGACATTTTCATTCTAAATTTTTTTTTGATTGGAATAATTTTTTTCTGATTTTCTATGAAAAATAAGGAAACACGTATTTTTTTACTTTCTTATTCAATGAAAATTGCAGAAGTTATGAATTTTTGAAATTTAACGTTTTTTGAAATAGAGCATTTTTACCCTTCGTTTTTCTCCGTTATAATTAGTCAATTGAAAATAATGCCCTACATAAAGTTTGTTCAATTTTTTTTAGATTTTTTAGACATGTAGTAAAAAATAATGAATTTGCTACAAAAATACATGAAAAATTGAATTTAAGCTTAAAAGGGATTTTTCTCAAAACCGAAGGTCTCGATTTTCGATTTTTTTCTTTCAATGCAGTTACTGATTAATAAAGAAATTTTTCTTGTAAGTCTAAAAGTGGTGTTCTTTAATGTTTTAATGATATTTATAATAATTCCTTGTTGCAAAAAGTTTAAATTATGAATTATAGAAATGAAACAATGAATAATTTTTACTACGTGTCTAAAAAATCTAAGAAAAATTAAACAAACTTTATGCAGTGCATTATTTTCAATTTACTAATAATAACGGAGAAAAACGAAGGTTAAAAATGCTCTATTTCAAAAAACGTGAAATTTCAAATTTCATAACTTCTGCAATTTTCATTCAATAAAAAAATAAAAAAATACGTGTTTCCTTATTTTTCATAGAAAATCAGAAAACAATTATTCCAAGCAAAAAAAAATTTTGAATAAAAATGTCACGTGGAATGCCCCATTTAGAAGGTGGAAAAATAATGTTAAAAAAGGAAAGAATTAATAATATGATGTAGTGTACACTCTTTTTGAAAACTTCACATAAAATTTATAAAATCCGCAACATTTTTTTTTTGCGTACTCACATGTTTTCCCATATTCATGAATTTTAAATCATTCAATTTTAATTGATTTCTTCAATGTTCAATCTTTCTTGTCATTTAACATGAACTTTCTTCACTGATTAATTATTTTCTGGAATTCGCCATTCAAATCTTCAATTATCTTCATAAATTCTCAATAATTCCTTTCAATTTTCAATTATTTTATTCAATATTAAATAATGTTTAGCTTTGTTCAATTATTTGTTAATAATAAATTATTTTCTCCAAATTTTAATTTCATTTTGTTACATCCCGAGCGAAAGGCGTGGTTAGATATTAATTAAAAACAAGTTACCTTAATTTAAAACTAATAACTGGAGGAATGGTAGGCTGATTAAGTCAAGTTGGTAAAGCTTGACCATTTATTTTTATGTGAGTCCGTTGTTCTCTATCGCTCCTATGGGGGGCGTCTTTGTCAATTGTTAAATGAATTAAATGTTCATAAAAGATAAATAAGGAATACTAAACTTTAAAAGGGTTTGAATAAATAACAAAGATTTTATTGAAAGATTCGGTTTAATGTAAGTTTCTTTTGAATAAAATAGTAATTGAATGAATTGAGAGCATTACAATAAGGTTTGATAATTTTTGTCTTTTGTGACTTGAACTGTTTCTAGATTGTAAAACTGAAAATTACTTACATACTACCTTTTCTTGAAAAGAAAAGGGCGAATTTCAATGGTTGAGATGAGACGGATGAATGTCGTTGACAAAACCCGCTTATCGGTAGTTGACACAGTGTTGCTTTTTGCAACTCGGAGTTCCGAACGGTTGTGACTTCGCACACACTGATTTAGTTTATGTTTCCCGAATGTAAAACCGTCACGCTCACAATCGTTTTACAGAAACGCACTAATACGACGGTAAACAGTCAAGCTTCTAATATCAACTCACGACAAGCGACGAGTATTACGATGATCGAAGGAGGCCGAAGACCGAAGGGTCACTCGATGTGAACAAGGAACTTCTTGCACCGAACGTTGACAAGGAGAAAACTGAATTACAACAACTGGGGTTGCACGGTTACTGTTCCGAGGTGTCGTTCGATATGAGCCGAGAAGACTTGCACAGAGTATTTGACGACTCCTTGCTGGAAGATTTTTGCTTTTATAGTGGCAAATCCTCTCGGGTCGTGTGCAAAAGCCACCTCCGGTCCCCGCACGACCCCAGGTTGGTACAAGGAAAAAGCTAGATTCCATGGAATAATGAACACCTGCATCCGTCGTGAGTCTACTTGGTCGGCAGACCATCAAGCTGGATGGAGTGATATTATTTGATTGGTGCCTGATGCCAGACCTCCAGGAATCACACTTAGTCCCAACCAATGATAATACAGCTATGCATGATAGATTGATGTAGGCGTGAACTGTATCATGTGGAATAGCTCTAGTTACTAAGAGAACAAGGAGTCAACCCTTGATTTCTTAGAACATCATCGAGTCACTCTATACCACTCAATAACAGATTTATTGAAATCATATCCATCATTCAGCTGCAAGATCTGTCGTAGAATTCAGAATTCTTACCATCAATTCGAGCTTCGCCTCTGCAAACGCATAAAACAAGCCACCTTCAGAAGAAACCAGTCCTTATATGGTTATGTGAAAATTATAGTGTGAAAGAATGACGTAGCTCTTTTAACATGACAATTTTATAACTGAAATTACTATTTCCTCTAAAAATGTTTGTTTAAAATACAATATAAGTTTAGGCAGTCGCCATTCGATAAAGCACGTAGACGAACTACAATAGATGCACAATTAAGTCCTCCATCGTATTACGAAGCTTTAAGAGTATCGTTTCATTCTATTGTAAATATAGTTTGTGTGAATGATTTATCATTAGTTGAGAAGGCATACGAGCTTGCAATCCTACTTGGTGCTAAGCGCAGCGATGAGCATACTAGTGACTCATCAGCTTGTGAATGCAAGTCCGTATCTCTACTCTTATTCTTAATATTGTTCATTTTATAATTTACGGATACATAATACTTGATGCAGTTCGGAACGATGGAAAAAATAATCGTAACAAAACATCCCGGCTTCATAGGAAAGGCATGAGAGCTTGTAAAAAGAGAGTTAATTTAAGATTTTTTTAATTCAACACGGGCAGTGATGAGTATTTATATGACTCATCAGTGCACTTTGGGAAGCTCGCATCTCTTTCCATTTAATCAATAATAACTGCATAAATTTATATATCAGTCCTATTAATATGGTTTTCAGACAGTTCGTATATCATCAATACTAATTCATCAATGAAAATGGAACCTCATAGTACACACCTTTGATTAAAGATTGTAAAACAATATACTTTGAACTTCCATACTCATTGTATCTTAGAATATAATAAAAGATGTCATATGGTTTTAATTCTGATACGCCAAGAGCGTTGCAACCTTCTTTCAGTCGAGTTGGTTAAAGAGAATTGATAATTTCTAAGAGTCGATGGATTTATTCATAAAATACTTTAAGAGAGAAAACTACCATGGTAATAATCCCAGGAATCTCAATGTGCGATGTGTCCCACATTTAATAAGATATTCAGTGTTATAGTTCATACCAGTGATAGGAAATGCAGATGCACGCGCATGTAACCCGAGACGCTCGCTCGCCTATCTCGCGTAAGGCATCATGCGCTCGAGTGACTCATAGACCCGATCCCGCAACCACTGATATTATTTAAACACACTACTTCAGATTTACTAATAATCCTATTAAATGTTATCATTCGACTGCAATTAAATTCCAAGACTAAAATCCATGAAATTACACTTGAAAACAATGCAAGACTGAAGTCAATAAGACTTCTTCGAATTTTTAATTATAACTCTTCTCTTAATTTATCTTACTTATTGCAATATTGTAATTCTCGCGTCGCTTTACCCAACTGTTTCGCAATTTTAAATTTATGATATAGTATTACCATTGGAATTCTACTTTGCCTGTAAAAGATAAGGAAGGACTTAAATGCATTTTCAATTATAGATGGCTGTTATCTGAAGAAGGTAACAATGCTTAGTAGCTATTGTAACTATAATGAGAACACCCTTAAGAAAAAATTTGTGTTACTGGGATGTAACAGTCCTCCCTCCTTAAAAGTGTTCAACGTCCCGATTGAACTTAAATTGAAATTATACGCCTGATTACTATTGTCGCTGCATAGTATGATTTCTAATATTAAGTCTCGAATAATATGCTCTCAATCATTTCCTTTTAGTAATACAATAGAATATTATTATCAGAGATATTGATATACATTTATCTTTGAAAGTAAGAACTTTGCATAAGGCTGAGAAGTCATATGGATATTTAATTTCAAGTGTTTATAAAGTGTTGTGTATGTAAGTGATACGATATGGTATCAGTTTTTCTGGAATGTTGATCTCTATCCCGCTGGAGTAAGTATGATTTCATCTTCTTTGGCACTTCCTTTGATTTGTAGCACATACTTTGGATTCCTTTTTGATTGCGTCCCTTTAATATACCCTTGCATCTTCTTTTCATTGTCCAGCTCATTAGTATTTAATCGTTCGCCATGGAAGATCACGCTTCAGGTCGATCGTCCGAAGAGACGATTTTGTATGATGATTACCTCCGATGTAAGTGCGAAAACTTCCGCTTGCTTATGGTATTCTATTCTTGTTCTCTAATTCTATTCCTCTTATTCTCAGATGAAATTCCACCTCGATGTCCTGTGTCCTTGGAGGAATTTATTCATAAACTATTGGTGCTTGGCATCAATATACACCACAATGTTCAGGTGGTAGATCACTTGAATGAGATACAGGAAAACTCTTTGAAGTTATTGCAAAGAAGAGGTCGTCTTACTAAGGAACAAAAGGAGGAAATTTCTTTGCGCCGTCTCCGACATTTAGAAATGTCTGAATTACGCGAAGATATCCGTGAGTCCTCAGAGGAGTTAGTGTCTCGTCTCGGTGGAGCTAAGTATGTTCTAATTTTTTTGTTTGTGTTTAAGAAACTATAACTATTCTAAATCACTAGTTTTGGTGTAATTTCTTCTTTATTTGTTTTAGTCATCCTGGGTCTTTACGGCGATGCCTTTGTGGTTCCTGCCCAAAACGGGAACATACCGATGTTCAGGAACCTGCCACATCTATTTCTTCTTGTACTGAAGATATGTTGGAAGTATTGGCCTCAGGTAAAATTGTATAATTATATCTTGTGTACTTTACTTGAGTTAAAATAAATTGTTGTTCTCAAAAATGTTTTGCAGTTGAAGCTGAAGAAAGACAAACAGAAGAAATTCCACAATTTAGCCAGGTGTGGTTGGACGAGGCCATGGAAGAAGCCGTGCCAGGGCCGTCAAAATCTCCTGAAGATCCTTTGGCCGGAGTTGAGAGTGTGTGTGTATAATTAATAAATTGTGTGCTATTAAGATTGTCATGTGTGTGTGTGAAGTGTGTATATGTAATAAGATCTCTGCCTTATGTGCCATTTTTACGTTTATAACATTTTGTATATATTTAATATTTTCAAATAAATTTTGTAAAAGGTTAATCGTTGTTTAAGAAATTTAAAAGAATAAGATTTACAAAAAAATTATAATAAAATAATAAAAATAAAATAAAATAAAATAAAATAAAACAATATTACCACTCACATCCACGTATACGTGTGTATGTGTGTCTGAGAAGTGCGTGTATGCTCAACCTGTCGCAAAGGTCATGCCCATTTTTTTTTTTTTTTTTTTTTTTTTTTTTTTTGTTAGTAACTGGATTCTTAAAATTTAGGTGCACAAAATACCCTTGAAATTTTGATGGTGGGCCAATTTTGACAGTCGACAAATTGATCAGAGCACAGCGATAGGATCCGGAGATCATAACATAATAAGAGTTTACTTGCAAGAATACAATGAAACGCATCTTGGTTCTTAATTGTGTTGTGTAGATAGCTGATATGATGATGAATCCTCTTCTTAAACAATATATATATGTAATGAAAGTGATACATTATCTTGAGCCATATTTGAATACATAGAATAGTCCGTGATTAAATGCGATGATTATAATAGTTTGGAAGACAAATTTTGAAATTTTCGTGGTGTTGTCCTCCCTCCTTAAAATTTGTCGTCGTCCTCGATGACAGTTAAAATATTTGGTAATGGTTGTCGAATTTTTGGACGATTAGTGACTCTTTTTCTTCTTTTATATAAAGAGAGGCAGCAGGAGTACATATATTTTATAATAATTGCCGCGATGATGACCAAAAAGATTTGAAATATTGCAATTGTATAGTTTTTTATAGTGGATAGCCATCCTAGAAGAGGTATTTCCATTCTTTCAGAATATACTAGGTATCTGGAAACATTTCAAATGTCGTATATTTTGTTTTCTTTAGTAAAAAAAAAAAGGGGAGGGGAGAGTTTAGATGAAAGAAAATAATAAATAAATAGTTTCTTGATAAAATCAATCTTTTAGTACAACTATCTTGATAATGTTATGTTAGAAATTTTATAAAATATAAAATTTCTAACATAAAATGAAATATTTTAAGAATGATAATGTAAAAAAAAAAAGGAAAAAATAGCATTTTGATAAAATTCAAGTATATCAATTTTACTCAATCCCAACTTATTGATTTTAAATTTTAATCTTTTACATAATAGGTAATTAAATTTTGTGATAGAAATTCAAATTAATTGTTATAAAGATAAAATAAAAAAAAAATGAAAATAGAATTAATTTGGAAAGGTAAAAATCCAAATTTTGAAAATTTTCATTCAAAATTTTGATTTTGCGACAGTCGTTCTCCTGGTGCATGGAACAGGGTAGCAGGAAAATAAGTAAGTAGGTCGCATTAACGCTCGACACATGAGGCAGTCTCAAGTAAGATGCGTATGCATACAATTAATTATGCCGCATCGTTAATTGGATGCCCATATTCGAGGTCGGCGGCCTGCTGCTGCCTCCCGTCTTGCGTTGATCGATGGATCAAACGATCTTCTCACCATTATGTGCTCCTGATACTTGGTCTATAGAAACTTGAATTTAAATGGTCCAATTGTCAAAATCTTTTGTCAAAAACTTTTTTAGTAACCTTTTTAATTTATAATTTATACTTTAATTCAATTATTTAATTGTCTTTCAAATAATTTTGTTGAAAATCTATTTCTAATATTTTGCAATTATTAATTTCTTACTCTCTTTTTTAATATTTCTTTTTAAATAATAGATCAATATAATGATAAAATTGAAACAAATTTTAATAATATTGTATATTTTTTTTTTTTTTTTGTAAAGAAATTTTGTGCAATAAAATAAAACAAAATTAGTTGAAATATTTAGTCTCAATGAAGTTTGCAAAAATAAAATATAATATCTTTGATAATAATATTATTATTGATAACAAAGAAAAATAAAGTTAATTTGATTATTGATGTTAGTTTTAGTAATTATTATTTATGGTTGATTAGTTGTAACTTTTTATTAAAATATGCAAAATTAAGTAATTAAAGAAATAAAAATTATTAGTATAACATAAAATATGTAAAATGATTCATCTCTAAATACTACAATAAAATATAATAATCTTCTTGAAGAATGAAGTTCTTAAATAATAAAACATAAGGTAAAAATTAAGTATTTGCAATTACAAAACTTGTATCTGAATATTTATATGGGAATATATATTTATCTTATTAACTATTTATTTATTTTATTTTTATTTTCTTTTAAGTTACAAATTAATCAATTTAAAGCATGCAAATTATAAGCTTGAGATTTGTTAAATATTAAATGCAATAATGTGACATGACTCATTGTTAAAAGCTAGGCTAATTAGTAGGCATAGTTGGGTATTAGTAAATATTTGGAAAATAAGTCTTAAGAATAAGCACGATGTAACAGATATATTTTAAAATGCTAAACTTGTAGTTCTACTCATCTTAATTATTAATGTTTTGCTAGGCGATTTTCTTGTAAGCAAAATCATTGCCAATGTTAAAAGAAGATTAACTCTAAAGATGCATAATATAATGGTTATAAGTGAATACAATGTTATTTTAAAACATTGACAACCAATTTCATGCAATGATGGTATTGCTTGCCAATATTAATAAGCATATTATTGAATTAGTCAATGAAATAAAGTTGATGTTAATGATAATATTATTATTAAAGTAATGATTATTAAATAATCCGAAAAAATAGAAATGTATGTAACTGAACGAGTAAATAATATTAAAATATAGTATTCATAGTAAAACAATGTTTAAGTAACATACTCATGCAAGATTATAGATATATATAAATTGAATAACGAGACAATTTGTAATAAAGCATAGTATAAAACTTCTGCAATGTTGTAATTTAAACAACATTACAGGAGTTTGCTTACGTATTCTAATAAAATATCAAAATCGAATTATAGCAAGATATCTGCACTTTTGTGCTACATACGATAATATAATAGTATAATAAATGCAATTATTTAATGTAGTCTGAGACTGATTATATATAGAAATATAAGTTTGAGATAAGATTTTTAATTCTATAGTATATTAGATTATATATCTATACTTATACTTATGTGTATATGTATAGATATATGATTAATGTAAACTTGGTTTATGAAAATACATGATTCCATACTTTATTTATTTATTGGGGAATAAAAGTAATTCATTGCGATTATTCTAAAAGCGCATGCTATGGTTATAATAATTAAGCTTAAAATAATTGCATAAGTGGAGAATTTGCTTTTTAATTCTAGTAATGAAATATTGAATTCTTATTGTCTGATTTGATAATATTTGTAGTTATTATTAATGTTTATAATGGGATATATTGCGATCTTCACGTCTATACTCTAAAATAATAAGACTTGATACATAGTTTCAGCGAATAATATTAGTAGGGTATCAACACCATAGTTAACATAATACAGCATTGTAACTATGACGTTAATGATTTATAAAATCAAGCTGTATACAAAAATAAAAAAAATAAGCGGTCAACATGCAGCGTATCATACTGTATCATAATGGTAAACGTTGTTTGTAAAATATATAAGCAAGAATGCGAAAATTTACGACACTAGTGGTTTGATGTATCCATTAAATTTATTATACTAAGTAAATAAAATTATACTGAATAAAATGATTATTAATAGTATATATTAATAGGATATATATATATATATATATATTTTTTTTTTTTTTTTTTGGGTTAAAATTATAAAATAATATTTAGAATATAATATCAAATAATGTAAAAGCGATCATTTTGGTGAAACTCATAGGTTCTTGCTTTTTATAAGCATCTTGCAAAAAGAATATGAAAATTAAGCGAAAAGCATCTACTAACTACTGGAATGAATGCAAAAAGAAATAATTATATAATTGAAAATCATTATACTTTAAAATGTCTATTTGTTGTTCTGAACTATTTAATGATTGCACTTGTTTTTCTGTATACTTAGACATATCGTTTGTTACGTATAACTCTGCGACAGTTTGCCTTTGTATGTCCTCGTAAGTAACACAGCACACAGGAATGTTCCCATTTATATAGTTTCAGTCTTAAAGTTTTTTGCACTGTATTTAAACAATACACATAAACTTCCTCTTGAATGTTCTGCACGTTTTCTTCTTCACTAAAATAATAGGTGTCCTGTAACAGAGCAAGAATCTTTCTTGCTGCTGAATGCATTGATAGTTTTTTGGTTGTTGCTTCATCACCCACTTCCACAAATTGGTTTCCATATTTAGGGTCTTTTAAAATGCACTTCATGAAGAACAGTCTGCTATTTTGTGGGCCTTCATGATGATCCAATAAAAATTTTGGCTTTGAGAAAGCGTATTCGATGGCTAGCTCTTCCAAATGTGCTTTAGCAAATTCTAAATCCTCCACTCTGCCCTTAGGAAGAATGTAGGATGGATATATTTGTCCATTTAAAGGTTTGGTAACGATGCGAGTCGTCTCTGTTTCCCTAAACAAGACAAAATATAGTAGTAAAAGTGTTAACAATAGGCAAGTTTTAATTTGTCTACGTGTTTTTGAAAATATTTTCCTTCTGGGTTTTCTAGAATAACATTATTTTTATCCAGTTTTTTAACAATTTTATAAGGTCCATGATAATGACTATCTAATTTTTTATGTGCCTTAACTTCCTTCTGAACATAGACCAAATCTCCTACGTTTCCTAAAAACGGTTTTACGTGTCTATCATAATTAAACTTTGACTGTTCTTTGCTAGAAATTAAATTTTGTGCAGCCAAAATTTTTAGTTCCGTCAATCTTATGATGAGCTCCTGCAAATAAGAACCGTATGTATTTAAATTCTCATTAATGGGAAAAGAGGTAGGAGTACGTGCTATTTTTCCGTAGATTATTTCAAATGGAGTGAAGTTGGTTGCTTGATGAACCGAAGTATTGTAGCTAAACATCGCAAACGGTAATAAGCGATCCCAGTCATCAAAATTTTCTGCATAAGATCGAATATAGTCCATTAAAACTGCATGACTTCGTTCCAAAGCTCCATTTGATTGTGGTCTATAACCAGAGGTAGTCACTTGCTTGATACCAAAAATCTTTGACAATTTTCTAATTAAAGAGCTAGTAAATGCTGAGCCTCGGTCCGATAGTATAACTTTAGGAGACCCGAATCGCGAGTACAAATTTGTTGCTAAAGCGTGAGCTATTGTTGTAGCAGTAATGTCGGGAATAGGTATTGCAATGCAATACTTTGATAAATTGTCTTGAATAGTAAGAATATGTTGATTTCCGTCAGGCGTAACTGGTAGTTTTCCAACAGTATCTATAGACACTTTGTCGAAAGTGTCCAATGGGGTGTCAGTTATTAGCATTGGCTCGTGTGTTTTTGCTCTAACGAGTTTCTGTTCTTGACATATTGTACATTTTCTTACAAATTCTGTTATTTGTCCTTTCATTCCTGGCCAAACATATTTCTCGCGTATTCTTCTATAGGTCTTATTAATACCCTTGTGTCCTCCAATTTTACTGTCATGATTTTCAGCTATTATTTGTTCTTGTAATTCTATTTTTGGAATGGCTACATTGCCGTAACATATAGTTACTTTAATATTTGTCTGTTTGAAAATTTCAATTACCATATTGAGTAAAGTTCCTTTTGTAAGTTCATCAGTTACGTTGCCCTTATTAGATATTCTAATAGAAGTAACGCTTTCATTTAGGAGTACTTTTAACAAATTTTGAAGAGCGATTTCTAGATTTTCCTTTCTAAGCTCTTCATAATGTTTGAGATGTGTTATAAGAGTATATATTTTAAATTTTCCTCTCGGTGTGATTATCACTTGTCCGACTTTAGGTTTTACATCTTTTATAGCTTGTGGATCCAGTGCTCCGATTTCTATTAATAGTCTACTAATAGGAGTATTGAATTCACAATCAGCTGTCAGAAAGTGTACATAATTACCCCTAATATATGTCAGATTCTCTCTACTATTAAATAATTTTGCCCAATTTTCGGTAATGTAATATGGTTGGGTTGTAAAGTTTATATCAGGCTGAATTTTACTCAGCATTGACTGTGATTCTGCTGTAGTAGATAAAGTGTCAGTTTCTTGAGGAGTATTTAAATCTATAATTCGAGGGTTTTGGTTAATATTTCTCGAAGGATGTGGGGTTGATACCGCCTTTGGTATAGCATGAAGAAATGGAGAATCTCCTGAGAGAAAGGATTGCATTTCTACTGCAGGATTAAAAGTTACACTTTTACGAGTTTGTTCTACTGTAGGCTGTGGAACATGATCTTTATTTTCTGCGGAAGTGTCCGAAGAACTTATATTAGAATGTTCTTCTTGCAATTTATTTTGGGTCCAATTTATAACTGCTTCTATTCGTCGAGAAAATTCAGTTTCACTTTCGGGCTCCATTTCTTCTATAGCCTGCAGCAATTCTTCATCACTTTCTCCTTCAGACAAGGCAGTAACAACTCTTGGCATTACTTCAGGATCTTCTGAGAATTCATTGTCCCACCAATAGTCATGTGATTTTAACGATTGATCAAATCTTGAGAATGAACTTTGCAAGTCCTTTTGAGACATCCTTCTATTGGTAGTAGTGTCTGAAGCAATTGAGGGTTGATGCTGGTCTATTTTCTCATGTACCGGTTGCTTACTGGGTTCTGTAAATTCTGAGGATTGTTGAGTTTTTGCTATACTTTCTTGACATAGTTTATCAATCTCAATGTTGGATTCTTCAGAGGTGCTGTCTTCACTGTCTGTTTTCGGTGGACTAGCTAGCACAACAAACTCTTCATTAGGTTGTACTTGAGCTTGATCCATTGAAAATACTTCATCAATGTGAAGTGGAGCTACAGGAGGGGCACTTTTAGGTAAAGAAGGGTCAGAATAAGCCCTTAATGGAATCTCTAAACTAGGTGAAACGCTTCTTCGCTTTCTTAGAATAGGAGGAGGCTTCCGCTCCTTATCCGACTCTTCAGAACTACTGCTTTCTTCGCAATAATTGGGGCTAGGTCGTTTCTTTAGGGCTTCTGTACGACGGCGTGATACTCTATGTCCGATAGTACTATCATCTTGCGTATTTGGAGGTTGAACATAATCCTTTTTTGATGTTGAGGTGCCTGCAGTATCATCTTCAACTTCTGTTGTCTTCTGTGTAGATTTCCATCTTTCTTTTCTGAAACTGGATACCTTTGCCTTTATTTGGCTTTTTGATGGTGCTGACCTAAGAATAGGTTTAGGCTTATCTTTAGCTAACTTTGCACCTTGTCGAGTTTGAATGTGTAGTAATTTGATTACTTGAACCTTTGCTTGATCTTCACAGTCTTTTGCGTCAATGTCATCTAAAATGACAGGATTTCGGGATAATGCATCAGCATTTGCATTCAGTTTGCCTGGTTTGTATTTAAATGTGTAATCGTAATCGCGCAATTTTAATCTCCATCTGACTAATCGTTGGCTAGGTTCCTTCACTGAATTAATCCACCGTAAAGGCTCATGATCACTTATTAATGTGAATCGTTGTCCATAAAGAAAAAGCCTGAAATGTTTTACTGCGTAAAGTATAGCCAAACATTCCTTCTCTGTGGTGGAATAATTTTCTTCAGCTGGTGTCATTACTTGTGAGAAATATGCAACAGGAAGGTCCATGTCATCTTTTTGTTGACTGAGCACAGCACCTATTGCATAATCAGATGCGTCGGTGGTAAGTATAAATGGCTTATCAAATTCAGGATATTGCAAAATGGGAAAGGTGCAAAGAGCCTGTTGTAAATCCTTAAAACTTGCTTCTTCTTTGTCTCCCCATTTAAAGTCAACTCCTTTCTTTAACAAATTTGTTAAAGGCTTAGCACGATTTGAAAAATCCTTTATAAACCTACGATAGTATCCTGCCAATCCTAAAAACTGCTTTATATTACGAGGTGTTTTAGGCCTGGGAAAATGATTCACTGCTTCAATCTTCTTTGGATCTGGTTTAACACCTTCACTACTGATTATGTGTCCCAAATATTGTATCTCTTTAAATAGAAATTCACATTTCTCTGGTTGCAAAGACAGTTTAGCTTCTCTTAGTTTGTTAAATAATCTTCTCAACTTTTTAGCGTGAGAATCCAAGTCAGGTGAATGTACCACAATGTCATCAAGATATACAAATACTTCAACACCTTGGAGTCCCAACAATGTTTGATCCATTAATCTCTGAAAAGTTGCAGGAGAGTTTTTTAAACCCATGGGCATTCTGACATATTCATAATGTCCTTTTAGTGTAGAAAAAGCCGTCTTTGATCGATCTTTTGGTGATAGTTCTATCTGATGAAACCCACTAGCCAAATCAAAGACTGAAAAGTAAACTGCTCCTCCAAGATTTAGCTGTCTAAAATCAATTACTATCCTCCACTTTCTTTTCCCTGTTGCGTCCAACTTCTTTGGGATTATTAGTAGTGGTGAGTTGTAAGGTGATTTTGAGGGTATAATTGTTCCTTCAGTTATCATCTTAGATACTACTCGGTCTATTTCCTGATTTTGAGATGGTGAAAATCTATACTGACGTGTATTTATGGGAACATCATCTCTAGTATGAATCTGATGTTGCACTAGTGGGGTTGAAGATAAGGATTCATCAGGTAAATGAAAAATATCTTGATATTCTTTTATAATTTCAAGCACTTGATCCCTTTCTTCATTGTTTAAGTGGCTTAATCGAAGATGATCGACAACCGCGTCAAATCTGCCAATCATTGAAGAGGCATCTTCATCTTCAGAGTCTTCACTAAACTCTTCACCTGGAATATTATAATATTCAAAGGGAATAAGTTGTTGCGGAGGTAAACTCACTTCTATGTCTTCTTCAGTTGTATTTATAGCACACACGTGACAATAGCCTTCAGTATTTGTCACTGCAGCTTCTCCTATAAAAACACCGTCTTTGGTTTTAATTAGAGGTAGATATCCTTCTTTAATTTGATTATTTAATACTTTTACAGGTATTACTTGCCGAGTTCTAGCTAATAAAACTAATGGTTGAGGTATTTCCTTCTCATTCTTTAACTTTTCATTGACTTGCAATGATTCATAGTCAATGAACGGTATTGGCTTAATTGGGTTGGAATGTGTCACTATAGTGTTATGCCAAAAGGAAATTTCAACTTTCTCTTGGCGCAAGTATTCTCTGCCTAGGATGCCATCAACTTCCAAAAATAAGTAAGGTGAAATAACATGAAACTTTACATCCGAATTTTCTATTTTTAAGTTCACTGTACCTAATGTAGGGATTTTGACTTGAGTTATTCCTGTTATTTCTATCGAGTTTGTTTCAGTTACTAGTACATCTTCATTTAGGGCGTTTAATTTAATTATGTTTATATCTGCACCAGTATCAATTAAAAAATATCCTTGCTTATTTTTAAAGGCGGAAGAGGAAACTTTTATAACAGGAGACTCTTTACTTAGTCTTGCTTGATAGATTCCTCTCGTTTTAATAGCATTCGAACAGTTGTTTGACGCTCTATCTTCTCTTCGCTCGTTGCTGCGTCTTGGCCACGAGCTGAGTTCAAGTTTAAAGTATTTGATGTTGTTGGTGTTGGCGATTGATTTCTAGGGGGTGTCACATATCCTTTGTTTTCATAGTTAGATTGTCTATTAAAATTCTGATTGCGAGGATAATAATTATTATCCCTTGATGATGGTTCGCCTTGATATAATATTCCCGGCGAATATTGTTTAGGATAATATTTTCTTTCAGGTGATGAAGCAAACCGTACTTGAGGAGTAGGGCTCGGGTCGCGTTGATTTTGATAGTTGGATTGTGAATACCTATAGTCATTATATCTTTGATTGTAGATTTGATGTCTGTTTTCATATTTGATTGCAAACTTGAGAGCTGATTCCAAGTTCTCAGGATTTTGCGCTTCTACCATGCTAGAAATGTTATCCGGTAAACCGCGAATAAATGCCTCTAACGCACAATCCTTTAGAGGTGATAGCATTGTTGCCGCATTTTCATATTTATCTTCTAAAGCTGCCTGCGCGCCTGATACTAAAAGGGTTATTCGATCACTAAACTCACTGACACTTTCTGACCTATACATTCTAATCGTAGAGATTTCGTGTAAATACCACGAATAGGTTTTTCGTGGGGCAAATCGTTGCTTCAAATGTTTTATTAAAGCATCTACAGTGTTAAATTCCTTTCCATAAACGCTATCTCTAGCGATGCCCTTTAATCTTGATAACACTGCTCTAATGTATTGTTTCTCACAGTTTGGGGGTACACTAGCTTCTCCGTTTGTTATATCTTGCACAAAATCTCTAACTGGCATATTTTTTCCATCGAATATCGGCACGTTTATGGTAGCTTGTTGTAACGCAAAACACTCAGCCATAGACGTTACCATAGCATCACTGAGTGTACGATCAATCGTTCCACTACAACCTGATTTATTTCCGTCCTCAGTCATCTTGCCGTATTTCGTCATGCAATTCGTTAGTATAATGATGATGATACACCATTCAAACTAAATACAAGTTTTATTTCTTTCCCTTTCTGGTGGTATGGCACTTGATAATATAAACTTTCGTTTAGAGAATTTATCTATTTAAAATTTCCTGGAATAGGTAAATGAAGCTCTTCTAGAAGTGACTTTCCAACAATTCCTACTACTTCCGTACTAGGAACAGAATTTACGACATAAAATTTAATACTCTTATGTAATATAGGAATTTTTACAACTCCGATAGTAGATATTTTTCTGCTTCTTATAATGTAGATCTTTGAATAGTCAATCTCGACAAAATCTTCCAGATGTTCCTGATTAATGAGATTTACCGAAAGAGATGGATCATAAACAAAATCAACTTCTGAATTTTTTATCAGTTCTGAGTTAATTGACAATATGACTTTGCAAGGACGATTTAGCGAATTTTGTATCCAGTGTCCTGGCATAATCTTCCTCAGAATAAAATTGATTCTACTTCACAGACGATTTAATAGTTTAAAGATAATCTACATTAGTTTCAGCTATAAAAGAAGAACCTACTGCACCTAATATTTCGGTATTACTATCACTCGCGATAACTTGAAACTTCGCAATAGAATTTCCTAATTCGATTTTCACTTCGCCACGAGTTATAATAGTCCCACTTCTTAGGTTATATATTTGAGATCGGTCTATGTTTACAGAAGGAAGCAACTCGCTTTCTTTTATTAAATTTATCGGAAGGGAAGGATCTATTATGAAGCAACCTTCTAAGACCCTTAATTGATTAGATACAATATAAGTAAAAGAGTACCTATATCGTCTTCTTTCCAAAAAGGAAAAATAAGTAGACATATGAATAATAACTTAATATAAAAAATTTCCGTATCTGTTATGTGAAAAAGATCGAAATTGAAGTGTTTTATAATTTTTGTTAACTGAAGAATTTAGAGACAATAAATTTAAGGTTTATTAGGAGCTATAGTAAACGATCTCACATAAATAACATCAGCTTAATTTAAAATAATTTTTAAAATTATGTTTTATTTTCTTAATAACTTTAAACTTAAAAGAAGTAAACTGAAATATTATTGTTTTACTCTTTTAGAATTAATGTCTTGCTGTGTTTTATCTAACAGCTCTTCAAAAAATTTTGAAAATTCCTCTTCAGTTTTTAAATCTTTAATTGGAATGACGTTCTCTGCAACTGTATGTTGTTCAAGACTTAATACTTTTGATGATAGCTTTTGTTCAGGGATGAAACGCGTCTGATTTTTGGTTCCTCCGCGCCTAGTTCTTTTTTTTATTTGTACTGGTTCATGAAATGCGCTCATGACAATGAATCTATACTAAAACTACCATCAACGTTTATAACGATTCTCATTTACTAATTGAAAGTCATAACTTGACAAGTTTGCCGAACGGCATCAAGTGTCAATGACGAAAGCTGAATTTGCCGAACGGCACCAGACAGTTTTCGATATGAATTTCAGTTATTATGAGAATGAGATATTATGTAAATTTGTGACAATATTGGAAATTCTTACTTGACAAGTTTGCCGAACGGCATCAAGTGTCAATGACGAAAGCTGAATTTGCCGAACGGCATCAGACGGCTTTCGAAAGGATTTCCAATAAAGCAATCCGGAAAATAATAAATAAATAAAATTAGTTTTATTAAAATTAGATATCCTAACTTGGCAAGTTTGCCGAACGGCATCAAATGTCAATGGCGAAAACTGAATTTGCCGAACGGCATCAGACAATTTTCGATAAGATATCCAATTAGAATAACAATGCTTCTAAATACTGATAAGACTTTTACAAATTTAATACAAATAAAAAAAAATTAAATATTTTGATTTAAAATGTTAAAATAACTTTGAAAACAACAAATTATTCTGGTAATAAAATTAACAAAGAAGGAAAAACATCCCACCGCTGCCACCAAATCAGCTGTTACATCCCGAGCGAAAGGCGTGGTTAGATATTAATTAAAAACAAGTTACCTTACTTTAAAACTAATAACTGGAGGAATGGTAGGCTGATTAAGTCAAGTTGGTAAAGCTTGACCATTTATTTTTATGTGAGTCCGTTGTTCTCTATCGCTCCTATGGGGGGCGTCTTTGTCAATTGTTAAATGAATTAAATGTTCATAAAAGATAAATAAGGAATACTAAACTTTAAAAGGGTTTGAATAAATAACAAAGATTTTATTGAAAGATTCGGTTTAATGTAAGTTTCTTTTGAATAAAATAGTAATTGAATGAATTGAGAGCATTACAATAAGGTTTGATAATTTTTGTCTTTTGTGACTTGAACTGTTTCTAGATTGTAAAACTGAAAATTACTTACATACTACCTTTTCTTGAAAAGAAAAGGGCGAATTTCAATGGTTGAGATGAGACGGATGAATGTCGTTGACAAAACCCGCTTATCGGTAGTTGACACAGTGTTGCTTTTTGCAACTCGGAGTTCCGAACGGTTGTGACTTCGCACACACTGATTTAGTTTATGTTTCCCGAATGTAAAACCGTCACGCTCACAATCGTTTTACAGAAACGCACTAATACGACGGTAAACAGTCAAGCTTCTAATATCAACTCACGACAAGCGACGAGTATTACGATGATCGAAGGAGGCCGAAGACCGAAGGGTCACTCGATGTGAACAAGGAACTTCTTGCACCGAACGTTGACAAGGAGAAAACTGAATTACAACAACTGGGGTTGCACGGTTACTGTTCCGAGGTGTCGTTCGATATGAGCCGAGAAGACTTGCACAGAGTATTTGACGACTCCTTGCTGGAAGATTTTTGCTTTTATAGTGGCAAATCCTCTCGGGTCGTGTGCAAAAGCCACCTCCGGTCCCCGCACGACCCCAGGTTGGTACAAGGAAAAAGCTAGATTCCATGGAATAATGAACACCTGCATCCGTCGTGAGTCTACTTGGTCGGCAGACCATCAAGCTGGATGGAGTGATATTATTTGATTGGTGCCTGATGCCAGACCTCCAGGAATCACACTTAGTCCCAACCAATGATAATACAGCTATGCATGATAGATTGATGTAGGCGTGAACTGTATCATGTGGAATAGCTCTAGTTACTAAGAGAACAAGGAGTCAACCCTTGATTTCTTAGAACATCATCGAGTCACTCTATACCACTCAATAACAGATTTATTGAAATCATATCCATCATTCAGCTGCAAGATCTTTCGTAGAATTCAGAATTCTTACCATCAATTCGAGCTTCGCCTCTGCAAACGCATAAAACAAGACACCTTCAGAAGAAACCAGTCCTTATATGGTTATGTGAAAATTATAGTGTGAAAGAATGACGTAGCTCTTTTAACATGACAATTTTATAACTGAAATTACTATTTCCTCTAAAAATGTTTGTTTAAAATACAATATAAGTTTAGGCAGTCGCCATTCGATAAAGCACGTAGACGAACTACAATAGATGCACAATTAAGTCCTCCATCGTATTACGAAGCTTTAAGAGTATCGTTTCATTCTATTGTAAATATAGTTTGTGTGAATGATTTATCATTAGTTGAGAAGGCATACGAGCTTGCAATCCTACTTGGTGCTAAGCGCAGCGATGAGCATACTAGTGACTCATCAGCTTGTGAATGCAAGTCCGTATCTCTACTCTTATTCTTAATATTGTTCATTTTATAATTTACGGATACATAATACTTGATGCAGTTCGGAACGATGGAAAAAATAATCGTAACAAAACATCCCGGCTTCATAGGAAAGGCATGAGAGCTTGTAAAAAGAGAGTTAATTTAAGATTTTTTTAATTCAACACGGGCAGTGATGAGTATTTATATGACTCATCAGTGCACTTTGGGAAGCTCGCATCTCTTTCCATTTAATCAATAATAACTGCATAAATTTATATATCAGTCCTATTAATATGGTTTTCAGACAGTTCGTATATCATCAATACTAATTCATCAATGAAAATGGAACCTCATAGTACACACCTTTGATTAAAGATTGTAAAACAATATACTTTGAACTTCCATACTCATTGTATCTTAGAATATAATAAAAGATGTCATATGGTTTTAATTCTGATACGCCAAGAGCGTTGCAACCTTCTTTCAGTCGAGTTGGTTAAAGAGAATTGATAATTTCTAAGAGTCGATGGATTTATTCATAAAATACTTTAAGAGAGAAAACTACCATGGTAATAATCCCAGGAATCTCAATGTGCGATGTGTCCCACATTTAATAAGATATTCAGTGTTATAGTTCATACCAGTGATAGGAAATGCAGATGCACGCGCATGTAACCCGAGACGCTCGCTCGCCTATCTCGCGTAAGGCATCATGCGCTCGAGTGACTCATAGACCCGATCCCGCAACCACTGATATTATTTAAACACACTACTTCAGATTTACTAATAATCCTATTAAATGTTATCATTCGACTGCAATTAAATTCCAAGACTAAAATCCATGAAATTACACTTGAAAACAATGCAAGACTGAAGTCAATAAGACTTCTTCGAATTTTTAATTATAACTCTTCTCTTAATTTATCTTACTTATTGCAATATTGTAATTCTCGCGTCGCTTTACCCAACTGTTTCGCAATTTTAAATTTATGATATAGTATTACCATTGGAATTCTACTTTGCCTGTAAAAGATAAGGAAGGACTTAAATGCATTTTCAATTATAGATGGCTGTTATCTGAAGAAGGTAACAATGCTTAGTAGCTATTGTAACTATAATGAGAACACCCTTAAGAAAAAATTTGTGTTACTGGAATGTAACAATTTTTCGATTTTCAATTAATTTCTCACTACATTGAGAAAATGCGAGCTTAACCTAGTTGCAGGTTAGGGTGACTCGGGTAAAAACAGATGTATGTCTTCTCTGACAGTAGAATTAAACGGCTGAAAGTAGCCTTTATTAGGTTATAAAGAACAAAATGGCTTTGCAGGGGCTATAATAACAACCTTACTCGGTTACTTTTAAACAAAAATCGGTTATTTTCAGTCAACTTATTTTCTCAGTGATAAAAGAATTTAGGGTGAATTGCGCTCCCAAACGTTAGGAAGTTGATTATTCAACTAACTTCACTCTTATCAAATCCATACAAAACAACAAGGGTGAAATTTGTTCAATAATCTACTTCCCAAGTTCGGTAGCGCAACTCAAAAAATTCTTTCAGGGGTGCTATCACGTAACTGAAAACGAAATGAAACCAAAAAAGCAAGTTTGATTTTAAAAATTTTTTTGGGAAATGTCATTATATTTTACCAAAAATATTTGAAAATCGAACTTGCTTTTTCGGTTTCGCTTTCGTTTTCAGTTACATGATAGCACCCCAGTGCTCTAATTCAATAATACTTGGCTTTTTAAATTTTTTTTTAAATTATCAATCACATTCTTTAAATTTCAATTGAAGTGTTTCATTATTGTTTTCAAATTTCAATTGTATTCTTCAGTTTTCAATTATTTTTTCCTAGTTTTCAATAATTTTCTTTCAATTTTCAATTAATTCTTCAGTGTTCAATAATTGTCGATATTGCTTCAATCATTTTTATCAATCATAAAAATTGCTTTAAAATTTCAATTTAATTGTCCAATTCTTTAATCATTTGCTTCAATCATGAAAATTACTTTAAATTTCAATTTATTTCTTCAATTTTACACTGAGAGAATTAAATGGTAAGATTTATACTATCTCTGATAGTAGAAAGGTTATGGTACACGGTACCATCCAAGATGATAACCCTTACAATCCGTCTTATAACCTGTACAATCCATATTGTAGCCCGTACAATCAGATTGTAACCAGTACAATCTAGATGGTTGTCTGTATACTTAAAATCGAATAAGGTAGCTGGTACAATCTAGATAGTACCCCGTACCATCTATTTCTCTGAGTGTACAACTATTTTCTTCAAGCCGCTTAATTATTTTCTTCAGTTTTCAATTATGTTTTCCATTTTTAATTATTTTCCAAAGTATCAATACTTCGAAACTGTTTTCAAGAATTTTTTTCAATTATAAAAATTATTTCAAAATTACAATTGAATTGTGAAATTCTTCACTATTTCCTTCAAATTTAAATTTCACTTTTCTATTTTCAATTATTTTCTTAAATTATACCCTTAAGGGCATTTCGGGCCGTCCATAAATCACGTCACATTCTAGAAGGGAAGGGAGGTCTAAGAAAAGTATGAGAACCTGTATAAAATTTTCAAGATCACCATATAAAAAGTGTAACTATAGGGGGGGGGGGGGGTCTTAATTCATAAAAATTTGTGTGAACTAATTTATGGACGATCCCTTTTAAAAATTTATAAATTTGAAGAAATACAAAGCTTCTCTATGAGAAAGCAAAAATAATTAACATATTTCATTTTAATAAAATAACAAAAAACTACAGTGTAGAATTTTTATTTTATACTATATGCATCTACATATATGTGGAAGTATGTCATTCAAGGACACTTAATGCAGGCGCAAAGCAAGTAATAACCGCCTTAGAGCAAAAAAATATTTTCTGCAATTTTTGGTTCATAAGTGATTGAAAAAAAAGGAATAAGTAAACTATTTTATTGAAAATTTATAAATTTTTAATTAATAATGCTGGCAGAAATATTGTAAATGCTTTAATGTGCGATTCATAATAACAACCTAATATATTTCAAGTAAAAAGATTATTCTTTCTAGATTCTCTAAACGCGATTAAAATAGCGCATGTTTTTTTAAATAATACTTTATTGAGGGACTATTCATTAATGACGTCAGGTTGTGAGGGATAAAAGTTTTCAAAAAGATTTGCATAATTTTACGTTGGGAAAAGGGGTCGGCGGGATGTTAACGCCAATCCTATTTAATATTTTTGTATTGGAAATTTGCCTGGTATTTTACGAAGAATGGTATTTTCATTAATTTATTAAGTTAATGTTAATTGTAATTTATATAAAATTCTAATTTATTTCAGTAGCATTCAACTTTTTCAGATAAAATGAAAAGATTCAATGCTTCATATGGTATCTCTAGGTAAAATTCTAAATCCTGTTTATTTCTGTAAATCCCTTTTCAATCGAATTTGATCAATTTTGGATGAAGTTTGATTTGAGGAAAAATTTAGATACTACTTAATGGAATTTAATGAAATAAACCATTGATAACTAAGAAATATTGATATTTAAGTTGTATTTTGCAATAATTAAAAGGCAGTTTAATTCTATTCTTGCAAAAAATGAAAAAATTTTATATTTTCATATTATCAATGGTCTGTTTAATCAAATTTTAGTGATTAGCACCAAAATAAAGGGGTGTGATTCGATAAATTTGATGTGCCGTTACGGGGTGAGGGGAGAAAGGGTACAAATTAGTGAAAATCATCCTTACGTAATAGGGAGGTCCAAAAATGTACAGTAAAAAATTTTTTTTGAAATGTTTCACTCCTACCCCCCAAAATGTTTCCAAATTGAAAAAAAATACACATTTTTTTTTTGGTGAAATCAGACAATATTTAGGGGTGGCTCAAACCCCTTGAAATTTCCCATTGATTTTACATGAGAAAAACGTACTTTTTCGTAAATTCGCTACAAATTCCTTAAAAATCATTGAAAACATTAGTACAGAGAATCACATCTTGAGAAGTCCTCAAACAACAATGTTCCACAATTTATTTAATAATCTATCTATCTATCTATCTATATAAATAAAATCAACATTTTGTCTGTACATTGCACCAAACTCAAAAATTTTTAAATACTTTTTCATTTAAAGTGATAAGGATTCCGAAAATGCAAAAAAAAATTTCTGTCTGTCTGTCTGTCTGTCTGTCATCAATATTTTGTACGGGTATCATTCGAGAACGGCTTGACCGATTTCAGTGAAACTTGGCAGTGAATTAGAGACTTACTTAACTTAGATTTATAAAAAAAAAAAAATTCATAAAATTATTTTAAGCTGAGATATTTAATTAACACACTTAACATACATATATATATACATAGTATTTCAGAAAAGGCAAGATTAGGCTGTTTTAAAGTATACTAACATATCAAAAGTTACTATACGGGTATGTGATTCATAACAACGGTTGCTATGGTAATGTGATCCATAGCAACAGTTGCTATTGGAATGTTTTTCAAAGCCAAGGTTTATATTGAAATAGTTTTCATGGCAAATACGAATAGTTACCATAGCAACGGTTGTTATGGAATTAGAATTAGAAGTAATCTGACAAAAAGTCGGTAATTTAAAAAATTTGACTTTTTCAATTTCTTTAAAAAATTCTTATATTTTTCGTTCTAATTAAAATTATTAAATTTTCTAAGTTTACAAACCTAACTTGAGTCAATACCTAACATACCACAAAATTTGGTTTAAATCGGTCAACTCGTTTAAATGCAATTGGCGTTCAAAATTTCGTGATATATATACTTATACATATATATATGTATGTGTGTACATGCGGTATAAACATTATTCTTTAAAATGGATGTGAATTTATATATGTGTGTGTTGTGAGTGTGTGTATATGTGATTGTGTGTTTGTGTGTATATGTGTGAGTATGTATATATGTATATATGTGTGTTTATGTGTATGTATGTACGTATATGTGAAAATGTGACTTAGTTGTATATCTCAGCTTCTAATAATATTTTCCGAAATTTTTTTTTTATAAATCTAAGTTGAGTGACACCCTAATTCACTGCCAAGTTTCACTGAAATCGATCAAGCCGTTCTCGAGTGATACCCGTACAAAATATTGATGACAGACAGACAGACAGACATTTAAAAATATTTAAAATATAAAGATAGTCCTATATAAGAAATGAGTTAGTCATAGCTATAGATATACTGCCATGCTTAAGAATGTAATGCTTGGCTGGTGAGAAACGGCAAGACAGAATATACTAAAGCGTGAGAAACCTAAAGGTGGGTTCTAAATAAAAGATTTAGAATATAGCGTGCGAAATGTGAAAGAGAGAGAGAGGTATAACAGGTGTCTGGGATAGAAAAAGGCAGAGTTAGCTGATGATGATATTCTTCGTTTCTCTATAGGGTGTCTTAAAGAACCACCATTTATTTTAAATATTTTAATAGCTTACAACTTTTTAATTGCAATTTAATTTACTTAATTTAGTCGATTGTTTATACAATTAAAATGGTTTAAAATCAACTTTTGATGAAATTGTGATAATAAGAAGTTATTTATTTTAAACAATGTATGTTTCTTATATTTTCAAATTAAAATATTTTTTTAACAGCTGTCGATTCTTTAGTAACAACTTATAAAAAATTTGTTTATTAAATATTTATATTACTTCTTTAAATAATCTAAATTGTTTAAAACAAATTTTTATTACCTTCTCTTAGAAGCATTTCGCTTTCGACTTTCTTCATTAAAAAAACATCACAAAGTTATCCGTCTGCAATTTTGATTGTTTAAACAATTTATATGTGAGGAAACGATATTTTTTCTTAAATTATATACGTTTCCTAATTTTCTTAGCTTTTTAAATCTTTTTTACCTCTTCCCTTAATAAAAAGCATAGGTATAAATTAAAGAGAATAATTATACCATACATTCCTACGAAAGAAAGGAAGGTTGGTTTGAATTTTAAGATGTCTTTCTGTATAATAATATAATATTGTACGAAATATAGGTTGGTTAGTTTGGATTTAAAAAAACATCTTTTTGTATAATAACATAAGGATTTAAAGAAGTCTTTCTGTATAATAATATAATAATTGCATGAAATAAAGGGGGGTTGGTTTAGATTTAAAAACGTCTTTCTGTATAATAATATAATATAATTGTACAAAATAAAGGGGGGTTGGTTTGGATTTTAAAACGTTTTTCTGTATAATAATAATATAACTTACGGCGCCTTTATAGGTTATAGTATTATATATAAAGACTTCTTAAAATCTAAAGCAACCCCCCTTTATTTCGTACCATTATATTATATTATTATACAGAAAGGCGTTATCTGTTATTTCTTGGAAAAGGAATCATCCACGTATTACGTGATATCCTTAGGGGTGGGAGGGGGGTAAGCAAAATATCACGCTCCATGGAAAATCAATTTTTTTAACAATAGAAAAAGTATCACGTAGAGGTGAGAGGGGGTTGAAATT
This sequence comes from Ganaspis brasiliensis, assembly GCA_037103525.1. Lineage (NCBI taxonomy): Eukaryota > Metazoa > Arthropoda > Insecta > Hymenoptera > Figitidae > Ganaspis > Ganaspis brasiliensis. The sequence goes on from JAZKLR010000407.1 coordinate 82,664, forward strand.
AGCTAAAATTTTTATCACGTGATATGTGAATGACCCCAAATAATATTGTATTTTAATTATTATTATATATTTAATTAATTATTATATATTTAAATAAAAATTGTACAGTTAATAAAGAATTTAAGTAAACATTTTAATGATGGTTTTGAAGAAAAAATTTTTGAAATTGAAAAAATAATTTTCAAACTTTTAAGGAAAGTACAATTGAGGGGCTGGATACAATAAGGGGATACGCGTGACTTTCGTTGGCCCCGCGTACAGCGAGTCTCCGGCAGAAGCAGGGGACTTCGAAAGTTGCCCGTATCTCTTAATTGCATCCAGGCCCTCAATTAATAAATATGCTACAAGTAAATAGGTGTAAAATATTATTTTCTTATGTTGTTAATTTAATTTTTAGTTGTTAAATAATTTTGTTCATACTTTGTTTTTAATTAAAATATCTTAAAAGCTTAGAAATTTTTAAATAGTGAAGAGGAGAATAATGAAAATAATTAAAAGAATTTAGTGTAATTTATTTAATTTCATTAATTGTTTAAAGAATAAAAACAATTTTAATTTGTTTAGACAAATCAATTTTCTTATATTTTTGAATTGGTAATTTGTTAGTAAGGAAAAATTACAAACATTTACTGTAAAATATTTTTAAAAATTGAATTTGTAATTATTAAAATGAGATTAAAAAATATTGGTCACAAAAGAGAAATAAAAAATAATATTTAATTTTTAATAATTGTAAGTCATTGTACCTAAAAAAAATATGTAACACGGATTATTAAATGTTTCATTTATTCCATTTTGAATTTTAAAAAACTAATGATGGATTCGTAATTAGGGACCCTAAAGACCCCCAACTTTGTTTTGTTGTTTTCGCTATGACATTATCGAGTTTTTATATAATAAAAATGAAAAAGATGTCGAACACAAGGTATAATGTTTGTAACGACTATTAATAGACAGAGAGAGGGCGAGTGAGAGAAGGAGAAAGAGAAAGAGATGTAGAGGGACCAAGAGGGAGAAAGAGAGATAATTTTGTTTCAGGTAAACAAACATACTTTCTTGAAAATAGAACGAGGCAGGTAGTGATAGATATAGAAATATTTTTCTTTTCTAATCATTATACCGTACAATTTCCAAGTTATTATACTTACTGTTATTTCTGAACAAGAGGTAGCAGTTATAAGCACTGAGTATACTTTATTTTTTGTATTAAATGTTGGTACATTGAAAAAGTTTGTAATTTGAAAAGTTGTTATATTTGAAATTTGGTTAAGTTGAAAATTGGCAAAGTTGGAAATTGGTAAAGTGGAAAATTGGCAAAGTGGAAAATCGATAAATTGGAAAATTGGCAAATTGGAAAATTGGTAAATTGGCAAATTGGCAAAGTGGACAATTGGTAAATTGGAAAATAGGTTAATTGGAAAATTGTTTAATTTGTAAAGTGGAAAATTGGTAAAGTGGAAAATTGGTAAATTGGAAAATTGGCAAATTGGAAAATTGGTAAAGTGGAAAATTGACAAAGTGGAAAATTGTTAAATTGACAAATTGGCAAAGTGGACAATTGGTAAATTGGAAAATAGGTTAATTGGAAAATTGTTTAATTTGTAAAGTGGAAAATTGGTAAAGTGGGAAATTGGTAAAGTGGAAAATTGGTAAATTGGAAAATTGGCAAATTGGAAAATTGGTAAAGTGGAAAATTGACAAAGTGGAAAATTGTTAAATTGGCAAATTGGCAAAGTGGACAATTGGTAAATTGGAAAATAGGTTAATTGGAAAATTGTTTAATTTGTAAAGTGGAAAATTGGTAAGATAGAAAACTGGTAAATTGAACTATTGAATATAATTGATAAATAATAAATGTAAAAATAGAAAATATTAGATATTTGCAAATGTGTCAATTGCTATTAATATAACTGTGAACTGGTCATTCAAATTTGGACATTTTAAAATTGTGCATTGCAAATTTGATATGTTATTAGATTAACATTTTTACAATTTGACATATTTTGATTATATAAATAAAGATTTGTATAAAATCATGAAACGACAAAATGATAAAAGTAATGTGAGCACAGAAAAGAAAAAAGATATTAAAAGTTTGGGAAAGACAGAAATGAGAAAGTGTAGTACCAGTTTAACAGAAGGTAAAAGATTTGAAGATAAGGAAAGATTTACCGAAGAAAAAGTAGAACAATTACAAGAAGTTGGTACAAAAATTGTCAGTACAGAAAAAGTGAGACGATATCGTGGGAGTTTAACAGAAGAGAAAAAAATGAAATTGCGAAAATTGCATAGAGAATCAATGAAGTGCTATCGTGCTAGATTAAAAGAAAAAAAGGGATTACAAATGAATGTAAGAAAAGAGGTAGAGAAAGGAACTTGTAATGCAGATTCTAAAATTCTTGTTCTGAACGCAATACCATCAACATCATTTGAGACAATTTCACATTTCCAAAATGTACAAATAAATTATGAAGATTCCATTACGGAAGCTGTATCTCCATCTATTTCGGAGTTTAATGAACTAGAAAGTGACGAAGTAAAAGGAAAAGCAAGTAAAAGAAAAATTACTGATTTACCAAAACCTACAATTACAGAAAAGAGATCTTTGTGTATGTTGGATTCAATAGGCGAAGTAGAAAGGACAAAAATATTACAAGAAAAGGAAAAAGATATTGAAAGTTTGGCAAAGTCAAGAATGAAGAAGTTTAGTACGTGTTTAATAGAAGGGAAAAGATTTGAAGAAAAGCAAAGATTTACCAAAGAAGAAGTAGAACAATTACAAGAAGTTGGTACAAAAATTGTCAGTACAGAAAGAGTGAGACGATATCGTAGGAGTTTAACTGTAGAGAAAAAAATGGAAAAACGAAAATTGCATAGAGAATCAATGAAGTGCTATCGTGCTAGATTAAAAGAAAAAAAGGAATTACAAATGAATGTATCAGAAGAGGTGGAGAAAGGAACTTGCAATGCAGATTCTCAAACTCTTGTTGTGAACGCAATACCATCAACATCCTTTCAGACAATTTCACATTTCCAAAATGTAGAAATAAATAATGAAAATTCCATTATAGAAGCTGTTTCTCCATCTATTTTGCAGTTTATTGAAGTAAAAAGTGACGTAGTAAAAAAAAAGCAAGTAAAAGAAAAATGATTGATTCAGAAGATACTGTAATTCAAGTGAAGAAATCTTTTCCTTCATTACATGGAATAGAAGAAGTAGAAATTAATAAATTGTCTGAAAATAATAAAAAAGATAAACAACTTCTTCATGGACAAATGTTGAACAGGGAAAGAGTGAAACGTTGTCGTGCAAAAAAAAAGAAAAATTATATAGAGGCAGAATTAGAGAATCATAAGTTAAGAGAGAGAGACACAAATAATTGTTATGATACAGTTAAAAATTCTTCTATTTCTTGTTTAAATCAAGATTTGGTGAATACATCAGATAATTCTTTAAAAGAACTAAAAGTAAATAAATTGCATTCACGTACTTATGCAGAGAATTATTTAGGTAAAATGTTACTTTATTGCACTCATTGTGATGCTAAACACTTCAAAGATGAAAAAGTTAGTACTAAAATAACTAATTCAGATACTAAAAACCTGAAACATAAAAAAGATGATAACAAAAAGTATTCTTTTGCTGATTGTTGTAGCCATGGAGGTATTAAATTGAAACCTTTAAATTATCCATCTGAATTGAAAATGTTATTAGATGGTTCACATGAGAAATCAAACCATTTTCGCCAGAATATAAGATGTTACAATAATTCATTTGCTTTTGCGTCATTTAATGCTAATATTATTAATTTCCATGGTACACGAAGAGGACCGTATTGTTTTAAAATACAAGGTCAAATATATTATCAAATGAATAAAGCTTTATTCCCTGAAAACGGTGATGATTCGTCTTATGGTCAATTGTTTATTTACGATCCTGATGATGCAATTGAATACAGGTTGAATAAAAATGATAGATTAGATAGAGATATTGTAGGAGGAATTGAGAATTTTATGAGAAAACATAATACGTTCAGTCAATCACTTAGAATGATGAAAGAAGTTATAGAAATAGAAACAGCGTTAGCGACAAAAAATGATGAAGAAATTCCAGAATTGAAATTATTATTTACTTTAAAAAAAGGAAAAGATCCACGGCGATTTAATTTTCAAAGAGTTAATGAAGTAGCTGCTATTTTTAATACAAATTCAGAAGGTGAAATACCTAATTCTTATGTTACTGTGTACAACAAAATAAGTAAAGAATTGCAATTTGTTAGTAGTTTGGATCCTTGTGTAGAACCTTTTATATATCCTCTATTTTATCCTTTTGGAGAAAAAGGTTATTGTATTGATATGCTTCGAAATGATACAGATAAAAGATTGAAAAAACATAGAATTTCGAGGGCATCTTATGTAAAGTATAAAATGGCAATTAGAGATGAAATATTTAATCAGTTTCTATACGGTGGAAGACTATTTCAACAGTGGCTGGTTGACAATTATGTTAAAATGGAAAAAGATCGGCTTCAATATTGCGCAAATCATCAAACAGAATTGCGAAGTGAAAGTTACAGAGGATTAATAGATCACATGAAGGATGTAGCACAAAGGAATGATACACCTCTAGGAAAATTAGTTGTCTTACCATCAACATTTATTGGTTCACCTCGTAATATGATGGAATTATATCAAGATTCAATGGCTATTGTGGCAAAACATGGTAAACCAGATTTATTTATAACAATGACATGTAATCCAAAGTGGAAAGAAATAACAGAAAATTTATTACCTAATCAAACAGTAGCTGATAGACCTGACATTGTCGCGAGAGTCTTTTCTTTAAAAGTAAAACATTTGATAGAATGTATTGTTAAGAATAAATGCTTTGGAGATGTCAAGTCCTACGTTTATGTTATAGAATTTCAAAAAAGGGGATTACCACATATCCATTTGTTGGTTATATTAACGTCCAATTCAAAAATATTAACACCAGAGAGTGTTGATGGACATATTTCAGCTGAAATGCCAGATGAATTGGTTAATCCTAGATTACATGAAATTATTATGGCAAATAATATACACGGTCCTTGTGGAGATTGGTGTTTCGTTGATGGAAAATGCTCAAAAAATTTTCCTAAACCTTTACAAGAAGACACTACTGTTGAAGAAAATTGTTATGTGGTATATAGAAGAAGAAACACAGGTAAAACTTATACACGACCTAATGAATATGTTGTTGATAATCGTTTTGTTGTACCTTATTCTCCTAAACTTTCACAAACATTCAATTGTTATATTAATGTTGAAGTTGTATCCAGTATTAAGTCCGTCAAATATTTGTATAAATATATTTATAAGGGTCATGATGCTGCATCAATTATCATTACAAATAGTAATGGAGAAGCTACTATTAATCATAATGAAATCAATCATTATGAAGAAAACAGATATGTTGGTCCAGTAGAAGCACCAGGGAGAATTTTAAGTAAAACTTTATCCAAAAAAAGTCACAGTATAAATCGTTTACCAATACATTTACAAAATGAGCAAAATATTCTTATTCGGCAAGTAGATACAGAGGAAGAAATATCATTTAATTTAAATAAAAAAAAAAAATACAACATTAAGAGATATTATGCAAGTAGATGTTCTTTTGGTGGTAAAACGATTATTTTAGGAGGTGAATTTAGACAAGTATTATGGAAGATATTTGCAAAATTTACATTATCTGAAAACATGCGAGCTTTACCGGAAGAAACACAATTTGTTAATTTTTTACTTGACATAGGAAATGGCACTTTTAACGATGTAAAAGATTGTGTTCAATTACCAGACAACATTCTGGAAGAAGGAAATATTGATATCAGTACAGATGTATATGGAGAGTTGATTAAACAGAAAAGGTTTGAAGATTTGGCATTATGTGCTATTTTTGCTCCGAGAAATATTGATGTAGATGAAATTAATAATAATGTTGTCCAGTTATTAGATAAGAGCGAAGAAAAAGTTTATAGAAGTATTGACAGTGTAGATAATCGTGATAATAATAATGATCATGAAGTCATTTTACCTGATTACTTAAACACTCTATCACCACCTGGTTTACCACTACATGTTTTGCATTTACGAATAAATTCCGTAGTCATGCTTATAAGAAATCTTAGTATTAACGAAGGTTTATGTAATGGAACAAGATTATTGGTTTTAGCTTTATCTAATCATGTTATAAAATGCAAAATATTAACGGGAGATAAATGTGGAAATATTGTGTTCATACATCGAATACTATTGTACTGTGAAAATGTTTATCCCTTTACATTTAAGAGAACACAATTTCCAATTAAACTAGCATTTGCTATGACTATAAACAAATCTCAAGGACAGACATTTCATAAAATTGCAATTGATTTAAGAAAAGATGTTTTTAATCATGGTCAATTATATGTTGCATTATCAAGAGTTCGTTCATTTAATTCAATCAAAGTTTATTTAGGAAATCAAAGAAGTAGAAAATGTATTAAAAATTATGTGTACAAAGAAATTTTTGAATAATTCTTCTTGTAAAAATAGAATATATATTCTTAACATATAATATTATTATAGAAGGTACTTTGTAGCACAGTTGCAAATAGTTCATGAAAATGGACCCATTAAGGTTCATGCTTAGGGAAAAATTTTTATCAAAAAAGTGACTACGGGAAAGAGGACCGTTTACCAAACAATTATTTTCTATATTTAAAATTGTTTACAAAAAAATTTGTTTAAACAATTTGTTATAAACAAATAGAGAAATAATAAAATGTATATTTAAATAATAGAATGTATCTCTTTCTATAATAGAGATAAGAAAGGATAAAAAGTGATAAGATTTCTATCTCTTTATTTCCAGTATGGATCTTTAAAAATATAAATACCATGTGGGATAGAAAAAGATACAAAAGGTTAATGCGCACGAGGTTAGGGGATCGCTCCATCATACCAAACGATTTTTCAGTATTATACGCGTTAAATATCAGATTAATTTCAGTATATATAGATATATATAATACCATATAAAACAACTAAAGCAATTGGGTATTTAAAATGGTAGATAAACTAAAAGATAGGGAATAGAAAGAGATTCATTTCTTATAGCAAAGTAAAAAAGAAGGGGATAGAAAAGGGATATAGAAAGAGATAAAAATAGTTGATGGACGAAGAGATAGGAAGAGATTTATTTATTTTAGTAGAAACAGATACATATTCAAAGCGAATAAAGAAAAGATATAAAGAGGCAGAAGTTTAGAGATAGAAAGATATTGTGTTTTTGGAATGCAAAGTAGATATATGGAAGGGACAGGAAAAGTGTAATCACTTTCTATCCTCATATTTCTTTCCCTTTTTATCTTTTTACTCTTAGCAGGGTTATTACATTTAAATACATATCGGTTTCAATTGTGGGTTTGCGCATAATTTATTTTGACTATATAACTAGAAAATTATTGTATGAGGTTGGTCACATAATCTTTTTAATTAATTTAAAACACATGAAGATTTGCATGGTATTAATTGTATTTAAAAGATTGTAATATAGTAAATGCATAATTATGCACAAGTATTCATTTTTATCAACATTTATTATTTAAAAGTGCGTTCATGAAATACATCTGTAGGTCTTATGATCAAGGAAAACAGTTGAATAGAGTTTCATCAATTATAAATGTAATGGTTAAAACAATGTAAATATTGAAAGTAAGGTTATGAGTGTATACACAAATATATTTGTGTTTGCTATTACGTACAAAATCACTGAATAAAGTATTTCTTGATTGCAACTGTACTTTATCTGTTATTAAAAACATTGTTTTTAATTATTTATTCGGTAGAAAATCAGTGAATAAAATATTTCTTGAATGCAAATGTACTTTATCTGTTATTAAAAACACTGTTTTTATTTACAATTTTATTTTTTAATTTCAACCGTACATACAATTTAATATTTAAATATTTAACAGTAATTACTTGAAAGTACCAGTTAGGTTACTTTAGTTACTACTTGGGGCAAACAGCACAAGCGCGTCACTATCCAGATAACAGCCATTTTGAATTTATCCCCATCCAACTTAAACATCCTTAGGGTGAAATCCTGTGTTAGCAGGAAGCGTAAAACCGAAGGCATGAATTATGAGAGTGAGAGAGGTAGGTACATATTATTGTCTCTCTCACTTTCATGATTTTATGCATTTGCGCTTTCTGATCACATGGAATTTTAAGCTCTAAACAGATTGAATACGCGTACGAGATTAAAGCATGAGACAGAGAAGGACAGAAACAGTCTCTGTCCTTTTTTATCTCATGCCTAGCTTCCGTTACCGTATTCATTATGTTTTGGGCTTTACCCTTATAAGGATATTCAAGTTGGATGGGGAGAAATTCAAAATGGCGGTACATGTATAAGAGACCACAGGTATAAAAGGGTTAAAAGCGACCCAGAACGTAAATTAATCATTTGTAAATAATTGCAAATTTGTCAAACTAGGATCAAAACAATTTTATAAACATTGACGAAAACGACTTAAATGTAACTTTTTATTTATTTGTTAATAACAAAATCAAAAAAAATTTTAAATAAACACTGTTGCTTAAAACTATTTTTTAATAGTTGCTTAAGTAGTACAAATCATTTGTTAATTAAATATTTAATAAACAAAATTTTTCTTTTAAAATTCTGAGAAGAATCTTGAATTCGAAAATTCATAATTGCTACATTTGACATGACAATTTCGGTGTATTTTTTATTTGGTTAAATAGTAATTTAAGACATCGGGAACTTTTGAAATTGGTGATACGTGGGATCGTTAATATAATGTTTCTATTTCGATTTCTATCACTTTTAAAAAGATTTAGAAAAAAATTAATTTTTATTTTCACTTGTCAAAATATTTATTTATTGACAGTAAAAAGCAAAGATGTTCGTTTGATTTTGTATTCTAAGAAGAACGTTAGTGCGATAATAACACACAATTTACATTTGTCACTTTTGTAAAATTTTTGTATTTCAAGAAGGAAGTTAGTGCGATCATAACACACACTTCACATTTCTTAGATTTGTAAAATTATTTCATTTTTTAGCATTTTTTTTATTTAAAAATCGTGGAGTATCTTTCTTAAGAACAGTATGATAATAGCTTTCAACAAAGTTATCTACAATTTTTTTGCAATTTATTTGTCAAATTACAAAAGTCTAGCAAATTTCAGATATCGCATTACAAGAATTTCATGGATAGGGTGCAGAAATGGTACTAATTAAAAGCATTTTTCCAAAAAAAAATAACCGGATCCCCATACTGCTATACTATATCAGTAACGCTGACAAAGGCAGAGACAACAAAGATAGCTATAATACATAATTTCAGGTAGCTCATTATTTTAATTCAGTTAAAATGTCTTTTATGAATATGGAAAAAAAATTATTACAAAATTCTAAAAAAAGGAATTTCTATTGAGAAATTTGTCAAAATATAAACGTTGATAAAATTGAGAATTGGAAATTTGTTTACTACAAAATTGTAGAAGTAAAGAAATTTTTAATTAAGAAATTTAGCACAATAGAGAATTTCGTAAACTGGTAAATGGAGACATTGCAGATTTCATTATTGGGAAATTAGCAATAATCAGAAATTAGTAAAATATTAAATTGGACAATTGAAAAATAAAGAAAATTAAAGTTAAAAAGAATTGCGCGCGCGTAGCGCGCTTTTGGAGTTCTAGTAATTATTATTAACAATAATTTGTTTAAACAAATGTAAATTGTTTTTGTGGTTAATTTTAATTCATATTTTCTTAATTTTCAATATAAAAATAGTTAAGTCAGAAAAAACCAGAACTCGCTAGGTTTATTTGGATAATAGTTATAAATTGACAACAATAAATTGTTTAAACAAAGTAAAAATAATAAACTATAGTTAATAATTTGTCTTATTCTCATCAGAAGCCATTAATTTGTAAAATTAGGAAAATGTTGTGTCTTTCTATGTGCATTTCTAAAGAAGTAATTATTATTAACAATAATTTGTTTAAACAATTGCAAATCGTTTTTGTGGTTAATTGTACTTCATATTTCCTTAATTTTCAGTATAAAATTAGTTAAGTCAGAAAAACCAGAACTCGCTAGGTTTATTTGAATAATAATTATAAATTAACAATAGTAAATTGTTTAAACAAATTTAATATAATAAACTATAGTTAATAATTTGTCTTATTCTCCTCAGAAGCCATTAACTTGTAAAATTAGGAAAATGTTGTGTCCTTCTATGTCCATTTGTAAAGAAGTAATTATTATTAACAATAATTTGTTTAAACAATTGCAAATCGTTTTTGTGGTTAATTTTACTTCATATTTTCTTAATTTTCAGTATAAAATTAGTTAAGTCAGAAAAAACCAGAACTCGCTAGGTTTATTTGAATAATAATTATAAAGTAACAATAGGAAATTGTTTAAACAAATTAAATGTAATAAACTATAGTTAATAATTTGTCTTATTCTCATCAGAAGCCATTAATTTGTAAAATTAGGAAAATGTTGTGTCCTTCTATGTGCATTTGTAAAGAAGTAATTATTATTAACAATAATTTGTTTAAACAATTGCAAATCGTTTTTCTGGTTAATTTTACTTCATATTTTCTTAATTTTCAGTATAAAAATAGTTAAGTCAGAAAAAACCAGAACTCGCTAGGTTTATTTGAATAATATTTGTTAATTAACAATAATAAATTGTTTAAACGAATGAAAAATGCATAAAAATATCAATAATTATTCGTAAATTGGCGATATGTAAAAATTCTGTTGAAAAATCCTAAGGAAACTATAAATTTGTAATTTAAAAAAAATTTTCATTTTTTTTGCATTTATGGGGGTTGTTTATAACCCTATAAAAAATAGTTAATATTAATAAATTATTAAATAAATTGTGGAATATTGTTGTTTCAGGACGTCTTAAGATGTGATTCGCTGTATTAATGTTTTCAATGATTTATGAGGATTTTGTAGCGAATTTACGAAAAAGTTCGTTTTTTCATGTAAAATCAATGGGAAATTTCAAGGGGCTTGAGCCACCCCTAAATATTGTCCGATTTCAACAAAAAAAAAAATTTGTATTTTTTTTTTCAATTTGGAAACTTTTTGGGGGGTAGGAGCAAAACATTTCAGACTTTCGTCTTTATGAACCTCCCTATTACGTAATTATAATGAATGTCTTGTTGCACCAAAGAAAAGTTACCTATCATTCAGCACTCATAATACAGATTTACTGATTAAATTGGTTATACTACATGTTTATCATAATAACTTTATATATATATAGTCTACTTGCGAACTGTTAGGAGAGAGGCTGGTAATTAGTTGCAGTTCTCAGAATTGGTTAATTAATTTGACTCTATTCATATTTTTAATACTTATTTAATTCTTTCTGAAATAAGTTAAACTCATAAATTCTATATTTCAACTAATTATTATTTGTGTAGTAGACATTGTACCCTACTAAAAATGATTCAAAAATGGAATATTAATTAAAAGTGTAAATTGAGCCACACAATTAGTACCCAAATTTTTCCTCAAATCCAACTTCATCCAAAATTGATCAAATCCGATTGAAAAGGGATTTACAGAAATAAACAGGATGTAGGATTTTATATACAGATACCATATGAATCATTGAATCTTTTCATTTTATCTGAAAAAGTTGAATCCTACTGAAATAAATTAGAATTTTATATAAATTACAATTAACATTAACTTAATTAATGAAAATGCCAGTCTTTGTAAAATACCAGGCAAATTTCCAATACAAAAATATTAAATAGGATTGGCGTTAACATCCAGCTGACCCCTTTTCCCAACGTAAAATTATGTAAAGCTTTTTGAAAACTTTTATCCCTCACAACCTGACGTATGTCCCTCAATAAAGTACTAACTATGAACTGTGAAAGTCTTTCGAAAAAAATTTCTTTCATCCGCATTTTAAATCTGCCATTTTGAAATTTAAACAAATTATTTAGAATAAATCATTTTTTAATTTAAGGCATTTTCGAAAATAATAATTTAGAATAAGAAATTCGAGTAAGAAATGATGGTCTCCAGTAGGAATGTCAGGAAAGTTACCAATGCAATTTTCTTTTTTTCAAAAAATTTAAATTGTACTGAATTGTGCTGAGTTTGTTCTCTATTGTGTTGTTAAACTTCTCGCAAAAAATTAAAATTTTGAAAAAAATTTAAAAAAAATGATTTTACTGGTAAAAAAAAATAGTTGTACTAAATTGTTTTGAATTATGCTAGACGAGCACAATAAAAAACTCTAATAAAATTTTTCACAAATGTCAATATTTTTTGCAAAAAAGGGAAAATTTCGATCTATCATTGAATTTTGAAACTTCAAGATTTCGTAAAAACAAAAATTGTGCTGAATTGTGTCAAGCGAGCACAATAGAAAACTCTCATAACATTTTTCGCTCATGTCAATATTCTTTGCAAAAAAAGAGTAAAATTTACGAACTTTCAAATTTTCTTGGTAATAACTTTTAAAAAGTCAAAATTTCGAGAAAGCAAAGATTGTGTTGATTTAGGCTAGCCGAATACAACAGAAGAATGTAATAACTTTTTTCATGAAGCAGACATTTTTACCAAAAAAGTCAAATTCGAAAACTTAGAAATTCTTTTGTGTAGGATATTTTCAAAAATCAAAATTTCCAAAAAGTAAAAGTTATGCTCCTTTGTGCTAGCTGAGAACAACAAAAAAGTCTCATGACATTTTTTTCTCAAATGAATATTTTTTGCAAAAATGTCAAACTTTTGTTTTTCAGAAATTTTGATTTTTCAAAATATTACGTCAATATGATATTGACGTAATATTACGTGCTACTTGAGATTATCTTTAAACTCGGGTTGCTTACGAGATTTTTATTCCAAAAGTTCAAACAAGGCGATTTTAGATAACCAGATGTTAGAGACCGAAAACCATTCATTTATTTGACTATATGAAAATTACGTTCATTTTAACCCAAGGACAAAAAACACATACGCCATTCATCTACTTTTGCCCAAGGGATAAAATGGACGCCATTTTCATAGAGACGAACAAGTCCAGGCTTTGAGACCCTATCTACAGGTATCAAAAGGCGCCTTCTTTATACCTGTGAGTTGAAAAAAATGGAAGAAAGTAGAATGATTTTGGAGAAATTCTTATATCTACAAATAAAGTACCTTGAGCTTCAATCTTTCCTATTATCGTAATTGGGTCTCCTTTCATAAATGTCAATTGATTGTCAAAGGATGAAACCCTCACTTCCAATTTGTGAACTCTATCTGTAATAGATCCACATCCATAGGAAAAGTTACTTTTTTCAGAAAATCCTTTAAATTGAACAAAGCAAGATTTCAAAAAACACGAAATTTCTGAAAAGAAAATAATAATAAATGATATTTAATTCATATGAAAATAAAGAATAAATATATTATTTTTCGAAATACAATTTGAAGTGTCTTCTTTCAAATAAACCCGTACTGTAGATTTAAATGTTTCAAAACATCAAATAAAATAAAATAATTTTAATGTAACATCCAATTTATTGATAATTAAAAAACAAATAACTAATTGATCCTCTTCCTTCCCAATGAATTACATCTTCTAATTCTACATTTGGAATTTCGTCTTGGACATCATCAGCTGGTATGTGCCTTCCCAAAACTGTGACTCTCGTTGTATCGAAAATTTGTAATTCATAATCGACGTTACCCCGATTATATTCAGGTTTGGATGGCGAACGAGCACAACAACCGTCAATATGTAGAATCTGGAAAATTTGTTTCAATGAATAAGTTTTAATCGGTAAACTCTGTTTCTCTTCAGCAGACTTGAAAGATTAAGACCCAATTGTTTATCAAACAGTTTTTTAACATTAACTATTGTTTATAGGGTTCACCATAAACTCCATAAATTAAAAAATTACGAAAAATCATTTTAAAAAACTTTTTACTATCTTTATGAAAGCTTTCCCTAGACTTTAAAGAAATATCATAAATAGTGAGTTTTAACCATAATTCTGTGTACTTATAGTTTGTTAAGAAGTTTCATCGAATTAAACTACAGAGTTGTAACTCCTTCTCAATTTTGTGATTTCTCGGGGCCACTGAAGCTACGTACTAAAAATAAACTGAAAATAATGATTTTTACAATTGATTAAATACATTAATATTGCTTATTTCTGACATTTCATTGAAATTGTAAATTGTAATGGTGAAAATTATTATTTTTAGTTTCTTTTTAGGGTTCCGTACCGTAAGACGGAACCCTATTAAAATCACTATGTGTGTCCGTTTTCGCACCCCCTCTAACTTCTAAACTATATGAGCTAAAGTCTTCTAATCCGGTCCCCATATGTAATTTCACCTTGGATTTACGAAAATGATATGGAAAACGCGATTCGAGCTCATGAACATGCCGAAATCCAGCAAAAACCACTTTTTTTGCCCTAAAATTAAAAAAAATGACCATGTTCCCCCCCCCCCCTAAGCTTCTAAACTATTTGACTTGTGATGCTAAAATTTGGTACACATATGTAGATTTACGTGTAGATTACAGGAAAATTATAGAGAACTTTCGTAAAGACTGTCTTCATAGTGTTTACTAGCCAAAAAGTACGATTTTTTTTTAAAAAATTCGAAAAAATGACCATGTCCCCCCCCTAATCTTCCAAACTATTTGACTTAGGATGCTAAAATTTGGTACACATAACAAACATTTACGTGTAGATTACAGGATAATTATAGAGAACTTTCGTAAAGACTGTCTTCATAGTGTTTACTAGCCAAAAAGTACGATTTTTTTAAAAAAATTCGAAAAAATGACCATGTCCCCCCCCTAATCTTCCAAACTATTTGACTTAGGATGCTAAAATTTGGTACACATATGTAGATTTACGTGTAGATTACAGTATAATTATAGAGAACTTTCGTAAAGACTGTCTTCATAGTGTTTACTAGCCAAAAAGTACGATTTTTTTAAAAAAATTCGAAAAAATGACCATGTCCCCCCCCTACTCTTCCAAACTATTTGACTTAGGATGCTAAAATTTGGTACACATATGTAGATTTACGTGTAGATTACAGTATAATTATAGAGAACTTTCGTAAAGACTTTCTTCATAGTGTTTACTAGCCAAAAAGTACGATTTTTTTAAAAAAATTCGAAAAAATGACCATGTCCCCCCCCATAATCTTCCAAACTATTTGACTTAGGATGCTAAAATTTGGTACACATATGTAGATTTACGTGTAGATTACAGGATAATTATAGAGAACTTTCGTAAAGACTGTCTTCATAGTGTTTACTAGCCAAAAAGTACGATTTTTTGAAAAAAATTCGAAAAAATGACCATGTCCCCCCCCCCCCCTAATGTTCCAAACTATTTGACTTAGGATGCTAAAATTTGGTACACATATGAAGATTTACGTATAGATTTCAGGAAAATTATAGAAAACTTTTGTAAAGGCGGTCTTCATTGTGTTTTCTATCCAAAAAGTACGATTTTTTGAAAAAAAATTCAGAAAAATGACCATGCCCCCCCCCCCCTAATCTTCTAAACTATTTGACCTAGAATGATGAAATTTGGTAGATGTATGTCGATTTATGTGTAGATTACTGGAAAATTATATAGAAGTTTGTTAATGTTCTTCTTTATAGAATTTACTAGCCAAAATTCGTGTATTTAAAAAATAATATCTAATAATAATTAGTAAATTAAAAGATGACCCTGATCCCCAGCTCCAAAAGTTTTGACTTATAGTGCTAAAAATTTGTGCTAATAAAATTGTATTTAGTGTATAATAAATCCTATTTTTAAAAATGGTTTCCTGGTGGATATTTTTAAATTTCTACCTCATATAATTAAAAAAAAATTAGAGAGGTACGGAACCCTTCGACTTGGTACGAGTGTAACTCGTACTTGCCCGATTTTAGTACATAGTTACAGTGTCCTCCACAAATTACAAAATTGAGAAAAAGTTACAATTATGCAGTTTAATTTGCTAAAACTTAGTGATAAACAATAGTTAGACGGAATTATGAATGAAAATCTCTATTCATGTCATTTATTCAAAATCTATAGAAAAAATCTTTCATAAAAATAGTAAAATATTTTTTTAACGATTCTTTCATAATTTCGTAATTTATGGAGTTCTTGGGAGACCCTATAAAAAATAGTTAATGTTAAAAAATGTTTGATAGACAATTGGGTCTTAATCTTTGAAGTATCCTGGAGAGAAACAGAGTTTACCGATGAAAACTTATTCATTTTCATAGATTTTTATACAAATTATAGAAAATACATTTCTATGCATTTTTGGATCACCCTAATATGTATGTGTCAAATTTTCTCAAGTGTCCAACATCAAAATTTAAAAATGTTGAATACGGCTCAGATTTCCACAAAATTAAGTGATATGAGAGAGTATTTAAACCACCATAAATTATACCAAACAGTGGCAAAGAAAGATCGTATTGAATTTAGTCAAATTAAGGTGGTTTAGCCCAAAATCGATTTTCTACAGATTCTCAGGAAATTTCAAAAACAAATTAAATGCATTCTTTTACGTATTTCGTTGCAATTTTATTGGAGTTTACCTTATCGTTTTCAAAATATACATTTATAATGTTTCAACTTTTACATAGAAACAGTAATAAAACGCGCAAAATGACTATGTTTTCATTAATTGAAAAAAAGGCTTTACAGATTTAAAAAAACTAATATATTGTAAACTACAGTGTAATACAACTTTTAACAACGATACTAAATTAATTTACCGTGCGATTCTTAAGAAAATGTTATTTAAAGTTAGTAATTATTCTCTTTTTTGAAACAACCAAGAAAAAGGAAATTTAATAACTTGAAGTTCTAGACTAAAAAAATTTTTTTCGACTAAATTCGTTTGTTTAATGATTTGAACTATAAAAATACTATTTAGAAACTGAATTTTAGGAAGAAATGAAATTATAACGATTTAGAATATCATGGTCCGATAGAATGAGAACTGCTTAAAAGGACAAACGTCCTTAAAAAAATCAAAAAAATATAAAAATTTTTAAATATTCTTACGTTATTCGCAGCAATCATTCCATGGAACTTGTCTATTGTTTCCGTTCCCCAAATGACGCATTGAACGCATTTCCCGGAACCATTCACTACATAAAATTTCAAAAGTTCATTATGGCCAGTTTTTCTCCGAGGAGTAATCACGTCGACATACATTACTAATTCTCTGAAAAAATAATTATTTCTTGAAATACATTTCAAACCTATATTCACCTTTAATAATAAATATATCTCATTTTCAATTTATGAATAAAACACGAATTTAAGAATTTTAACACAAACAAATTTAAACTCAAATCATAAATAAATTAAACATTCAACATACACAGTTCTGTCCCACAGTTGTATGGCCTCAATAACATCATTGTTGGTGTATGGAAGCTGATAATCCATGATCTAAAAAAAATATTGTAATGATAATAAATTGACTTGTAGTATAGTCAGCCGACGCAAAATGTCGTTATTATTGCTCACGTACTTTCGAAAATACTCGTAAATATAGAAATAAATATAAGAAACGTAAATATAAGAAACTGTTAGTTTCCCAAGAAACTGTTAGTTTCCCAAGAAACTGTTAGTTTCACAAGAAACTGTTAGTTTCCCAAGAAACTGTTAGTTTCCCAAGAAACTGTTAGTTTCCCATGAAACTCAAGGTCACCTTAAACGCTTATAACTTTTTCACAATTACCCTGAGGCCTACAAAATGTAACTACATCATTATAAAACCATTATCTATCAGTGGACCAAATTTGATAAAAATTATAATACTCATTCTATTTACGAACGATCCACCATAAGACATACATTGAAAAAATGAATTTAAGAAAGGAAAATTGAAGAAAATAATTTTAAATTCATAAAAATAATTAACAATTAATTAAATTAATTAAAAAATAATGAAAACATTAAAAATTGGTGATAATAATTTGAAAAATGGTAGAAATAGTCCGAAATTGAATGAAATATTAAAATAGGATACAAAAAAATTGGAATTTAAAGAAAATAATGTCAACATGATAAAAATAATTAATAATTAACAATATTAACAAAAAAAATTACGAAAAATTTAAAAAATTATTACAATACTAAAAAATTAAAGCAAATAATTGCCAAATGATGAATAGAATTGACAATAGAATATTGAATTTTGAAGCAAATATTTAAAAAATGATTTTCAATTTTGAAAATTAAAAATCGCAATTGAATTTTGAGACAAATAATGGAAGAATTTACAGATCAATCAATTAATTGAAATAAACATTATTAAAAATACTATAAAAAATTTTTTAAAATAAATTAATAAAACAGAGACAAAAATAATTGAAAAATACTATTAGTTTTCAAGAAAAATGATGTAATTAACAAACAAACAAAAATTTCTAAGAATATGAATTAAATTTTTGTGCAATAAATTTCATATTTTAGGTAAAAATTGAAAGACATTTAAAATAATTGAAATGAAAACAGGAAAAATTTAAAATTTGAAAAGGATTATTGAATTAATCAATTTTACATTTGTTTATTCTTAATTGTCTTAATTATTCTTATTCTTAAGGCTGTTGGAAGGAGAAAATTTGCAGTGGTCTTCAAACACTTTCCCCTCCGCTGGTCGAAAATTTGGACTTATGAATTTTTTTAAAAAAACCCAGACACTTATTTAAAAAAAGGGCTCTGGCTGACCATAGTATTTGAGATAAGGAATTTTTTAAACCTTTGTTTTACTCGAACCGGTGTTCCTACGAGCGTCAAAATGATCCCCCGTTTTGACATTGACAGATTTTCTGTAGAAGATGGCCGCTTACGTCACCTGATCATATGGCAGGCCGGAAGTAGCGTCACCGTTACCATGGATTCCACTCGGGCTATGACAAGATGGACTCCGCACTCTGTTTACAATCTGTCAGTTTTGATGTCGAACGTGGAGATAATTTTCTCGCTCGTGGTGAAATTGTGTTTCCCAAATTCCCCATTCCCTGCGAAGTTTGGAAAAAAAGTAATTTTCCTGTATAAAAGTGTCTAGTGTTTTATAAAACAAACGGTAACGATCGTGTGAATTTGTAGTCACATGTCTCGTTTTCTTCGAAAAGTTTTCACACACTGAGAAAAACAGGAGTCTTTCTTGATTAATAATTCCACTATTACCCCTAATTCATAAAATTCCAGCAAGTTTCTTCAATCTTTTTATTTTTCAATCAAATTCTGGGCAATGTTTTTATCAAGCACTATACTCTGAATTGATTAAATATTGACATTGACACATTTTCTGACCCGTCTGCTACAATCTGTCAGTTTTAATGACAAATTTGAAATTAATTTTTCCACTCATGAAAATGTCTATTCGTGAAAAATTAATTTTTCCTAAATTCCTCATTCTCCAAAATTTGACAAAAAAATAATCATCATATTAAAAAGTGTCCAGTGTTTTGTAAATCGAGACACTTTTATGGAAAAAATATTTTTATTGCCAAAGTTTTTGAGATAAGGAAATTTTTCAATGTTTCTTTTATGCGAACAGATGATCCCACGAGCTTCAAATATATCTTCCGTTTCGACATTCACATATTTTTTGTATCGTCTGCAACATAAACATTAACATAACATAAAATGTCTATTCCTATTAAATAAATTTTTTCCAAATTCCTAATTTCCCAAACCTTGAGAAAATCATAATCATACTTTTCAGAACGATTCTACTATTAGAGTTTTATGCAACAAACGTCAAAGAACTTGTGTTATTTATAAGTCAGGTTGCATTCGAAAAGTTTTCCCTGACAGAGAAAAGCAGGTTTTTTTTCTTTTTTATCTTTTTCATTCTTCCTCTTATTTGTAAAATTCCAACAAGTTTCTATTTCTCTTTTTTCGAATAAAATTCTAGGCAATGTTTTTATCCAGCAGTCCCCTGACTTATCAACCTTATTCCACGGCAATCCAAACATTTGCCACATATTTCACAATTTTTTCTTTTTTAAACAAGAGATTTGTCGGGAAAAAAATCTCTGTGTTGCCAAACTTTGTGCAATAACGAATTTTTCTACATATTTCTTTTTAACAAAGAGATTATTCTACTAGCATAAAATTGATCCCCCGTTTTGACATTAACAGAGTTTTTGTTCAAAATCTCGCCAGACAGGAGCTTCACGCCTACAAGCACAGGTGGCGGATGCTACATACAAAAATCAAACTTCAAATTCCTTTTTTCATCCACGAATATGTATGTTTTATATTATATTAATTTTTTCCAAATTCCTAATTTCCCAAACCTTTAGAAAATCATAATCATACTTTCAAGAACGATTCTATTATAGTTTTATGCAACAAACGTCAAAGAACTTGTGTTATTTATAAGTCAGGTTGCATTCGAAAAGTTTTCCCTGGCAGAGAAAAGCAGGTTTTTTTTTCTTTTTTATCTTTTTCATTCTTCCTCTTATTTTAAAAATTCCAACAAGTTTCTATTTTTCTTTTTTCGAATAAAATTCTCGGCAATGTTTTTATCCAGCAGTCCCCTGACTTATATAGAAAATTCTGATCAGGGTGTCTGCACCAGGTACTAAATTAACACCTTCTTCTGGTAGTTCTTGTTTAAAATCAAAGAGAAGACAACATTTATGGGGTACAAGATGACGCCGTCATCCTGATAAATATTTTCAATGATCCAGGTGTCAAGTCAACATCTTCTTGAAAGGAAATTTTAGGGAAACTAAAATTTTACATCCTTACTTGTGTTTTCAAATGGATGTTGTTATCCTAATACACAATTTTATTAATCTAGGTCATAAAAAAATAAGTTCTCCTGGAAATTTTTGCTGAAAAAAAAAAAATATAAAGCATCCATTGTGTGCAAAAGGTTGACGCCGTCCTTACAAATGAATTTAGTGATCTAGGTGTCAAATTAGTATTTTCTCCGAGAAATGTTTTTGGAAACATAAAGTTCATATCTCTTCTGAAGTATTTGTATAGAAGACATCATCCTGGCACTAAAAGTTCAATATTCTAGGTAAAGATTGTTATGAGTGTCCGTTTTTGCT
Organism: Ganaspis brasiliensis; assembly: GCA_037103525.1. NCBI lineage: Eukaryota > Metazoa > Arthropoda > Insecta > Hymenoptera > Figitidae > Ganaspis > Ganaspis brasiliensis. Next base: position 103,816 of record JAZKLR010000407.1, read on the forward strand.
TCTTGGTGCATAGGATTTAAATATTTTATTTTCGCTTAAGGTAAATAAAAGGCTTTTAAATATTTTGCTTGTGTTATCCTTAAAAGAAATAGTTTAAAATAACGTGAAGAAAGTAAAATTAATATAACCCTAATGATAGAGATTATTGTAAACATCGAGTTGTCAAATAGGTTAAAGGGTTATGTTAATTTATATTTCTTGTTTTCTAGTTTATACAACAAAACTTGATAAAAATATAGTTAAAATACTATTATTTATTTTATTTGGCATTAAATTTATTAAAATTATTTCAGATATATACGTCAAAAAGGATAAAATAAAATTGGAAAAATAATTTCTTCCAGGATTTCTGTAAAATATTAACATTTATAAATGATCAACTATTTTAAAAAGGTAATTTTCACAGTTTATTCTGAAGATCTAAATATGAAATAAATAAGTTCTGCATGAGAATATAAAAAATATTATCGGTATAATGCTGTAACTACAAAATAGGAATGTTCTTCTAAAAAAAGGTATGAATGTTATGTTAACAGGCGCAGATATCTTAAATCAATTTATTGAAATTGATGTAGAACAAAATAAGTAATAGTATTTTAACCGTATTTTTATCAAAATTTGTTGCACATGCTAGAAAAGGGAAAATATAAATTAACTTAACCCTTTAACCTATTTGACAACTCAATGTTTACAAATCTCTATCTTTAGGGTTATATTAATTTTACTTTCTTGATATAATTTTAAATTATAAATTTCAAGGATAACACCAGCAAAATGTTAAATTGCTTTTATTTACCTTAAGCGAAAATAAAATATTTAAATCCTATGCACCAAGAAGCAAAAACGGACACTCATAACAACCTTTACCTAGATTATTGAACTTTTAGTGCCAGGATGATGTCTTCTGTACAAATACTTCAGAAGAGATATGAACTTTATGTTTCCAAAAACATTTCTCGGAGAAAATACTAATTTGACACCTAGATCACTAAATTCATTTGTAAGGACGGCGTCAACCTTTTGCACACAATGGATGCTTTATATATTTTTTTTTTCAGCAAAAATTTCCAGGAGAACTTATTTTTTTATGACCTAGATTAATAAAATTGTGTGTTAGGATAACAACATCCATTTGAAAACACAAGTAAGGATGTAAAATTTTAGTTTCCCTAAAATTTCCTTTGAAGAAGATGTTGACTTGACACCTAGAGCAGTAAGATAATGAATCAGGATGACGACATCCATTTAAATACATTAGACAAGATATAAAATTCTAATTTCTTTAAAAAATTCTAGAAGAAGATGTTAATTTCACACCTGGATCATTGGAAATATTTATCAGGATGACGGCGTCATCTTGTACCCCATAAATGTTGTCTTCTCTTTGATTTTGAACAAGAACTACCAGAAGAAGGTGTTAATTTAGTACCTGGTGCAGACACCCTGATCAGAATTTTCTATATTTTGGTAAAAGATGTTTTTCTTAGTTCCTGGACAACGCAGGATGGATTATAAACGTTAGAACAACGTAAGAAACTACCAGGATGAGTATCTCCATAAAATTGGAATGTCGGGCAAAAGTGCGGAGCAATGTTACAAAACTCGGATGGCCCATCAGTGGCTTCCATGTATGGGCCCTGTTTGTAAGTATGGCAAAACTGTGGCGATATCTACTTGGGATATTTCACAATTTTTTCTTTCTCAATCAAGAGATTTGTCCGGAAAAAAATCTCTGTGTTGCCAAACTTTGTGCAATAACAAATTTTTCTACATGTTTCTTTTCTACGAAGAGATTAGAGTTCCGAAGAAGTCATATTACCTGGAGAACGGTAATGAGAACGAGAATATAACCGGGAATATAACCGACCAAAATTCTAATAGAGAATTTATAAGAATTTAAGTTTTTTATTTATTTATCAAATTGAGTCAAGTTTTCTCAATCAAAATATGAAAATAGAATCTATAGTGTCATTCTTATTAATAATGATTTGAATTTCAATGTTAATAGTAATATGTATTTTAATTACTTTCTCTTCGACAATAAAACAATTTCATTATTTATTTCAAATTTCATATTATTTATGGCAAAATGAAATTCACTCTTTTAATTCACCATTATTATTTTTATTCTGCAATTATTGTCTTCAATTTTTTATCATTTTCATTATTTATCAGAATTAAATTTCTAAATTTTTAATTAGTTTCATCATAATATATCAATTATTTCCTTCAATTTGTAATTACTATTCATATTTTGTAAAATTATTTTTCAAGTTTTTTAATCATTTTTCTCAAAATTTAATTATTTTCATTCTTTTTTCATAATTTTCCAATTTTTTCATTAATTTTCTTAAATTTTAATTATTTTTAGCTTTCTTTAATTCTTTTAATCATTTATTAATTTATTCTCATTTTTTTCTATTTATTTCTCAGATTTTCAAGTATTTTCCTCAAAATTTAATTATTATTGTTTATTTAAATGAAAATTCTGCAGTTTTTTTTAATTATTTATTTTAAATTTAAATTTTTTTTTCAATCTATCACCATTTTATTTTATAATTCTATTATTCAGATTTTCAGATTTTATTATCGATGTATATAATTTAATTAATGGGTTCCTTGAGCCCGTATATATATATATTAAATAAAAAAAATAAAAAATTTTCTTAACTTTAAAATTTTATAATCAATTTTTAACTATTTTCTCCACCTTTTAATTATTTTAATTATTTTTCAATTAATTTTCTAAATTTTCTGTTATTATTTCAAATTTAGATTATTGTCTTCAATTTTCAATTTTTTAAACGATTTTCAAATATTTTCTTTCGCTTGAAAATAAATTACGTAATTTTTCTATTATTTTCTCCCATTTCTAATTATTTTCATTCTTTTTGCATAATTTCAAATTTTTACTTTTGTCATTTTACAATTATTTCCCTAAATTCTTAATTATTATTCTCATTTTATAAAATTATTTTTTAAGGTTTTTAAGAATTTTTCTCAAATCTCAATTATGTTCTTTAATTTTTAATTATTTTCATAATTTCCAAACATTTTTACTGATTATATCTTAAGTTCCAATTATTTTCTTCAATTTTTAATTATTCTCATTTTTTTCAATTAATTTCTCAAATTTTCAATTAACATACAAACGTTGAAACAGGCAAACGGAAATTTTAAAAATTTTTAAAAAATTCTGCAATTTTTTCAATTATTTATTTTAAATTTCATTAATTTTTTTCAACTTATAATTGTTTTTTCCATATTTCAATTGAAGATAATAATTGCAAAATAAAAATAATAATGGTGAATTAAAACAGTGAATTTCATTTTGCCATAAATAATGAAATTGTTTTATTGTCGAAGAGAAAGTAATTAAAATACATATTACTATTAACATTGAAATTCAAATCATTATTAATAAGAATAACACTATAGATTCTATTTTCATATTTTGATTGAGAAAATTTGACTTAATTTGATAAATACACTAAACTCCTATCGAGCGGAAACAGTAGGCAATTCACAGGACGAGGGGAGAAGAAAGAAGTTGAGCTCCATTCATTTAACACGTCAAGGTGACCTTCCATATCGAGCGGACACTCACCCGAGCTGTCCGCTCGATAGGAGTTCTAGTGTAAATAAAAATAAATAAAATTCTCTATTAGAATTTTGGTCGGTTATATTTACGGTTATATTCTCGTTCTCATTACCGTTCTTCAGGTAATATTACTTCTTCGGAACTTTAATCTCTTCGTAGAAAAGAAACATGTAGAAAAATTTGTTATTGCACAAAGTTTGGCAACACAGAGATTTTTTTCCGGACAAATCTCTTGATTAAGAAAGAAAAAATTGTGAAATATATGGTAAATGTTTGGCTTGCCGTGGAATAAGGTGGATAAGTCAGGGGACTGCTGGATAAAAACATTGCCGAGAATTTTATTCGAAAAAAGAAAAATAAAAACTTGTTGGAATTTTTAAAATAAGAGGAAGAATGAAAAAGATAAAAAAGAAAAAAAAACTGCTTTTCTCTGCCAGGGAAAACTTTTCGAATGCAACCTGACTTATAAATAACACAAGTTCTTTGACGTTTGTTGCATAAAACTATAATAGAATCGTTCTTGAAAGTATGATTATGATTTTCTAAAGGTTTGGGAAATTAGGAATTTGGAAAAAATTAATATAATATAAAACATACATATTCGTGGATGAAAAAAGGAATTTGAAGTTTGATTTTTGTATGTAGCATGCGCCACCTGTGCCTGTAGGCGTAAAGCTCCTGTCTGGCGAGATTTTGAACAAAAACTCTGTAAATGTCAAAACGGGGGATCAATTTTATGCTAGTAGAATAATCTCTTTGTTAAAAAGAAATATGTAGAAAAATTCGTTATTGCACAAAGTTTGGCAACACAGAGATTTTTTTCCCGACAAATCTCTTGTTTAAAAAAGAAAAAATTGTGAAATATGTGGCAAATGTTTGGATTGCCGTGGAATAAGGTTGATAAGTCAGGGGACTGCTGGATAAAAACATTGCCTAGAATTTTATTCGAAAAAAGAGAAATAGAAACTTGTTGGAATTTTACAAATAAGAGGAAGAATGAAAAAGATAAAAAAGAAAAAAAACCTGCTTTTCTCTGTCAGGGAAAACTTTTCGAATGCAACCTGACTTATAAATAACACAAGTTCTTTGACGTTTGTTGCATAAAACTCTAATAGTAGAATCGTTCTGAAAAGTATGATTATGATTTTCTCAAGGTTTGGGAAATTAGGAATTTGGAAAAAATTTATTTAATAGGAATAGACATTTTATGTTATGTTAATGTTTATGTTGCAGACGATACAAAAAATATGTGAATGTCGAAACGGAAGATATATTTGAAGCTCGTGGGATCATCTGTTCGCATAAAAGAAACATTGAAAAATTTCCTTATCTCAAAAACTTTGGCAATAAAAATATTTTTTCCATAAAAGTGTCTCGATTTACAAAACACTGGACACTTTTTAATATGATGATTATTTTTTTGTCAAATTTTGGAGAATGAGGAATTTAGGAAAAATTAATTTTTCACGAATAGACATTTTCATGAGTGGAAAAATTAATTTCAAATTTGTCATTAAAACTGACAGATTGTAAACAGAGTGCGGAGTCCATCTTGTCATAGCCCGAGTGGAATCCATGGTAACGGTGACGCTACTTCCGGCCTGCCATATGATCAGGTGACGTGGGCGGCCATCTTCTACAGAAAATCTGTCAATGTCAAAACGGGGGATCATTTTGACGCTCGTAGGAACACCGGTTCGAGTAAAACAAAGGTTTAAAAAATTCCTTATCTCAAATACTATGTTTGAAGACCACTGCAAATTTTCTCCTTCCAACAGCATTAATTTTTGTTTATTCTTAATCTCTTCAATGTTGTAAACATGAACAAATTTAGAATATTTTACCAATATGTCACAACATGTGACAACAGGAAGAAAAATTTTAAAAAATCGAAAAAAAGGTGTGACGTAATTTAAGGCACAGCTAGTGAAACAAATGTACGATTAATAGTTATAAAAGAAAAATTTATAATACTATTATAAACTTAACAAATTGAAAAATGTTAATTTCAATTAACAAAGATAATTAATTATTATCTCATCACTACGCATAATATTCAGAAACTAATAAAATTTATGATCTAATTTATTCATAATAATACTAACAAGATGATTAGGAATAAAGAAAAAGTTTGAAAAGGCAAAGGCATTAAAAGAAATTACTTTCCATGTTTACAAACATCAAAACTATAAAATCATTTTCGAGAAAGTAGAAGAAAAAAAATTTGAATACAGCGTCATTGCTTAAGTTTCTTTTACAACTCGGCTGCCTACCTTCAGAAAAATGGAACATGAGATGCGAGGAAGATAAAAAGAAACGAAACATTTAAATTACAATTTTTTGTTTCTTTTCAACTTATACACGTCCCTTGCCCAGCCTTCTCTTAGACAGGCATGCCACCCTGCCATGGAAGTGCCTGCAGATTCATATTATTCAAAATTAAATAAAAATAATTATTATTAAAATTAATTATTTAGTACTATTATGAAAGTATCTTAAGTAATGACGCTGTATTCTGAAAGAAATAAAATTTGTTTCTTCTACTTTCTCGGAAATGATGTCATAATTTTAAATCTATGTAAACATAAAATGTAATTTCTTTTAAAGCCTTTGCCGTTTCAAACTTTTTCTTTGTTCTTAATCATCTTGTTAGTATTATTATTAATAAATTAAATTAATATTACCGACTAACTTTTCAATTTATTAAATTTTATTAATCTCAAAATGTAATATAATGATCTGATATTAATCAATTATCTTTGTTTATTTAAATCAACTTCTTTAAATTTCAATGTAATTTAATTTAATTTTATAATAGTATTACAAATTTTTCTTTTATGAATATTAATCATGTATTTGGTTAAATAGGACTGCTGTAGGGAACAAAATTATCAAAAAAATTTCAATTTTCTTATATATTTTACTGTTCTTTTCGAGACCGGGGTTGTATCAAATAGTTTTTCATTTTGATAATAAAATTTTCAAATTATATTTTATAAACATATATAACTAAATGTATTATAACAATTTCGACTTACCTATAAATGCACAAAGAGGAGAATCGAGAAGATAAGAGAGAATTTTTTTAAAAAATTTAAGAAAAATAATGAAAAGATGATTCACAAAGGCTCAGAAGTTTATGAGCACTTGCAAAATGTTCAAACTTGAGGATACCGTCGATAATTATTATATTTTTACAAATACACCCCTTTGGGGGATCCCTAAATAAACAACCCTCAAACGTAAAATAGGTCTAAAATATAACGGTTTTACGTCGTTTTTTACAGGCCTTATTAAATTATTAAATTACAGCACTGAATTGATTGTTAATTAATTTTTAATTGTTTAAACGAATTAGTTTGTTTAAAATCTTAATTTATTAATAACATATGTTAATAGTTAACTGTCTGTTGAATGACTTAAGAGATTGAAAAAAATTATTGACTTATTCAACATTTGTTTAAACAATTAAAATTGTTTAAAACCAATTTTTCATGAAATTTCCCCAGAAATTTTGCAGTTTTTTGCTTAATTTCTTAACGAATTATACCTGGTTTATTCATCTTCAATTGGAAACTAATTTCAATTGTTTAAATATTTTTAATTTGTTTAAATAATTTTAATTTGTTAAAACAAATAATTTTTTTCATTTTTTTCGTTTCTCATAAAATATTTTGTTACCTTACAATTTTTTAGTAACTAAAGAATTACTAAAAATTAGTTACTTATTGTTTATATGTTTAAACAATAGACGGAATTATATACTATTAAAAAAATTTGTTTAGTTTTGAAAACTTGAGAAAAATATTGTTTAGACAAAGAAGAATTATTTAAGCAATTGAAAATATCTTGCAAATTAATGATAAATAAACCATTTATATTTTTTCAATAATTCATGTAAAAAAATACATGGCTATAGGTAGATTACAGGAAAAGCTGATTTTTAACAATTTTAATTGTTTAAACATATAAACAATAAGTAACTAATTTTTTGTAATTATTTAATTACTAAAAAATTGTAAGGTAACAAAATATTTTATGAGAAACGAAAAAAATGAAAAAAATTATTTGTTTAAACAAATTAAAATTATTTAAACAAATTAAAAATATTTAAACAATTGAAATTAGTTTCCAATTGAAAATGAATAAACCAGGTATAATTCTTTAGTAAATTAAGCAAATTTAATGAAAAATTGTTTTTAAACAATTTTAATTGTTTAAACAAATGTTGAATAAGTCAATAATTTTTTTCGATCTCTTTAGTTATTCAACAGACAGTTTAACTATAAACATATGTTATTAAAACAGAATAAATTAAGATTTTAAACAAACTAATTTGTTTAAACAATTATAAATTAATTAACAATCAATTCAGTGCTGTAATTTAATAATTTAATAAGGCCTGTAAAAAACGACGTAAAAAATTTTTTTTTTAAGCTTAAATGCTAAATTTACGTTTGGGGGTTGTTTATTTAGGGACCCCCCAAAGGGGTGTATTTGTAAAAATATAATAATTATCGACGGTATCTTCAAGTTTGAACATTTTGCAAGGGCTCATAAACTTCTGAGCTTTTTTGATATTTTTTTAAAATTTTTTAAAAAAATCCATTTCTCTCATGCATTTTTAATGGGAAAATAGGGGGTGCAGGCGGCACCCCTTAATATTGTCGGATCAAAAAACAAAAAGATACGTGTTTACTTTTTTCGATTTGTAGCCATTTTTTTTGTTCCGGATACAAAATTCAAAAATGTCCATTTTTTGAACCACCCTAATATATAATGTTACCCACAATTTTCTTTACCTTCTTCTCTCTTTATCTAACAAGGTACATTTTATACCTTGCTCTCTCCTACTTTCAGGTAGCCAAGCATTTCATTCTTCACCACAGCAGTATATCTATATATAGTGTTTCCCACAATTGTCTTTCTTTGTCTATTTCAAACACCTGCAATACTTCCTTCTCTCTTTGCGTCACGTACATTATTGTGCCTTTCTCTAACCAAGGTACATTCTATACCGTGCTCTCTCTTACTTTCAGGTAGCCAAGCATTACATTCTTAGGCACAGCAGTATATCTATATCTAGTACTAACGGATTTCTTATATAGGATAGATGAAAAAGATCAAAACATTCTTATTCGGGAAGAATTGCTCAATGATAATCATATATACAAATTTCAAGAACTATTAGAAGTCGATTCTGGTGGTCATTTTCAAATGCAAAATGTGGGTTATTTACAAATGTTGGATAAAGTTAAACCCATTAGAAAAGATAAGAAACTTATTTAAATCCTATTCAGTGGTTCAAAAAAAAGGTCACTGAATTTGTACTTACTGTGATTCAAATACTCTCTTTGTTTATGACAGCATGAATAATACTCTCTAAATTTGAATTAGTCATAATTTGTCTAATGGAATTAGTAGCATCAGTTTTGACTGCTGAATTAGTTATTTCATTTCTTTTTACGAAAAAAATAGTCATATTCCTTTGCTAAATTATATTCTACTGATTTATTTTGTCGTCATGTATTACAAATTGAATAAGTCAAAATAATAAAACATAACCTTACATTATAATACATAATAGAGATTACTTTTTTCAAGTAATTTAACCTTACATTTGCATTAATTAATAAATTAGCGATTTTAAAATTAAAAAATGAAAGACTGGATTATTTTACTAATTGCAATTTTTTAGTAAAACACATTGTAAACTAATTATCTACAATTGACAGTGTTACTTTATATATGGTCTGTAGTAAGAATGTCTTCAAATTTCTTATGAAACCCTACAGCGTGCGTTGCGTGGGTAGTTGGTTAGGGCTACGGACTGTTAGTGTTAGGGTCGTGCATTTAATCCCCAGCGACAGGGAATTTTTCTGTTATTTAGTTGATTATTAGTTAAAATTAGTTAAGGAGTCTAATACTAATACTGCTTGTAAGCTTCCAAATTTTTTTTTATTATTTTTTTATTACAGTTTGGGAATAGTTTATCAACATTAGTTTGATGCAATTCCACGACGATGTCTTAGATGATTAATATTTTATAGTCTACAAATTCATTTAGTATCTAAAGCTACAAATTCATTTAGTTACACATTTGTTAGTGATTGAATTAGTACCTGCTGACTAATTCACAGTCAACGAATCCACCCTATTTGAATTAGTCATTAATGACTGAGAATTAGTCATTTTTAACTAATTCAGATTTAGAGAGTAAATCTTTAAATAATGATCAATGTCAATATCTAGCTAGATTATATCCGTTTAGACCTAATGTAGTTTTTCCCACTGTTCAAAAACAACCCAATTATGTGGATTGTGGTGTTTATGCAATTGCTTTTGCAACTTCTGTATATTGTAATGTTAAACCTGAAAGTGTAGTATATAATCATGCAGTAATGAGATAACATTTACAGACAATGTTTTTAAGAAATTGCTTATATCATTTCCCTCTTATTTCAGATAATAGTAAAATTGCAAGTAGTGATAAACGAAATGTTAATAAACGAGTCAATCATTTTCGGAAAGTAGAGCTAAAAGAAGATACCCTTACCTGTGGCTTTTTCCAGGTTAATTTTATATACGGTTTTTGTGGGTAAAAACAAGATTTATATTGAAAACCCTAAAAAAATTTTTCAAAAATAATGAAAAATGATGAATTTCCTTTTGAAAATTGTCCAAAAGTTTTTTAAAAGCGTCAAATATAATCTAAGAGAATTTTTAAGTCCAACATCAACCCCAAAACTATCCCTATTTTTATTTTTTATGTAAAACTATCGTGAAAAGTAAAAAATATATTTTTAAATACAAGTATTGTTGTACAATTATAAATTTTTCAAGTGCACCAGTTTCAGTTTTTAGCTCCTAACCCTAATCTTAGAACAACCCCTATGCTTAATCAGAAATTGGAAAATATCCCTATAACTTTTCTATTCTTATGAAATATTGCATTTAATGGTTTTTTTGGGATCCTGATGAAGATTTTTGAGTCAACTTTTAAGAATTCAAAATAGCATGGCGGATCCAAAGTGGCGGATAAGCAAAATCAGGAACCCTTAGATATCAATTTTTTCAAATACATTTTCCCATTTTCTTTGTAAGAATTAAATTTTTTAATTTATTAATAGAATTTACATTTTGATATTAAAGCTTCTATTTACTTTCTGTTTTGCTTATACATGGGACGTTTCACATCAACTGGAAAGATGTGGTTATACAGCCCCTGGTATCCAGATAGACGGAACATTGGAGGCCTTTTGAATCCAAGAGGAGACTTGTGGCAAGTGTTGCCATTTCAAAGCTACTATATGCAGCACCTGTATGGGCTTCTACCCTGCGAAATAACAGAAGTAAAACCATCTGTAAAAGGATACTGTCCGCGCAAAGAAATATTACTACACGTATCATTTCGGCTTATTGGACAGTATCGACTTGTGCTGCTCAGGTCCTTGCCAGCGTCCCGCCGGCAGATATTTTGGCGCAAGAAAGAGAGGAAGTTTTCCTCCTTTTCAAATATAGAATTTCTATCCGTTATACGGATGACAATAGACCTAGCAAGGACCAAATTCTCCGAGATGAGAGAAGCACACTCGTCGACAGATGTCAGGAAAGATGGAGCGGGGAGAAGACAGGCCGATGGATCCACCTGGATAAGTAGGGAACATGGAAATGTTTCCTACTACTTAACCCAAGCCTTCACAGGGCACGGATGTTTCGGCTCATACCTTGAGCGATTCAAAAAGATCCAAAGCTCCGAGTGTGTAAACTGCCGGTTCTTAGTGGACGATCCAGAGCACACACTCTTTAGCTGTTAACGTCGGGACGCGGATAGGCAGGTCATGTTTATTGGTGTAAACGGCAAAGTTACACCGGAGAGCATGATCCTGCTTATTACTCGCTCTATCGAAGATTGGCGAATCGTCAAGACCTTCATACATTATGTTATGAGTGTCAAAGATCTCGACGGTCGTTAAAGATGGGAGGTCCCGTAGGATAGGGGAGAAAGTCGCTCTGGTGACAGAGTAGGGAATATAAAACCACTCTTGATGGCGATACGCGCGGAAATAGCTAGCTGGGAGTGGTCATAAGGTCCCCAAAAAAGGGTGTGTTTTTAGCGGGTCAGCAGAACATCGCCACCCCATCATAACCCTGTAGTACGGGCTACAGGGTACGTTGTAGCAGGTTTTCACATCCTACGCAAAAAAAGAAAAAATGATATTATACAATACTCGCCTAATTTGTCAGTTCACCTATTTTTTAAGAATTGAAAAACTTCTTTAAGCGTACAAGGATAATTTCTCAAGTGTACCAATCGAAAAAATGAAAGTGGCTAATAAAGGCTAATATTTGCACAAAATGTAGTATTCTATGTCAGTACTCAAACCACCAATTATTATGAAATTCTAATGAAAATTGTAGAAGGGGGAGGGGGCTGAAGATTCTGGTCAAGTGTGAAGAGGGTATTTTTTGAAAAATCATAACTATTATGCAACAAGGTGGACAAAAAATTGACCTGTATGTTTTCGAAAGGTTCATTTTTCCTCTTTTCAATGGTGCAAAAAGTTTTTAAAAATTTTGTAAATTTAACTTATTTTTTTCAAAAAAATTTTTTTTTACTTTTTTTGAAAAAAGACATCTTTTTTTTTAGGGTTCCGTACACAAAGTGTCCAAACGGAACCCTTATGTTTTCACTCGTTTGTCCGTCGCCCAAAACCATTACACCCCCCCCCCCCTCTAGCGGCCAAACTATTTGAGATAGAGAGTTGAAATTTGGTACACTTATGTATTTTCACGTGTAGATTACAGGAAAAATATAGCGAACATGATTAAACGTGATGTTCATAGCGTTGTCAAGGAAATAACAAGATTTTTTTCAAAAAATGCATTAAAATGCCTATTTACCCCCCCCCCCCCCTTATCTCCTAAACTATTTGACCTAGAGTATTGAAATTTGGTACACATATGTATTTTCGCGAGTAGAGTTCAGGAAAAATATAGAGAACATGATTGGAGGTGATGATCATAGCGTTGTCAAGGAAAAACTTTTTTTTTAAAAAAAAACGTGTCCCACCCCCCCTTATCTTCCAAACCATTTGATCTAGAGGTTTGAAATTTGGTCTATTTAAGTATTTTTACGTGTAGATTACAGGAAAAATATAGCGAACGTTGCTGGACTTAATTTTCAAAAGTTATTAATGAAAAGTTGAAAAATGACAAAAAAACACCTATGCTAGAGCTCAGCGTGTTTATCCTGAAAGGTTGGGAATTAGTTAAAAATGTGTAATTTTATGCAGAATTTTTTATAAAACCATAAAAATTGTGGTTTAAATTTATTATCATAACATTTTTTCCAAAAACTGAAATTTTACCAAAAAAAAATTTTTTTCTTCTAAACAGCTACAATATTTTATAGTTTCAGATTAATTTCTTTTACAAAATGTTTATGTTTATGTTTAAATTACTTTAAAAGTTAAAAAATAAAAAAAAATTAAAAAAAAAATTTTTTTTGGCTTTAAAATTTAAAATTATATAAAAAAGCTTAGTCTATTTAATTGGAAATTTTTAATCTTATAAAAATCATTAAGTTTATACTTAAATTTCTTTAAAAATAAAAAAAATTATTTTAATTTATCATTATTTAAATTATTATTCAAATAATCACTGACTCATATAATTAAAAAAAATAGAGCGGTACGGAACCCTTCGACTTGGTACGAGTGTAACTCGTACTTGCCCGATATTTTTTTTTTTCATTTAAAATAAAGCTCACTATGTGCACTTTTAAAACACGCTATAGGGAAAATGTCATTTTTTGTTGTTTTTGAATTATTAATTAATTAATTAATAAAAATTCGTTAAAAATGAAATTTTTCACAAACCATTAAACTTTTGGTAATTTTGGGGCTATTAACGTAAAGCTTATCAAATTCCGGATCCGACAAGCATAATTTGAAGTCTTTTTGATAAATGGATACTAAATAAATACACATTTTTTATTTAATTAGTTATTATTAATTATTTTGTTAGCATTCATTTTTTTAAAATACTTAAAGTTATGCTTGTTAGATCCGGAGTTTGATAAACTTTTCGTTAGTATCCCCAAAATTATCAAAAGTTTATTTGTTTGTTCAATATTTCATTTTTTACTAATTTTTTACTAATTTTGCTTCCTCATAGAGGAAGCTTTGTGATCGTTAAAATTTTCGATTTTCCAAAAATAGTCTAAATCGACTTATTTTCATCTAAAAAGCGAAAATTTTCATTCCTAAGCAAATGTCCAGATGTATGTGTGTGTGTGTGTGTGTGTATGTGTGTGTGTGTGTATATGTGTGTGTGTGTGTGTGTGTGTGTGTGTATGTGTGTGTGTGTGTGTGTGTGTGTGTATAGCGTTTTTTGTGTACAAGATATCTTGAGAACGCTTAAACGGATTCAAATAAAATTTGGATGACTTATTAAGCTCATGAATATCTAAATTTTGACACAAGGATTTTTGAAAATACCCAACCAAATTTTTTTAAGCACCTTTTTTCATCGAAAAAATCGTTTTTTGCCAAAAAATTTTTTTTATGCTAAAAATACAACTTAATAAATACAAAAATCATATTCCTTATCTCAAAACGAATCGATTGACCTATACAACTTTTATAATTGATCAAGAATTCGTAAAATAATTCATATTTTTACATTTTTTTGCATTTAAAATTCTTCATTTTTAAATAACTTCCCCAATTAACTTATATATTATCAATTTCTTGCTTCCTCTATGAGGAAGCAAATTATTTTGCTTACTTGGAAGCGAAATGTCCATGAAATGGACATAATACTCACCTAGTTTATTAATTTCTTAATTAATAATTTAAAAACAACAAAAAAAGACATTTTATCTATAGCGTGTATTAAAAGTGCATATAGTAAGCTTTATTTTAAAAGAAAAAAAAAAGATGTCTTTTTTCAAAAAAAGTAAAAAAAAAATTTTTTGAAAAAAATAAGTTAAATTTACAAAATTTTTAAAAACTTTTTGCACCATTGAAAAGAGGAAAAAAGAACCTTTAGAAAACATATAGGTCAATTTTTTGTCCACCCTGTTGCATAATAGTTATGATTTTTCAAAAAATACCCTCTTCACACTTGACCAGAATCTTCAGCCCCCTCCCCCTTCTACAATTTTCATTAGAATTTCATAATAATTGGTGGTTTGAGTACTGACATGGAATACTACATTTTGTGCAAATATTAGCAATTTTCATTTTTTCGATTGGTAGGTGCACTTGAGAAATTTTGCCCCATATATTTAAAAAAGTGAAAATTTTACTATTTTCAAAAAATTCAAATTTCTGAAGAAATAACAATGATATTTTGAAGTACCTATGCTTTTTTTCAAGGTAATTTTCTAAGAAATAAAACTATTATATAAGCGTTAATATGCAATTTTTATCTTAGAATATTCAAGGCTCGGAATTTGGACAACAAAATTTATAAAAATTTGAAAACAATTAATTGACATAAAATTAATTTTAAAAATTTTAATAAATATATTATATTATTTTTTTCTGAAATTTGTTGACAATTACAACTTTGTTATGCTTTATACAGTATGGTCTATTGTCAATCGGCCATAGGGAAGCGTGAGTGCGAGTGATACCCAAATAGCTTTACGCATAAGAGTGTGCTTGTCGCTCTCGTGGGCTAACTGCTTGCCAATTGACCTTACTGTATAACTGTATTTGATATCAAGACGTAAATTATATTTTTCTATCTTTTTTTGGTTCTAATTTCAAGCCCTGCATATTTTAAGATAAAAATTGCACTATAATGCTTATATAATAGTTTTATTCCTCAGAAAATTACCTTGAAAACAAGCATAGAAACTTCAAAAAACCATGGTTATTTCGTCAGAAATTTAAATTTTTGTGAAACAATAAAAAATTCTACTATTTTAAATATATTTCAATGAAAAATAGACTAAATAACTTTATTCAAGTCTTATTTTCTTTAGAATTTCATCTTCTTTTAGGAATTAAAAACAATTTTTTTTTAATAATTATACTTTGTAAGCTTGAAGAAGTTTTTCAATTCTTAAAAAATGGGTGGACTGACAAATTTGGCCGGTACCGTAACTGTACTTGGTATTATATTCATGCATTTACACATACTTTACGCATATGTCCATGCATAGACATACTTCAATACAGTAATGTTAGGTAGTAAATAAATACTTGATTCTATTTTTGTTAAATAAATTTAGTTTTCTCGTTTTCTTGATACTGATTCGATTTTTATACCCTTGATATTAGTTTTTAAAGTTTCTATTGTAAATTTTTTGTTCCTTACCGTTCTAAAACAGTTATACTTAACGTGTCCTCCCGAGTAGCATATTTGACATGCATTGTCCCATTTATATAAATGGGACAATGCTTAAGGCATTCAGCCTTAAGATCTTAGGAGGGCAGTCCAGGCAGAATACGTAGATTTTCTCTGGATTTTCTCTGGTCCTTTCCTGCTCACTGAAGTAATAGTTGTTTTGCAACTTGGCTAAAACTTTGCAGGCTGCAGAATGCATAGACAATTTTTTTTGTAGTGGTTCCATCACCGATTTCTACAAATCTGTTTCCATTAATTTTGTCCTCCAATACACACTTCATGAAAAACAAAATTATTTTGTTATCATTTTGCTCTTCTTTTTCTAGGGTGAATTCCGGTGTTGAAAAGTTGCATTCGACAGACAACTCTGTTAGCTGCGCCTTGGCAAATTCTAGGCCTTCTATTCTTCCTTTTGGAAGAATACAAGACGGTTAAATTTTACCATGCAGAGGCGTTGGCTCAATGGTTTCGGCCATTGTTATCCTAAATAAATAAATAATATTAATTTTATTTTACAAATATGCAAGCTTGAATTTATCCATGTAGTTTTGAAAAAGTTTTCACTGTGTGTTTTCTAAAATAACGTTGTGATTGTTTAATATTTTTTTAATTTTATAAGGTCCGTGATAGTGGCAATCTAGTTTTCTATGCAACTTAATCTCTTTTTGAACATAATCCATATCTCCAACTTTACCTAAGAAAGGTTTTACCTTTTTGTCACAATTTCATTTAGAAAGATATTTTTTGCGAAATTAAATTTTCAGCTGCTAAAATTTTTATTATGTTGTACCTAATTATTAATTCTTGCAAATAAAACCCATATGTTTCTAACAACCCTCAATACAGGCGCAACGTTAACACAACGTCGGCATGCAGACATCTTTCTACACTAGCGATCAGTACTGATTGACCGTACAGCACCAGCATTGTGCCAGTACTGCCAACGACAATTTGCCAGCGTTCCTAGCAGATATATTATTCAATTAAAAAATTATCCAATTTTAGAATTTACATATATATTTATAAGCAATTTGTTTTAAGTGGATAAAAATTAAGTAAATTAATCAAATATCATGCGTCTTGATTCGATTTAAAAGTTATCTAAAACCATTTATCTATTTTTTGTTTATTATTATTTATTTGAATAAATAAAATTTGTTAGAATAATAAAAATTTTAATAAAAATTTATTGATGTTATTATAAAAAAAAATTTTAATTCTATTATTAATAGCTGACTTAAATTTTGCATTTATTTATAATTAAAAGTCTTTCTAAAAGTTATTCATTCTTTTTAATTTTTGTATCTTCATTTGTATTACATAAATAGAATCCAATAGAACTATTTCCAAAGCTAGCGATTGTTTTACCTAAAATATCTATTGATTTTTGAGTAACAATTTTTTATTGTTTTTGTAATAATAAAATAATTAATAAACCATACTTGATTATAATAACTGTAAATTTTTCTAAAATTCGACTTCTTATTTGAAATTATGTTAATAAAGAATTCGATAAATAATAGTTAAATAGATACAAGTAAAAAATTTAAACACTTTAAAATACTTGCAATTATTTACTTATTGCACAGTATTTATTTATTAATATTTGCAGAATAAAATATGAAATACTTTTATTTATAATTTTTTTTTAATAATAGCAAATAAAACTTGAGACATAAAAGAGTAATATTACACAAAATAACACTAGTTTACAAATTTAAATGCATGTTCTGACCATTGACATTTCACAGTCGTTTCTTATGCAAAATTTGCCGCTGAATCCAAATATGAAGTTAAATAGTAAGAAAGTAGAACAGTTTTCGAGATATAGCTAAATTTCAATTTTTTGAATTTTTAAAACACGTTCATTTACTAAATTGCAATTATCTGCGAACATATGCGGCCGATTTTAAAATTTTTTTTTAAATTGAAGGTAATTTAATTTTCTACCAAAAATCTATACAACTTTTTTTCATCAGATGATTGGTTTAGGGCGTATTTATGAATTTATTAACAATTTTGCTTCATTTTTAACAAAATTTCAGAAAAAAATTACTTTTCGTGTAAATTTTAACAAGAAAAGCAATTTTTATTTCTGATTTCTCTTTTCGCCTCTAAATTATGATCTTTTAGAAGGAAAATAAGATCTTGCTGATCCAAATTGCATTAAAACTGCAGAAGTTATAAGTACTTAAGGAAAAGAAAGTTATTTAATGGCTAACTAATTTTTTGATTTTATTAATTTTATACGTTGCCCATTAAAAATTTAAATAATTTGTAAGATTAAAAGTGGCTTAAACTTGATTTGCTTCGTCTTTTGTGGTTGTTGCTTGTCTCTCGGAGAAGAAACCAACAATAGTCACCCATCATCGCCTCGTCCCAAAATCCTTGATAACGACGTTCCATGTCCTTCATTTGTTGGTGAAAACGTTCACCGTGATCGTCACTTTCATCGCCAAGATTTTCAAGAAAGAAATCCAAATCAGAATGCAGAAAGTGGATTTTTCATGACATGTTTACGCCTGTTTTGAATAAATGTAATGAATATAAATAAAGTTAGTGCTACATAAGTTTCTGCCAAGACTGCGGCAAAACGCTGACAGAAGCAATGACACCGCACTGTGCTCAAGCTAACCTGCCAGAGTTGGCATAATGTAGACAGCCATTAATTCTGCATCACGACAATTGTCAATATCAGCACTAAACAGACAATCTTCCATGGGGTAGAAGCATTATAACTAATCATAGCAAAACGCAATAATACTCTATCCCAATTAATGAAAACTTCATGACTTCTTTTAAAGATCGATTTGATTATGGTCTTTAACCTGATATACTTGTTCAAATTTTCCCAGAATTATGACGTCGAACATTTTTCAGTCGCAAGCAAGTTGTCCACTTGGTTTGTGTGACGAATCCTACTATACCGACTTTTATTTCGACAATTCTAGGAATATTAAATGATATTTAAATCAAGTTGAAAATCGTTCGGATTAAATTATTAAAACTTGAAATTTGTGAAAAAATATCGGACATTTAGCTCCGCTGGGATTCGAACTCGGGTCTTTCATTTGCTAGATGACTGCTTTGAAACAACTAAGCTACAGAGGTCCATGTCGGATATAATTTCACAGATTAATGTAAACGCTTCATTCAGCTAATTTTCTATTTCAAATTCAAATTTTCTCAGAATTATGACGTCGAACATTTTTCAGTCGTAAGCAAGTTGTCCACTTGGTTTGTGTGACGAAACCTACTATACCGACTTTTATTTCGACAATTCTAGGAATATTAAATGATATTTAAATCAAGTTAAAAATCGTTCGGATTAAATTTTATTAAAATTTGAAATCTGTGAAAAAATATCGGATATAGCATATCGGTCTAATATCGGTTATAATATATAAATATCGGTTTAGAGCAGTCATCTAACAAATGAAAGACCCGAGTTCGAATCCCGGCGGAGCTAAATGTCCGATATTTTTTCACAGATTTCAAATTTTGATATACTTGTATTACTGAAAATATGTTTAACTTGAATAAATATCAAACTCCATCCATTTCAAATGCCGACTTATTGAAACTATTAAGATTTCATTAATTCATATTTTAACAAACATGATTTAATTATTTTATTAAATGATCTTTCTTAAAGTTTTTATTGTACATTTTTTTATATTGTAATGGTGTTTTTACCTTTAACTTATTTACAATTAACAACGTTGACGGCACCGACTTGGAATTCACGGACTCCATCCTTAATTGCCTTTCTTCTTTATCGACGGTATGATGTTAAAATAATGAGATCTCTTAAGTGCATATATTTTGCTTTACGTGTGATAGTATAATAGAAAACTTCCATTATTTGCCTAGAATTTGAATATAAACTCAATTAAAAATTTTTACTGAAGAGGTAATCTTAATTCTTTTGATAATCAGTTTCCAATATAGCCAGTAAAATCGGAATTTGGAATATTATCTACAATATTGAATTTAATGTTTTTATTTAATATAGGTATCATTACTACTCCTATTGTCGATATCGAATATTGTGTTACTATGACAATCCTTGAATAGTCAACTGGTACAAATGATGTTAGTTTATCTTTACTGAATAAATTTACGTTAAGAGATGAATCACACATAAAGTCTTTGTTCTTATTTAGTAAAGAATCTGCAGTAATAGAGAGTATAGTTTTTCTAGCACGTTTCAATTATAAAATGTTGTAAAATATACTATTGTTGAAAACTGTAATTTTTATAAAAATTTTTTTTACCTTATTTATTTATTTATCATTGACTATTGTTAATTCTGAAATATAGGCAATATAATAGTCATAATAATAATTAAATTTAAATAATTAATAATTATTATTAACAATTACTAACAATAATAATTAATATTTATTTTTAATATTTTTATTTTTTACTTCTTAAATTTTTCTTAATTTTATTAATTTTAAATCGAACTTGATTCAAATTGAGATTCTAAATGAGATTCTAAACAGAAATTTGATCCTAGTACTCCGGATAATTCAGAGTTGCTATGATGCGAAATTACTAGGAATTTTACTAGTTTATCACCTAGCTGAATTTCTACTTCTCCACAAGTTACAATAGTTGCATTCTTCAGAAGGTATACTTCAGATTGGTTTATGTTTACAGAGGAAGCCAGTACATTTTTCCTTATCAAATTAATTGGTAAATTTATTGATATCATTTTTAAGACTCATTTCGTCTCGGGCTTCGCCCTCGACTATCACTTGTACGCAAACATCATCGCAAACAAATGGCTGCCTTTAACCCCTTGTTGCTTAATATACTATTTAATGTGGGACGTTGATTTCTATCGATCCTATGGGGGTCGTCTATCTTTGAATATTTTAATTGATATATTTTTATAATTGCCTTTTTATTTATTAAATGAATAGAAAAGATATTTGTGAATAGATGTGAATATAATCTTTATTGAATGTTAGAATGAATGTGACAAGATTTTCATGATTTTACAAATATTTAAAGTTACTTACATTTACCTCAGTTCTGAGGGCAACAATAAATAAAGACAGTCTACGCACAGTGATGTTTTCTTCTCTTGAAAAAGAAGGGTCGATACTTCTCTCTGTTATTAGTTCATGATCTTGAAAAAGCACATACGTCACGTTTACAATTTTCTCTTTGAGACTAGACTAAATACGACGGTAATTACAATTTTACTTTCTTGACCAGCTGACTAGTCTGGCGATGAGAATAGTAGCCCGACTTTGGACATCGAGTAAATTAAGCTCTTCGAACAAGCAAGAGTTACAGTCGTAAAATTTATAACAACCGAAGGGCCAAGCACACGACGATCTTTAAATTCACGCGGCGATACATTTGCGAACTATGACTTTGTATCGGAGTAAATGACGATTGAAAATGAAAATGCGTTTTCTTTTATAGGCAAAAATCTACACTAGTGGGAGAAAATCAGATCATAGTTCACGTATATTCTAAGCTTGGTCCTTGGGTCATCCTAGGAATCGAGAAGATTCTGAGAGTTTTGGTTATCAAGGTATCATATTATGTAACTGCAACTTTTCCTATGAGCACACGAGGCTAGATATCGGTGCTGGCGTCTTTTAACATTCTTAAGTCTACTCGTAGTTCAAAAATTACTTTTATTTTAATTTTATTTCAATTTATTGGCTCTCGCTAATATGGAGTTTCCTAGATGGACTTGACGAGAACAAAAGATCATCAATTTCTCTTATGATTTTTATAAACTTCGTCAATCTATGAGACTCGGTAATATGCGTATTATCTAAAAAAAGTTTTATACTTTTGCAGCTGACAGAAAATTCACAAGAAATTATACATGGAAACAAGATACGTTTTTGCAGCCAATCTATTTTTTAAAAGAAGATGTGCGTGAGAATGAATGTAAAAGATTCTGCATAGACTGAATCATTTGTTAGTTTTAATATTTTATTATTTTATGAATTTAGATTTAAACAACGCACAGTTTCTCTAATTTCTGAAAAGATTTTTGTTACCCGAATGTAACGCATCCCAAAAATTTTGCACATTTGTATTACAATAATAATAGTTCAAAATGGAGACTGTAGCTTAATCCAGCTTCCGCTATAAGTTGCGTATTTTATTCTGCGCCGTACCTGTCCAAGACTTGCTTGGTCACCTGAGTTTCAAAAGGAAAAAAAATCATTAACTTGGAGTATTGTAGATATCAAGAAATGTTTTTACCTATGTATTCTAGCCATTAAAAGGATGCAATTGTTGTAATAATAATTACAGATTTTATTTGCTTATATATTTTGAAATTACAATAATTTTCAGGAGGACTCTTTCATCCATCAGACGATAAACAAGAAGTAGCTTTTCGTTACGCTGTCGAAAAAGTTAATGCAAACAGAGATATTTTGCCTAAGTCACGTTTAAGTGCACAAATTGAACAAATATCACCTCAGGATAGCTTTCATGCTTCAAAACGAGGTATGTACAAAGAAGAGCATTATTTATTAATATAAAAATAAAACACTACACGCATGCTAACGAGTAAGTCTAAACACAGATGCTAAGAGCTCTAAAATTTATTTCTAATAAGCTATAATAATTATCTACCTACTATTCTTTAGAATTAATAGCTTACGTGCTTAAAACAAAACAATTTTCTGTGTGGAAAATTGTTATGGTATTGTACAGTCCCAATCTAGCTTCGATAGAAAGTATACTGGCGCTAGATAAAATTCCTATATGTATATCACCTAAACAGAAACATTTGTATGTCTTATCCGATAATATAAAATAATATATCGTATATCTTATCGTATGCAAAACCCTGACAAATTGGTTGCAAGCAACTGGAACCAACTTTGCTTACTGCATTTTGCTTGCACTTGCTTGCACTTACTTGTAATGCCTAGTTTTCATTAAAAAAAAATATAAATAGGAAGAAAAATCCTAATGAAAGCAGTATGAAAGTTCTGATTTCTCTGCAGGAAAGGGGTCATTCCCTATTTATTATACTGAAACAAAGGGTATAGTAAGATGCAAGGAAAGGTTCGTCCGTATCGGAAGTTAATAAACTCAAAAATACTCTGAAACTAACTTTTACTGAACTGTGTTGAGTCGAAGCTAATCCCATTTCTCTGTATCTTTTTCCTTTTCGTTAGTTCTCTCTGGTCGTTAGACGATGCTCAAAACTAGGTCAAGAAACTGAGGCTATGAGATGTCAGCTGACACCGATATTCCTTCGGAATGTGAACTCTCGAGGTCGTATACCTGCAGCAAGACAGTTGTAGTAATTTACGGTCAGGGCCAACAGGTTGTTTAGATTTGCAGTGTTTCGATTGATGTTAGATAAAGAGTTGAATTGGAAAGAAATAGTAAGGTTGAATAGAGCTTCACTCCCAATTATTTTAACAATGCAAATTGTAAAAGCTTATGTATGTATTGAAATAGGGGTATGTATTGAAACTCCTATTGAAATAGGGGTTTTGACAATTTATTGAAAAAAGGGTTAATGTTCGTTTAAATCGCACTATGCGTTGAGATTTGAGTCCAATTTCACTGGTGGAAGCATCAGGAGTCCTCCAGGATAAAAAAAGAGGTAAATTCCTCAACCCGATTACAACTCGAAAGGGTTACAATTTGTTCAGTGATCCAGACTAACTTGGTCCACAGATTCGGACTCAAAATCAAATGTAGTGGAAGGACTGACTTTGTCCAGCGATTCTATCCGGACATTTCTTGCAAGTTTTCAGATGGCTTTATACCCAAAAATTTTAACAGATTTAGGGCGATGAGCCCGCAAAAAGCTGACACGGCCTTTGACTGCCTGTGACATTAGGGTGCATAGGAAGCGAGAACCACAGGTTTCACCCTCGATCGGAGTAGCGTTTCAACAGAGGGTCGCTTAGTAGCGAAAAGTGGCTCGCTAATACAATTTATGACTTGAGTTCTCAGAAGGAAAAATGCTTTCTTTGCTCGGATTTGGTACTATGCACCTTTACAATGTGTTATCTTTATGAACATTAATTTTTTTTATATAATTATAGGTATTGTAAAAGTCACGCTCGGACATGACATTTCCCTAGTTAACGAAACAAACGAAAGAAAAGTAACTTTCTTTCTTTCATTCTTTTTTATTTATATGGGACCTTCCATGTCAAACGGACCAGAGCTCTGTCTAAAATTCTAATTAACGAAAATGAACTTATTATAGCTCAAAATACTTGTAAGCTAATCCCCTTTCATTTAAAAAGTTGCAAATTTTAAAAATACAAAATGGCGTCAATCCTGGGCAACGTAATAAACGCTGAAAACGGAAATACGCAAATATATTAAATAATTTCCTTCTAAAAATGATGCAGAAATATTGGGTAACGACATATTTTAATGTTTTCGGACTCGCTGATTACGAATCTGATGTCCAAATTTCAAAATTCAAAATGGCGGATCCAATATGGCGGACGAATTTGACAAAATTCGTCGAATTTGCTTGAAACTTGATACTCGGGGGTTTTTGGGGTCGCTGATTACGAATTTGATGTTAGTTTTACAAAATACAAAATGTTGGATCCAATACGGTGGACGATAATTTAAAAAAATTAATACAAATGCTTGAAACTTGTTACACAGGGGTTTCGGGGTCGTTGATTAAGAATCTGAAGTCTGATTTTTAAAATTTAAAATGGGGGATCCAATATAACGGACGACTATTTTATAACTTATTATATTCGCTTGAAACTTGTCACATTAAGAAACTAGTGTCTCTGAATTTTTGTATTAGCAGGTACCTTTCTAAAATCCACGAATAACGAGTTTTAAAGGTTTTAAATGGCTTTTTTAATATTGTCTACCATATTGGAACCGCCATTTAGTATTTTGAAAAACTAACGTCAGATTTGTTTTCAGCAATCTCAAAAACCCCCGAGTAACAAGTTTCAAGCACTTTTATTAATTTTTTAAAATTACCGTCCACCATATTTAATACGCCATTTTATATTTTGTTAAACTAACATCAGCTTCGTAGTCAGCGGCCCCAAAACCCCCGAGTAACAAGTTTTAAGCATTTTTAATAATGGTTTTAAATTCCATCCGCCATTTTGTATTTTGTAAAACTAACATCAGCTTCGTATTCAGAGGCCCCAAAACCCCCGAGTAACGACTTTTAAGCAAATTCAACGAATTTTGTCAAATTCGTCCGCCATATTGGATCCGCCATTTTGAATTTTGAAATTCGGACTTTAGATTCGTAGTCAGCGAGTTTGAAACCATTCAAAAAAGTCGTTACCCAACATTTCTGCATTATTTTTAGAAAGAAATTAGAACCCTGCGTCACCGCGCCACGCCGACGCCGCTGCTCATTTACTACGTACTTAAGCGCGCCGTCGATAGACTATCGGCGTATCGGCGTTCATCGGCTTTGTTTCGTAAAAGCTAAATTTGAGATTTTTATTATTTTTTTACATCATAATTGATTTTTTCTTAGAGTTTGAAACTCAAAAGTTATCTTAACCATTTTGTGACATTATGTGATTTTTTTCTAGAAGACTGAAATTGTTTCTTTAATTTTCTATATTTTTGAATTTATGACATTTATAACCACATTAACGTCTGAAATCACAAAAATCGTAGCCTTACTGTGGAATATTACTACAAGTAGAAACATTTTATTTAAACATGGGAATAGGGTTTTTTTACGTTTGTAGGATCGTTCTATAAGCTTGCGGGCTGAAATTTCATTTTTATCTATATGCAAAACTAATATAGCGGCTTTTTTGAAAAATTGAAAAGATAAATCGACATGTTCTTGTTTTATAATCATTATTTCTTCCCGAAAACATTCTTTTGATGTGTACTGAAGTGTCACAAACTGTTAGCAGATTAAAAATATATTTCAGTTAATTCATCAAATTCAATATGGCGGAGACAAAATGGCGGATATTGTAAACAAAGTAAGAAATTAATATTTGTTGTACGAATCTTTAAGTTTTATATTAAAATTAATGAAACTTGGTATATAGGGTTTTTTGAGTCGCAGATTATGTAGTTGTTAATAATTTTTTAAAATTCAAAATGGCGGATCCAATATGGCGGACGATATTGCGAAATTTTCTCTCAAATTTATGAAACTTGGTATATAGGGGTGTTTGGCAAAGCTGATTACGAATCAGTTAACGAATCATTTTGTATTTACAAATTTGCCACTTTTTAATTGAAAGGGGAATAGCTTACGAGTATTTTGAGTTATAATAAGTTCATTTTCGTTAATTAGAATTTTGGCCAGAGCTTTGGTCCGTTTGACATGGAACATCCCACATATATATGGGACGTTTCGCGCCAACCAGGCCACCCTTTTGACCAAAATTGATAGCTTTGCAAAATATCTACCTTACTCTAAAAATCTTAGTATATACATTCAGTATTATATTCCATGTGGACTTTTGAAAAATCTAATATGGCGGCTCCAATATAA
Source organism: Ganaspis brasiliensis (assembly GCA_037103525.1). Taxonomy (NCBI): domain Eukaryota; kingdom Metazoa; phylum Arthropoda; class Insecta; order Hymenoptera; family Figitidae; genus Ganaspis; species Ganaspis brasiliensis. The sequence goes on from JAZKLR010000407.1 coordinate 130,260, forward strand.
CCTATATTTGCATCTCCACAAGAGAAAAGGTTCATAAACATATCAATAAAAACAAATCAGATGAAGGAAATGCCCCTGTAAAAAACATTAATTTAGCACTCAGGAATACATTTTGTATACCATACGCGAAAACAATAAAATTAAAAAATTAAAAATAGCAGATCCAACATGGCGGACGAGAATTCTTCAAATTCATCGGATTCGATTAGAACTTGTTACTCAGGGGTTTTTTAGGTCGCTGACAACGAATATAATGTCAGTTTTCAGAAATTCAAAATGTCGGATCCAATATGGCAGAAGAATATTTATAAAATTAAAAAAATCACACGATAAGCATTACTGTTGGCAGCTGTCAACGTAACTGTCAACTGAATTAAAAAGTTCTTTGTTGTAATAAAAAAGACAGTAAAAATGTTCTTGGGGTAACTGATCACAAATTTGATGTCCAATTTTCAGTTTGACAGTTGTCAGTTGTCCACATAACTGTTAACTAAACTAAAAAGTCATTTGTTGTAATAAAAAAGACAGTAAAAATGTTTTTGTGGTAACTGATCATAAATTTGATGTCCAATTTTCAGTTTGACAGTTGGCAAGTGTCAACATAACTGTCAACTAAATTAAAAAGTGCTTTGTTGTAATAAAAATGACAGTAAAAATGTTTATGAGGTATAATGATCGGAAAATTGACATCCAGTTTTCAATTTGCATTTTTTAACTAAACTGTCAGCTTTTCTAAAAAGTAATTTAAGTACAAAGGCTTTCGAGGATTGTGATTGCATATTTGTACAGTTAAGAAACTTGACTGTTAGAAGCTCAAGAGTTTACTGTGCTAAAATGTAATTTGTTTTAATAAATGTAAAGTTTTTTGTGTGTCCACTAATCATAAATTTGTTGTCGGTTTCAAAATTCGACTATTGACATCTATCAACCCAACTAGAAAATTTGTTGGAAAAATACTAACGACAGTCTGTCGGTAGTACTATCAGTAGTACTATCAGTAGTCCTATCAGTAGTTCCGTCGGTAGTCCGTCGGTAGTCTGTCGGTAGAGTGTCGGTAGTCTGTCGGTAGACCGTCGGTAGTCCGACGGTAGTCCGACGGTAGAATCCTCGGTAGTCTTTCTGTATTCCTGCGGTAGTCTTGCGGTAGCACTAGCAACATCAAAATCAAGATATAGGACATTCTCTGGAAAAAAAGCCACCCAAAAAAAATTTTCTTCGTTAATGATTTAATGTCATAATATACATAAAAACAAATATAAAAAGTAGGGTGTTAGGTCAGTGTAATGCGGTTAGGTCAGTATATTTCCGTGTCTAAATATTTTTAAGACAAAATTATGTCTTTAAACAGAATAAACGGAAAACAAAGTTTGAGTGATCCAAGAAGGAAAATAATGAATTCAAAAGTGCCCACTTTTTACGATGAAGAATCGTGGAAAATGCAGACAATTCCAGCTTTTATTCTAGATGTAAGTACTCTTTTATGTCTTTTCTTTTTAAATTTCAAAATACATACACTCACACAGACACACACAGACTCATAAACAAAATATGTTGTTTAAAACAGATTGGGCTGCAAGTGAATGAAGTCACTACACGCGAAATATTTGCTCAACTGCCAATAATAACAAAACTACAAATAGAGTCACCAATGATAATAAAAGCCACAACGATGTCAAAAGGGATGTCAGGAATGACAGTAACACTAACAATGACAAGAGCAACATCAACAATAAAATCAGCAACAACAATGATAACAAGAACATCACCAACAGCAGCAACAGCAACAATAAAACCAATATCACAAACATCAACAAGGAAATCGATATCACTAACATCACCATCATCTCCAGGATCACCAACACTAACACCACAAAAACAAATAACATCAAGTGAACCAACATCATTAACACCAACAACACAAAAACAAATAACAACAATAAAAACATTACCCAAACCAACAGCGCAAAAACCAATAACATCAAGTGAACTATAATCATTAACACCAACAACACAAAAACAAATAACAACAACAAAAACATTACCTAAACCAACAGCGCAAAAACCAATAACATCAAGTGAACTAAAATCATCAACTCTAACACTACAAAAACAAAAAACAACAAGAACATTACCCAAACCATTCCTACAAAAACCTCTAAAACCAACAACACAAAACACAAAGAAAAACAATTGTACTACTAGAAACACTACCACCACCACTTCCAAAAACAAGAATTCCAAAATCAGGACCAATAAAAAAACCGTCGAAATCAGGAGCATTAACGCATGAAAAATGAAATGTATTATTTTATAATTTAATTTAAATCTAATTCTTTTTTTTGGAAATATTTTTAATAATAATGTTTTTTTGACAGAGAGAATCAAGAAGTTCTTCTCGAGAAGAAAGAAGACCCTTATCATCGCGAGAAAGGTCGAGAGGACCCTCAACATCACGAGGGATGTCGAGAGGACCTTCAACATCAGGAGAGATGTCAAGAGGACCTTCAACATCAGGAAGGATGTCAAGAGGAGCTTCAACATCAGGAGGGATGTCAAGAGAACCTTCTACGCAAGCAAAAAGGCGATATGATTATTATGATGCACATCGTCATCATAATGATCATTATACAAATGATCGCTCTTCACGGGGAGAAAAAAAACTGAGGTAATATTTTATAATTTAATTTAAGTATAAAAATTATTATTATTTTGAAAAAAGTTAAATATAGTTAATTTATCATATAGAAATATGTATTTAATGAAAAATTTTACCTTTTAAAGAGAATCTGGAAGCTCCCATTATGAAAAAAGAAGAAGAGCAGAAAGAACATCAGTAACAACAGCAATAACAGTAACAGCAGCAGTAACAACAGTAGTGACAACAGCAGTAACAACAGCAGTAACAACGACTACAAAAGAAGGAATAATTGCTGCGGGGAGAAGGACACCAGAGATGTTGGAGGATGGAGAGGTAAAAATGCTCATTTGCTCGTTGTTTCTCTTTGTGAAGGCAGCAAAAAAAATTTCTGTTTCTTTTGCTTGTCAACATATTTTTAAACATTTTTTTGTCTATTTATGCACACTTTGACATTTGAAAACCTTTTCTACTTCAGATTAAAAATAACGAACTGGAAGTTACCGATTATCATTAAATTAGAACACCTTCTCCAATGCTGTCTCCTATAGCATCACAGTCCTGTGACGAGACGAACTTACCGATAAAAAAAAGAAATCTTCTCTCTACTGATGACATTTTAGATTGTTTTCTTTTTAAATTAATTTCTTTCTGAATGTCTAAAATTAAATAATTTCTTTTAAATTCACTAATTTCTTTAAATTTTGATCTGTTTTATATGTCGCCACTATTATTGCCCAATAATTACCATATTGGCTATGGGCAATGTATATAAATAAGTAAAAATAAATAAATATGTATAATATCTTTCAGCAGAATTTAAAATATATACAGTAAGGATTTTCCAAAGCAGAACATATGGTATTGCATGTTAAAGCGTAAATATTCCTGTAAGATGCAACCCGCTAGAATACAAAAATCAAAATAGGTGTTGACCTATGTTCATCTTTGACAAATCCTCACTGTATATCCTAAATTTATTTCTTCGTTATTACTAGCCATTTATTTTAATTATACATAAATATGGGTTAGGGAATTTGAAAAAAATAAAACATTTGAATTTTTTTTAATTTATTATAATTTAATAGCATTAATATTCAGTATATAAAAATCTATACAAATATATTTTCACATATATATATTTACATACTTCTTTTTAAGAATTTTGAATAAATTCAATATTATTAAAATGCCCACCAAGGTACTTTAACAACAGTTTCTTTTCACGCGCTGCTTCTTGCAATGCACAGTAGGTATCATTATTTTTAGCAATAATAGAAACAAACCTTGCTGGTAAAAAAAAATTGTAACTTCCCTCTAAATCTATAACAATTCTTAGGCCATATTTCGTTTTTGCTTGTCTTACATGAGTCACTGCATAGTTGTTGTTCACTTCCAAGTCGGAAAACTTCTTCGAAGGTAGAAATGGATCAATTCGTCCAACAACATTGATTTCTGAATTTGCTCCATGTTGTTTTCTCCGAAGATGACCTGCAGGTAACCTCGAGATGATTCTGGCTTGAAGAAGACCTTGAGGTGACTCGGACTTAGGTCGAAAATGATCTAGAGGTGACTCTGGCTTGACTCAGAGAAGGTGACCTGGAGATGACTCTGGCTGGACACTGAGACCCACTTTTTAAAATTCCCCAGTTTTTTTAATAGAGTGTGCGCAATAAAAATTGGGTACACTGCGCATGCGTCTATGTATAGTGGGGGATAACCACACCTCGAGATATAGTTATTTCTCTCAAATATTGCTCACGCATTAAGAATTAAGTACAATACGCATGTGTTGTTCGCCATGTGTGTGGGAGGAGGAAGAAAAGAGAGGGAAGGAAGAAAGAGAAGGAAGAGAGAGGGAATTGAAAACACAAATTATTAAATTTATAAATACATTTATTTGTTTATTCAAAACAAAATTTAAATTGCTCATAGTAGTTTTTGAGGTTATCAGCAGATATATTACTAGTTACAGTAGAGTACTCTTTAATTAAATTGATTTCATTTACACCCATTTGTAAACTTTTTTCAATAGATCTACTAAGAGGATTTAGAAAGCAATTTCTTAACATAATAACATTATTTACTGCACGATTACTTCTGAATAGAGTATGACGTGTACATATATGAGCTGATGTTTTTACAAGTTTTTTAAATGAAGGACAATTAATATCTTCTAGATTTAAAACATTATCAATATATCGTTCAAGATATCTCTTCTTCTCCAAACGTTTAACATAGACTGTCCGTGCGACGGATAATTGCTCATGAAGTATAAGTTGTAATTCTTCATATAGGAAATATTTCCAGATGTCCATTTGATTCCATGATAGTTGTGCATCAACCATAGATTTTCACTCTTATATCTTCCAGGAAGTGAACTTCAGCTGCAGGGTGGTTCGAACAAGAACACCATTGGTTGAGCATCTTCTTCTAGCAGTAGTATCACCAGCTCCTTAAAAATGAATTCATTGTAAGGTTTTTTGAAGACTTGAACATATGGCACCATCCATTCAATATTATGAATCATAAATTTAAATCCAGGAATAAGTGGTCCATTGAGAAAAGTGGAATCATAATCACTACTCGATCTTATTAAAATAAGTTCATGTTTAGCATTCGTACCAATTTTCTTATAATCTTCAGCAAAACCAAAAAACATACTCCAAGGTATCATTACATTAAAATAACCATTTACCATTGACACTCTTGAATTCAATTAAAATTTAACAAATCCAGCATTTTCTGTACGATTAACTTGAGATGGTGTTAAAGATAATAAATTTTTCATAGTTGTAGTGTGTCCAACATACTTCATCGATCAATCTCAATACCATTTAATTCATAACGAATTTCATCAAAGAAATAAGCTATAGCATTATTTGTAAGTTCAACATTCTCTGTGAGACCGGTTCTATCACCTTTACATAACTTTCCAAATATATGTAATGAACTGTTGCTTGGTAAGATAGAAAAATCTTGATTTTGTACTACAATACGGATTTCATCACTATTATTAAAAGTTGATGATGCATATGGTTGATGACTATTAATCTCATAATTGGCAATGAATTCATCAAAATTCACTGCATTTGGAATGCTGAGAATGTCTTCAATTTTTCTTATAACAGCTACACATGAAAAATAGATAAAGTTGATCTCTTCTTTTCCTCTTCCTTTTTCTTATTTTTGAATTTTCACTTGTAGACCGAGTTGTTTCAGGAACACTCGATTCTGAGGTGTTAACACCTTCCGAGTTACACTCACACTGACCTTCTTTGCACTTGTTGGTTGACTTTTATAACTACTGCCAACTTTTTTTCTTTGGTTACAAATGATACCCATTACACTGACTTTATATGTTAACATATTGTTATTGTTTCTCCTCTAAAATTAATCAAGTCACCGTCCTGTTCTACAAAGCAAAGTTGAATATTATATGTTGTCTTCACTGCGATTGGAAGGTAAATGATTCGAGCTGGAAATTCAGTGATCTTATATCTCGGTGGAACGACAGGAAAGAATTCATGTATAGTATGAACTTTTTTATTATTTATATACACTCCAGTTGTAATATTACATTCAACACGTAGAGTATTCACTTTTAATATAGAAACAGGTAAATCAGATTCATGATTTTCATCAGCTTTCAGTTGACGAGAAGCAAATCCTAATAATTTACCAATAGAATCTGAGGCAAGATAGTTTGTCAGGATTTGATTTAATGTGACAACCTAATGTATTGTTGTTAGGTTTAATAGTTAATGCAAACTTATTTGTCAATTTTGCTTTAATATATGATTCAATATCTTTAATTTCATAACTTCCTGTTGGTATAGTCACTACATAATTACCTATGTAAAACTAATTGCAACCTTTATCAATGTTGAGAATTGAATTAAATGTAAACAGATCAACAAGTCCAAGTACATAATTCTTGTCTTGTAAGAGCTCAATTGGTGGGAAATAAGTAGTTTCGAGAACTGATGAGTTTCCCGTTAACGTTAAAGTAAATAAGTCATTCATGATTGACATCTGTTTTCATACTGATGCTTACAACTTTATTACTTTCTCTTATATAGACTAAAACTGTTTATAATATTAAGTTGAGCGCATAGAAACTTCAAGCATAACTGTCCGCATATAAATGTATCAAACTTTTGATATCTCTTATGATTATATTTTATATAGCTACCAACACCTAAGTAGACAATGAGATCTGATAGTGGTGAAAGATTTCCAAAACTATCAAAGTATTCAGTTTTATTGTTAATCTTCTTATATGCTACTCAATGAGTTTTAGGACCTTCCTTATCATCAAGATTAATAATTGCTAATTCATATTTATGAGGTCCTGTAATAGGTAATTCATTTCGCATGTATACTCCACGAAAATTAGGTATATTCATAAAAAGAGCATATTTAAATAGAATATAGTCAGTTAGTACACGGTGAGGTAGCTTCAAAATTAGTTTTTTTGCGTCCCTTTCTTATTTGTCAATCCTTTCCCTTTATACGGTTGAATATAAAGACCAAGTCCTTGTCGATAAGGTTTTAAGTGTAAACCTTTTCCCGAGACAATAGCCTCAAATATTTGATTATGTCGTTGAGCTTGTGAAAGTTGTTTCTTGGCTGCATTAGCATCATTTACAGCTTTTACTATACCACCAACCTCCGCTAAGAGCTCCAAGAGCACGAAGTCCAGCAAAAATTGGAATAAGTGGTAAAATACAACCAACTTTAGATGGTACAGAACGAATTCTAAGTGTTGAAATTTTAGATTTACCACCAAACTTTTTTCTAACCTTCTGTACACCAATCATAGCAGTTTTAATAGTATCTATAGAATTACCGTTTGACTTCATACATTTTTTAGCAGCATGAACAACTTTATTGAATGTAACTCTTTTTTTATTCTTGGATTAATTTTTAACCCTATACCGAATTTAGATTTGACATTCATTATAGTAGTAACAGCTAATGCAGAAGCTTTTTCACTAATACTAGCGTCCTCAAAGAGAACAAGTTGCCAAGCCTTTTCAGCTAATATTTTATCTGCAGAATTTCTTGCTTCTACATTTTCCTTTTCTTTCGAATATGCAATATCATGTGCCTTACAAGCTGCATCCAAAGAATTTACACCTGGATCACCAAGAGCTAAACGTTTTTTTAATTTTGTACCAGGTCCACAATATTGGTATCCAGGAATATGTAACTCAATTGGTAATCTATTTATTATATTTTTAAGAACACCTTGACCAGTGTGATATTTTTTTTCTTCATTTTTTCATGAATGTCCTTTCTTCACTCGACGATGGTTTACAACCGACTGATGGAAATAGATTATAAAAATGTGATATATATAGTTTTTTCTCAGTCGAGTCCAAGATGCAGTTCAAGGTACAAGCTAATCAGCTCCCGATTGTAAATATCGATAATCTCATTCAATCCAATAATAATAATTAGGTAAAGCGCCATGAAATTCTGTTTTCAAATAGTATTCGCGCAGCTTTTTGGGGTCCATCAAATGGTGGAAAAACAAATGCTCTTCTTTCTCTGATTATACATCCGAATGGCTTGAGCTTTGAGAATATTTATTTATACTTAAAGTCATTACAACAGCCTAAATATAAATTTCTAGAAAAAGTATTGAGTAAAGTTGATGGAATCGAATACTTTCCATATGATGAGCATGAGAAAGTGGTTTCGCCTAAAGATGCTAAACCAACTTCAATCTTTATTTTTGATGATATTGTTTGTGAGAAACAGGACAATGTAAGAGTCTTCTTTTGTATGGGTTGACATGTTAACGTTGTTAGTTTTGATCTGTGTCAAACATATGCTCATATTCCTAAACATTTAGTTAGAGATAATGTTAACTTACTTGTGCTTTTTAAACAGGATGATAGAAAACTTAAGCATGTTTATAATGATCATGTCAACACCGATATGGCGTACAATCAATTTCGAGATTTATGTTCTACATGTTGGAATTCTGATAGATATGGATTTGTAGTTATTGACAAAAATAGAAATTTGAATGAAGGAAGATATAGAAAAGGATTTGACTGCTTCATTCATTTATAAATAATATATGTTTCCAGAGAAATGCATTAGTACAAATTTAGACTTTTATACATAAACATGTATCGAAAAGAGTTTGAAACACTTCATCAGGTTGTGAAGGCAAGTGAAGCTATTCGACGAAAACATCAAATACTTAAAAGCGGTAGAGAAAATGCTGAAAATATTTTAGGAGAAACTTTTCAACCATTGGTTACTCCATTAGAAAAAGTGGTTGCTGTAACTCATACACCTGTCAAAGTTAAAAATGTTAGGAAAAAAGAAGAAAAAGAAGACTACTTTGATGCACCTTTTAAGACTGCTATTTGTGAAACTGTGCCATTTGATTTATACGAAAAAGATTTCTACGATGCTTTTAGTAAAGAATCTAATTTGCATAATATTAAGAATGAAAATTTGTTTACTGAATCAAAGAATCAAGAGTCTAATGATATTACTTTTGAAAAAGGTAATATATTTAATACTGATGCAACGGATGAAGAATCTTATAAATTAACAAATAAATTTATACAAATGTTGAATAAAAACAGAAAACAGTATTTGGATATGGTATATGGAGTACGCAAACTCCCTAACGGTACATTCATAATTGGTGATGCAAATATTAATTTTGAAGGTCCATACATTAATGTAGTTGGAAAGAAATAATATTCAAAAACAGAAGATTATTTACAGAAAAAGAGTCGTTTACCACAATCCATGATTGTGAAAAGAGAAACTTATCTAGATTATATTTATTGGGATGATCCAAATGAGCTTGTAGACCGTTTACGTTTACTGATAGCATCACAACAGGCTGGTGATCCTAGTCATAATAATGAAATTATGTCAATCATTGAGGAATTACGTGTAGCTCAAATCATATATTAAAAGTACACTAGAAAAATTGAGATCAGTATGTTGCTGATCATTGATGTATTCAGATGTTTGAAAAAAATCATTGGAAATAAATGATAAAAAATTAGTAGTAGTCACAGAATTTCATTAACAAGCTAGGCGGAATTATCAACGTCGTAAGGTACAAATACGGGGGATTAGTGAAACAAGGCAAGCATATTTGGCTGAAATGATACCTTATTCTAATAATATTATTCTAATAATTCTATAGTAATTTAAAAGCTTCAATTGTTGAAAGATTCAACTGCACACCAAAAGATGTCAGAAAACATGGTAAAAGTATGCTGTTAAAACGTATATCTAAACAAAGGAAAATTTCAGTTAAGAAAATAAAATTCAAAGTTGGTGATCGAGTTCGTGTAAGCAAGTATAAGAATGTTTTCAGTAAAGGATATACACCCAACTGGACAACGGAAATATTTACTGTCACTGCAGTTAAATCAACAAACCCAGTAACGTATAAACTAAAGGATTCTCAGAAGCAACCCATCGAAGGCTGCTTCTACGAAGAAGAAATCTCCAAAGTGAAATATCCAGATGTCTATCTCGTAGAAAAAGTTCTCAAACAACGTCATGATAAAGTCTATGTGAAATGTCTTGGATTTGACAAGTCACACAATAGTTGGATACAAAAATGAGAAATGTAATCATTCAGCAAATGTTAAAGTTAAATTTTAAATAAGTAAAAGTTAACTTTTGTAAAAGTTAAAGTTAACTTTTGAAAAAGTTAAAGTTAACATTCCAGAAAGTTGAATGAAGCAAATATGTAATGATTTAATTTTTCTTATTTATATATTAGTTTTACATTTATATTATACTTAGAAAAAATATTATTGTTTCAATTCAAAAAATGTATACAAGATAAGGTAGTAATAAATAAAGTAATAACAATTTTAAATATAGAATATTGTTTATTTTTTAAACCTCCTTCATAGCAAGGGTATCTGTACTTTTAGGCAATAAGTAGCGTTTATCATCAAAGGGACTTAATGCTATTTTAAATTGTTTTACAGTTTCTACTTGATGTAGTCCAGATCTAATTATATGTTGCGTTCTCGTTTGAATTCTAGATTTCTGCAGACGTTCCACATAATCATCAAAGTAAATAGTTTTATTCACCACACCTCCTTTTACACCTTTAGGTTTTTTTTTACAAAATCTTGTCCGTTAACTCGAATGCTATACATTTTACTTTTCAGACCAACAAATTCAGTAATTTGTCAGTAATTAATCACATTTTTTTCTTGTTGACTTGAGGAATATTATATACATTATCTTTCGCATAATCAGATATGTCAACTTATCAATATCATCATTCATATCACTATAAATATCTCTACACTTTAATTCATAAATGAAACTATCAGTGTCAGTGTACAACAACTTAAAATTTTTACCGTATTTTTTATCATATATTCATAATGAAAATCATACATAAGTGTCTTGGATAAATCAAGTATTGCAAGTCCAATGTATATAGGTTTTTTTATCACTATTTCCGTTTTTCGAAGCTCAATTTCCACTAAATTTTTATTAAGAATTTATCTACTATGAAAGTTAGGTTTAGATATAAGAGCTTCAGCGCCATATCTACCACCCCATTTAGTAACAAGTTTTACATCAACATGATTTCGCACATTCTCCATAGTTTTACCGTAAACTGCATTATTCATTAATATAAACAGATTTTTTCAAATTCATTTTTAACGTCTCTTCTCCTGGAAGTATTAAAGTCGATGTAAGACTTGGGCCAAGTTTTTTGATTGATCCTTCGTGGTGTCACCTTGTCGTGGTGAGAGGGCTTAGGACCGGCCACGTGTCTGGGGGTAGGATCGCAGTATCCGAGGGTGTACCCGCTCCCAAACAAGGCGGCCCGACACTTTACGCACGAGGCGTTAGTAAACTAACAAAGCATGGATAATCAAGCGGAAAATCAACTGAGAAAATGGAGGTAAGCGAAAACCAAGTAGAGGCTTTGCCATCTATGTCTGGCCAAGCTAGTCTTCTTCTTCCGAGTGTCCTTATTGGTGAACAAGAACGATTTAGGGCAAACGTCGTCCAACAGTTGGGCAAAATTACTGAGTTCTTTGAAACCATTAAGAAGGGCATAGGAAAGCAGAAAAGCATTAAAAAGGAAGTCCAAGAGGCAATCATAGCACTCAATGCAGCCTTTGAAGTAATTCGCAAAAATTTGCGGTTTATTGAAGCGCAGACCCAGACGTGTGCAAAAGCAACCTTAATGAATGCAAGCTTGCAAAACCAGGCGATGACAGAAAACTCCGCCTTACCGAAGGCGATAGTCCACCGACGGTACCTGCAAGGGAAACCAAGCGAAGGGCTCCCTTGAAAAGGCAAAAGCTTTCCCCTGCGAAGTCAGTAACACCCTCTAAGACCAGCGAGGCAGCCAAGAATGCCGAAGGCCTTCAGCCTCAGAGGACATGTGCTCAGGTCCTTTCAGGCGTAGAAACGGCCGCTGGCCCCTCTGGCATTCAGCCTCCTGTAAGCAAAGACGATGACGGCTTTAAGGTAGCCAAGGACAAAAAAAAATTGCTCGCAAGCGTTTCAAAGCCAAGAAAGAAAAGAAGCAAGCCGAAAAGTTCCAGAAGGAAAAAGCGCCTTTTCTGAGACTAAAGCAAACCGAAGCAGTCAGAATTTCAGCGAAGAAGCCTAATTCCTACGCTAAAATCCTGAAGGACTTGAAGAACACCCCGAAGCCAGAGGACTAAAAAGCAGAGGTGTTAAGGACACGGGGAACACTTAACAACGAGGTTGTCCTTGTCCTCAAAAAAGGCGGAAGCACGTCCCAGTTAGCGGGTGCGTTGATCGAGGCCCTTCAAGAAAAGGCCACTGTCACAGCCCTCGTAAACAAACGGACATTAGAGATCAGGGATCTCGACGAATCAACCTTCAAGGAGGATGTTGCTGAGGCCCTGCCTGAAAAGTTCATAGAGATAATAGAGAATAGAGAATAGAGTGCGCGAGTCATACAATTTCCCATGCGAGGCAGCGTCAGCTCGATAAAAAGAGATAACCTCTGTTCTATTGACCCCCTGTCGCAGCTTGTCTAACTCATGCTTCATGTGAGTAAGACAAGCGGCGACAAGGGATCAATAGAACACTACCCTACTCTTTCTATCCAATGCGTCCGAGCTGACGCGAAAACAGACGTCTTGCGCGCTCTGTTCTTATATCTCTATGGAAAAGCTCGGCAGTCCCAACCCGGAAAGATCAGTCAGCATTGTTCCGCGATTCCGCGGATCAATGTTGGCGTTGGTACGCCTGCCTGAGGCAGAGTACAATAGGAATGTTCTTCCGCGACTGAAAAAGACAGAGGCTGGTCCTCCTAAAGAAAGGAGACAAACCTCTAGATAAGTTCTCATCCTACAGGCCAATTTGACTGTTAGATACGATGGGAAAACTTCTAGAAGACATGGTTCTGCAGAGAATGCAGTCTCACCTGACCAGTGAGAATAGTCTATCTGAAAATCAATTTGGTTTCCGTAAAGGCCTGTCCACAGTAGACGCCATTTAGAAGGCGGTGGAACTAGCCAGGGAAGGAAAAAACAAATTGGGACCAGGGAAGAAAAAAGGCTTCTGCGCGTTGGTAGCAATTGACATACGCAACGCGTTTAATACCGCGCGATAGAAAGATCTCATCCAGTCGATGAGAAACAAAGGAATACCGCCCTATCTGTTGTGGATAATGGATAATTATCTTAGCGGCAGGTGGGTTATATACGAGGGTGACACCTACGCTCTGAAGGAAGAGATGCAACAAAGTGCCCCTCAAGGCTTGAGGATAGGACCATTCGTATGGAATGTCTCTTACGATGACTTTCTGCGAATAGGTCTACCTAAAGGCGCGGTGATCATCGGCTTCGCGAGCGACGCGTTGATTGTATGCACTGCCGAAACTGCAGAAGCCCTGGGCGTATTGGTGAACGAATGTCTGAGACAAGTTTAGCTCGACTAATGCCAAACATTGGGGGGCCTTCTGAATCGAAGAGGAGACTTGTAACGAGTGTTGCCCTTTCAAAGCTGCTGAATGCAGCACCTGTATGGGCTCCTTCCCTGCGAAATGACAAGAGTATAACCGTCTGTAAAAGGATACTGTCCGCGCAAAGAAATGTTACTACACGTATCATTTCGGCCTATCGGACATTACCGAAGTGTGCTGCCCAGGTCCTTGCCAGCGTTCCGCCGGCAGACCTTTTGGCGCAAGAAAGAGAGGAAGTTTTCCTCCTTTTTAAAGATAGACTGTCTACCCGATATATGGATGACAATAGACTTAGCAGGGACCAAATGCGCCGAGATGCTAGAAGCAGACTTGTCGACAGATGGCAAGAAAGATGGAGCGGGGAGGAGACAGGCCGATGGACGTATCGGCTGATACCAACACTCGCTACCTGGATAAGTAGGAAACATGGAATTGTTTCCTACTACTTAGGGGGGGGGGGGGGGGGTAAGGTTTGTTTCGTCTAAAAAAACCTTTTTTCGTGAATTTTTTTGAAGAAATTATTGCTGTCGATTTATTTTACATATTATTATATGATAGTGTAACATTTAAAGAATATTAAAAAAAAAATTTTTTAAAAAATAGATAGAAATAACGAAGTTATTGCAGATGTCCGCAGGTGCCTAGAAAGAAAGTGTTTGTGCGGTGACCAGCCTACAGCATCACTGGATCAACTAAAACCTTATGTAGAATAAGTGTACAAAATTTCAAAACGATCGGTTCAGTTGTTTTTCCCGTAGGTTGGTCACCGACTTTAAAAATGACACTTTTGGGAAACTAAGTTAGAGGTGCGGTCATCTACTGTAACTTCGTTAGTTTTGCTCTGAATGGTCTAAAAATGTAATACAATATTTTTCAGATATTGTAATTTCAGTAAAAAAATAAAAAAAACTGGAAAAAAAGTTGTTAAACCTTACCCCCCCCCCCCCCCTTAATCCTAGCCCTCATAGGGCACGGATGTTTCGGCTCATACCTTGAGCGATTCAAAAAGATCCAAAGCTCCAAGTGTGTGTACTGCGGGTTCCCAGTGGACGATCCAGACCACACACTCTTTAACTGTAAGCATTGGGACGCGGAGAGGCAGGTTATGTTCACTGGTGTAAACCGCAAAGTTACGCCGGAGAACATGATCCTGCTTATGACTCGTTCTATCGAAAATTGGCGAATCGTCGAGACCTTCATACATTATTTTATGAGGGTCAAAGATCTCGACGGTCGTCAAAGAAGGGAAGTCCCGTAGGATAGGGGAGAAAGTCGCTCCCGCGACAGAGAAGGGGATATAAGACCACTCCTGATGGCGATACGCGCGGAAAGTGCTAGCCGGGAGTAGCCTTAAGGTCTCCAAATAAGGGTGTGTTTTAAGCGGGTCGGCAGAACATCGCCACCCTCGCATAACCCTGCAGTACGGGCTACAGGGTACCTGGTAGCAGGTTTTCACATCCTACGCAAAAAAAAAAAATTTGATTGAATTTAAGTATTCTATGAATTTTTACAAGCGTTAGACCATTTGAAAGAGCTTGTTTTAACGCTCGATAATGAATAATATACTTAAGTTTATGTGAAAGAGTGGTTAGAATCTTAGTTTGCTTTGACGCTGTTTTTGGTGGGTTTGAGTGTATTGAACAAAAAGGAAAATCACTATGACTATCATGTAATTCATGAGGATATTCAAGATCCTCTTCTAAAATGTACCCAACAGGTGAGTTATCCGGAATATTAAAATTAAAACTGTTATTCAAAACAGGAAGCCACTCAAATCCACTATATGGAAGCGGTTGCATCATACCACATCCATATAGATTATTGGCAACGAAATACATAATATATTTAGTTTCATCATTTGGGTTAAAATTTTTCATATACATATTTTTAGGCTGTGAATATCTATTACAACATTGGCTTATACCTCCTCTTATACCACGCTCAATAAACATAAGTTTGTCAATATCAGTTATGAGTTCTAATTTTACCTTTGTGTAATTCAACATTGCATCCCATGTCAATCGTGGAGTTGTATAATAATGAGCTGGATGAAGATTATAAGCTCGCAAACATTGATTCCGAAAATTTTCAAAGACATCTGCTAATAATAGTATATTAGTTTTTATGTAAAAATCCACATATTCACCATGACTTTTACATTGGAATGTAGACCATTATTTTGAGCATGACTATAATCTTCATCAAAAATTGTACTATCATTAAGAGAGCTATAAAAATTTTCTTTTTTAGGTAATGCTAAATCTTTAAATTTATTCAATGAATCTATGTATACATACGGTAAAACACCTTTGCGTGTGAGTAACTTTATTTCAGTATCAGTGAAATTAGTAAACAGTGAATTGACACTTTTGTACTCTGCTAGATATGATGCTAGTTTTCTTAAAGAGCTTGCCATAAATCGAAAAGAATCTATGAAACAAAATTTGATTCCACAATTTTTCATTCTCTTTGTAAAGGAATTATATTTTTTCTTGTTTATTGGAAGCAAATTAATCTTCCCCTCAAATTCAAAGCAAATAAAATAAATAAATGTGAATGTTCACGAATTTTTTTTCTTGATAAGATATTGGACTTTCACACATATGGCAAATAGCAGCATTTACAAAAGCTTCAGTCTGCGCGGCTGACAAATGTTCCATTGGAATTGGATTCTTGAAAATTTACTCTACACGTTGAGTGAAAATCTGTCACTCCAGTGCAAACCATTTGGCGGGATTTACATCTGTTGGACTAGAAAAATATTCTGATAAAGAATCATCATAACTGCACTTCACATAAAATCCCATATTAAAAAGTTCATGATGTTGAACTATTTTAGTTTTACAAGTTGCCTCACCTTTAACCGGCTTTAACAGACACTCACAGTCAGCATACACAACAAATGGCACTTTTTCCTTATAAGAATAGTTTTTAAATTTCACAAAATTTTTACCCGATTTAGGAAGAATCACTTTACACTCATTTAATTTCTGACATTCACTTTCATGACGAGATAACCTTTCTTCACTTATAAAATAGTGAAGACATCGATTACAAATATATTTTTTCCCATTATGTAAAGATAATTGATGACTCACAAGGCAAGATAAATCCTTGATCCACACATAATGAAAATTATTTAATGTATTCACATTTTCAAAAACTTCATTATCTTCATCATCGTCATCATTTTCATTCTGATAAATATCTTAAATCCTTAATGAATTAATATGTATCTGCTTCTTATTTGATGTAAGATGTAAGGGAAAAGTATTTAAATTTTGAATTTTTCATACTCAAAGCATAAAAATTTATAGAAACATTATTTTGTTTTTGAAATCTCATGATATCTTTAAGTAAAGCTGGAAATTCAATTCCACTCCAATTCAACTCATTTTCATTCTTGTAGTAATTAGAAACACGTTGGGGATCACGTACATCTGATTGTAAAGCTGATAATACTGCCCACACAAAGCATTTATAATCATCATTTCGAACGTTGATGCAAGCTGTCTTCGCTTTGATTGAAGAAGGTAAATCAATATATGATCCAACTTTAAGCGGATTATATTTGTTGATATTTATTTATAATTTTACTATAGAATGAAGCGTTCATTGAGATTCTTTTTCTTCAAACGATTCCACATCCTTTAATATTGGGTTTTTAACATTTATGCAAAACCAATCTTCTAAAACAGTTGAAGTAAATATCTCTGCAGCTCTCACATTCAAATACTTTGATTTCACTTCTTCTTCTTCTGCGTTAAGGAATTTATAAAATTTCGCTCCCAGCACAGCATACACTTTTAATGGTCCATGTTTACTTAATACTTTTCCAATGTTGTACAGAAAAAGGACAGATGCATCGTTGAAAAAGGCTACTATATCAATGTGTGTAAGATTAATGATAATGCTCGTCTGAAGACGATTTTTAAATGCACTTTCACTGTTTTCCCAACGAACGCGACCACTTATTTGATCATCAATGTTTTCCAATGTATTAACTCCAGATACTTCTTTTAAATACTTCTAGAAATTTGCAAGATGACTCATAATTATTTGAATAATATTGAGACAACTATATTTATTCTCAGCTAACTTGAGAGAATGGAAGACACTTTTCACTGTTCTTAAATTTTGATTGCAAATATTCATTTACCTGTCAGCAAACAACACTCTGTCTTCATCTTGTAATATGTGCAGAAGACTTGATGCATCTTCAATACTCGGAATAATAGCTTCTCATTCATCTAGAAGCCTCGTAAAATCCTTCCTAATCTTATTAGAAACCTCTTCTGCTTCTGAACTACCTGGTTCTTTACGCTTGTCTGCCATTCTGAAAATTATAATAATTTTAAACATTAATTTTTTATTTATTTTTTTATTTTGTTAAAATACAATTTTTATTATGATAATTAAACATACTTTTGTTTCTAAATGTAAATGTTCACTAAAGCGTTAGTTGACTGGAATTTACATCCATGTTTGTACAAGATAGTAGCTTCTAAATCAAGACAAACATGCTGCGTAGATACGGCTCCGTATTAGTATGAGATGCCGGTCCGCTACCCCTCACTGGATGCAGCACACCTATTCGTATTAGATTGTCAACTCTGCTGCGGGCCTGCCGCTACGTAGTACTATGCTGCGAGCCTGCCGCCACGCCACGTAGTACATGCAGCTCACTCAGAACGGACGGTTTTCATTTACGTAGTGTAAAAAGTAGACACTGCAGGGGGGCTGGTCGTGTATGCTGCCGAGCTGGTGGAGGATGCTGTTCAACTTAGACGTCTGATTCTAGTGCTAACTCTCACGATTCCACATCCTTATATACTCCATCACATAGATACATACACTACCGTCGGAAATTGTTGGTCCGATCGATTGGAGCGGATCAAAAAAATACAGCTCAAATAAGACCACGATATCTTGGTTAAAAATTAAGATAGAAACTTAACGTTTAAAAATTTGAAAAGATTATTAAATTCTGCGTTAGAATACCTATTAGTTAAAATATTTTAAAAATCCAAAGTGATTATATTACTTGATGTGTTAGAAAAAAAAATTCTCAAATTTTTCAATTATCGTTCCATATGTTCAGTTCGTTGCCTGATGTAGAAAAATTGAATAAAAAAATTGAATTTTATATTGTTCTCTTCGTTGAATTGCTAGCTTTAATTTGAGCTAAGGGAACTTGAAAAATATTGAATGGTTCACGAGATATGACTAAAAACGTCCGAGCATATTTTTCTCAAAAACCTTCATTTTTAGGCAAAAACCACGTTTTTGATTGACTTTCGAGAAAAACATACTTTGGAATTTTAAAAAATTCTAACTAATAGGTATTCTAAGGCAGAATTTAATAAGCTTTCCAAATTTTTAAATGTCAAGTTTCTATCTTAATTTTTAACCAAGATATCGTGGTCTTATTTGAGCTGTATTTTTTTGATCAGCTCCAATCGATCGGACCAACAATTTCCGACGGTAGTGTACATGTAAAATAAACTAACACATTGTAAAAATACACGCGCGATATTAAAGAGCAGTAAACTCACTAACCCCAATTTAAGAGATAAAATATCGATTGATCTATAAATCCATAACTTACCTTCAGACCGGTTACGGATCAAAGGATAATATCCGTCGAGCAAGCAATTAATCTGCATTACCGACACAAGGTAACGCGCGCGAAATCTGCATTACCGACCGACAGTAATTTATCAACAAAAACGCTAAAAATACACTGCAGGTAAATGACTAGAGCGGCACCTGGTGGCGGAAATCGGAACTGTGCGCTGGTGAGCCCATAGCTACACTACTCATAATTTTCATCTGACAAAATTTTTTTCCTAATCATTGAATTTTGAAATCTTACAAATGTTTTTTAAGTAGAATTTTCCAAACTTCTAAATTATATAACTAACAATTTTAAAAAATTTAGTTTTGACCAGAAAAATTCAAAAATTATTTTTTAATGCAATTTTTAACACCCGTGCCTCCCTAGGATTTTTTTTAGCCTTGTCCAGAAATTGTCCTTATTTAATAAGCTTTTTACCCCTTAAATAGCATTTTGGGACAGCAAGGTGTATACGAGCTACAATTGAATTTTCACTTGATACAACCCATTATTTCGAATCTGATGTTTTTTAGTAGTCGCAAAAATGGTTAGAAATCATTTTAAAATAATTCTGGAACAGTTTCAAACAATGCAGGAATTATTATAAGTCGCACGAAATCATAAGTTACAAATTAGTTAGTTGTTTCAAGTGAAAATTCAATTGTAGCACGTATACACCTTGCTGTCCCAAAATGTCATTTAAAGTGTAAAAAGCTTATTAAATAAGGAAAATTTCTGGACAATGCTAGGAAAAATCCTAGGAGGCACGGGTGTTAAAATAGCATTAAAAATAATTTTTGAATTTTTCTGGTCAGAACTAAATTTTTTAAAATTGTCAGTTATAAAATTTAAAAGTTTGGAAAATTCTACATAAAAAACATCTGTAAGATTTTAAAATTCAACGAATAGTAAAAAAGTTATTGTCAGATGAAAATTATGCTACCGTAAAATTTAACCCCTGATAATATGGCAACCACGCATTACACTAACCTAAAACGCTACTTTTTATATTTGTTTTTATGTATATTATAACATTAAATAATTAACAAAAAAAATTTTTTTTTGGGTGGCTTTTTTTCCAGAGAATGCTCCATATGTACATTCATAAAAACCCGCGGTTCTATATCCATATCTGCATTTCCAAGCACCCGAACAATGTCAAGGTCACATACTCACCACATCTTCGGGGAAGTTAACCTCAAATTTGAAAAATCAAAATCAGGATTGTACCTAAGTGCCCGACCGTTGTCCAGGTCACATTCTCACCACATCTTCGAGGAAGTTACCCTCAAATTTAAAAAATCGAAATCCGGAAAGTACCCAAATACCCCACCGTTATCCAGGACGCATTCTTGCCACTTGCTCGGGAAAGTTAACCTGAAATTTGAAAAATTAAAATCAGGTAAGTACTTAAGTGTCCCACCGTTGTCCACGTCAAATTCTTACCATTACTTCGGGTAAGTAAACCTCAAATATAAAAAATGGATGTAAGGATTGTACTCAAGTGCTCCACCATTATCCAGGTCACATTTTCTTTACTTCCTCAGGGAAGTTTACCTAGAATTTAAAAAATCAAAAACAGGATTGTACGAAAGTGCCCCACCGTTGTCCAGGTCACATTCTCACTACATCTTCGGAAAAGTTAACCTTTAATATCAAAAAGCAGAATAAGGATTGTACTTAAGTGACCCACTGTTCTGCAGATCACATTCTTACGACTTCTTAGGGGAAAGAAACCTCAAATTTAAAAAATCTAAATGAGGATTATACCTAAGTGTTCCACCGTTGTTTAGGTGTCATTCTTACCACTTCCACGGGAAAGTTAACCTAAAATATAAAAAATCGAAGTAAGGATTGTACCCAAGTACCCGACAGTTATCCATGTCACATTCCAGCCACTTCCTCGGGGAAGTTTACTTTAAATTTGAAAAATTAAAATCAGGTAAATACCTAAGTGCCCTACCGTTGTCCAGGTCACATTCTTACCACTTTTTCGGCAAAGTTAACTTCAAAGAAAAATTGAAGTAAAGATTGTACCGAAAAAGTCCACCGTTGTTCAGGTCACATGCTCATCACTTCTTCAGAAAAGTTAACCTTAAATATAAAAAATTGAAGTATGGATTGTACCCAAGTGCCACACCGTTCTCCAGGTCACATTCTCACTACTTCTTCGGAAAAGTTAACCTCAAATATCATAAATCAAAGTAAGGATTGTACCCAAGTGCCCCACCGTTGTGCAGGTCACATTGTTACGACTTCTTCGGGGAAGTTTACCTCCAATTTAAAGAATGGAAGTAAGGATTGGACTTAAGTACCCCTCCGTTGTTCAGGTCACATTTACACCACTTCTTCTGGAAAGTTAACCGCAAATATAAAAAATCGAAATGAGGATTGTACCTAAGTGCTCCTTCCTTGTCCCGGACAAAATCTAACCACATCCTCGGTGAATCTAACCTTAAATTTCAAAAATCGAAATCACGATTGTTCCTATGTGTTCCTTTGTTGTCCAGGTCACATTCTCACTACTTCTTCGGACAAGTTAACCTTGAATATCAAAAATAAAAGTATGGATTGTACACAAGTGCCCCACCGTTGTGCAGGTCACATTCTTATGACTTTTTCGGAGAAGTTAACCTTCAATTTAAAAAATGGAAGTAAGGATTGGACTTAAGTGCCCCTCCGTTTGCCAGGTCACATCATCAGCAGTTCCTGGGGGAAGGAAACCTTAAATTTAAAAAATCGAAATTAGGATTGTACCTAAGTGTTCCTCCGTTGTTTAGGTGACATTCTTACCACTTCGTCGGAAAAGTTAACCTGAAATATAAAAAATGGAAGTAAGGATTGTACTCAAGTGGCCCACCGTTGTCCAGGTCACATTCTCACCACATCTTCGAGAAAGTAAACCTCAAATTTGAAATACCGAAGTAAAGATTGTACCCAAAAGCCTCAACGTTGACCAAGTCAAATTTTCATTACTTGTTCGGAAAGGTTAACCTCAAAAATAAAAAATCAAAGTAAGAATTGGACCCTAGTGCCCTAGCGTTATCCGGGTCACATTTTTACTACTTAATCGAGGAAGTTATTCTCCATTATAAAAAATCGAAGTAAGGAATGTTTCAAAGTGCCCCACCGTTGTCCAGGTTACATTCTCACTACTTCTTCGGGGAAGTTACCATTAAATTTAGAAAATCAAGCTAAGGATTGTATCCAAAAGAGCCACCGTCGTCGAGGGACCATTTTCACCACTTTTTCAAAAAAGTTAACCTCAAATATAAAAAATCAAAGTGAGGATTAGATCCAAACGACCTACCGTTGTGCAGGTCACCTTGTCACCACTTTTTCGGCAAAGTTAACTTCAAAGAAAAATTGAAGTAAAGATTGTACCGAAAAAGTCCACCGTTGTTCAGGTCACATGCTCATCACTTCTTCAGAAAAGTTAACCTTAAATATAAAAAATTGAAGTATGGATTGTACCCAAGTGCCACACCGTTCTCCAGGTCACATTCTCACTACTTCTTCGGAAAAGTTAACCTCAAATATCATAAATCAAAGTAAGGATTGTACCCAAGTGCCCCACCGTTGTGCAGGTCACATTGTTACGACTTCGTCGGGGAAGTTTACCTCCAATTTAAAGAATGGAAGTAAGGATTGGACTTAAGTACCCCTCCGTTGTTCAGGTCACATTTACACCACTTCTTCTGGAAAGTTAACCGCAAATATAAAAAATCGAAATGAGGATTGTACCTAAGTGCTCCTTCCTTGTCCCGGACAAAATCTAACCACATCCTCGGTGAATCTAACCTTAAATTTCAAAAATCGAAATCACGATTGTTCCTATGTGTTCCTTTGTTGTCCAGGTCACATTCTCACTACTTCTTCGGACAAGTTAACCTTGAATATCAAAAATAAAAGTATGGATTGTACACAAGTGCCCCACCGTTGTGCAGGTCACATTCTTATGACTTTTTCGGAGAAGTTAACCTTCAATTTAAAAAATGGAAGTAAGGATTGGACTTAAGTGCCCCTCCGTTTGCCAGGTCACATCATCAGCAGTTCCTGGGGGAAGGAAACCTTAAATTTAAAAAATCGAAATTAGGATTGTACCTAAGTGTTCCTCCGTTGTTTAGGTGACATTCTTACCACTTCGTCGGAAAAGTTAACCTGAAATATAAAAAATGGAAGTAAGGATTGTACTCAAGTGGCCCACCGTTGTCCAGGTCACATTCTCACCACATCTTCGAGTAAGTAAACCTCAAATTTGAAATACCGAAGTAAAGATTGTACCCAAAAGCCTCAACGTTGACCAAGTCAAATTTTCATTACTTGTTCGGAAAGGTTAACCTCCAAAATAAAAAATCAAAGTAAGAATTGGACCCTAGTGCCCTAGCGTTATCCGGGTCACATTTTTACTACTTAATCGAGGAAGTTATTCTCCATTATAAAAAATCGAAGTAAGGAATGTTTCAAAGTGCCCCACCGTTGTCCAGGTTACATTCTCACTACTTCTTCGGGGAAGTTACCATTAAATTTAGAAAATCAAGCTAAGGATTGTATCCAAAAGAGCCACCGTCGTCGAGGGACCATTTTCACCACTTTTTCAAAAAAGTTAACCTCAAATATAAAAAATCAAAGTGAGGATTAGATCCAAACGACCTACCGTTGTGCAGGTCACCTTGTCACCACTTTTTCGGCAAAGTTAACTTCAAAGAAAAATTGAAGTAAAGATTGTACCGAAAAAGTCCACCGTTGTTCAGTTTACATGCTCATCACTTCTTCAGAAAAGTTAACCTTAAATATAAAAAATTGAAGTATGGAGTGTACTTAATTGACCTTTGTCCATGTTACATTCTTACCACTTTTTCGGAAAAGTTGACATTAAATTTGAAAAATGTAAATCAGGATTGTACCTAAGAGCTTCACATTTGCCTTGGCCGCATTATGCAAAATCTGTTTACGTAAAAAAGGTTTATAGCCGAAGTCTTATTCTGATTAAAATTGTAAAGCCGAAAATGCATTGAGCCTAAATTATATTTAACAAAAAAAGCATTTAGCCTAAAAGCCATTTAACCTAAAATCGATTCAGCTTAAATAGCATGTAACATGAAATGCGTTTAGCTTAAATCTTATCAAATCAAAAATGCATTCAGCTTAAATTCCAGTTAATCTTAATTCCACTTACCCTAAAATGCAATTGGCTTAAACCACACTTAACCTAAATCCTATTTAACCTAAAATACATTTAGCCTACATCCTATTTAACCTAAAATGCATTTAGCCTAAAACTCATTTAAGCTAAATCCCATTTAACCCAAAATTAAGTTAGCCTGAATCCAATTTATCCTAAAGTTTTTTCAGTTTAAATCGCAATTAAGGGATAAATGGAATTTAAGTTAAATGGGATCAAGGTTATGTGGCATTTAGGTTAAATAGGATTTAGGTTAAGTGTGAGTTAGGCTAAATGCATTTTAGGTTAAATGGAATTTAGATTAAATGGGATTTAGGCTAAATGAGAATTAGGCCAATTAAAATTTATACTAAATTGGATTTTGGACAAAATGGATCATAAGCTAAATAAGTTCCAGACCAACTATGATATAGTCCAAATGTGTTTTATGCTAAACGGGATTCA
Source organism: Ganaspis brasiliensis (assembly GCA_037103525.1). Taxonomy (NCBI): domain Eukaryota; kingdom Metazoa; phylum Arthropoda; class Insecta; order Hymenoptera; family Figitidae; genus Ganaspis; species Ganaspis brasiliensis. Next base: position 155,119 of record JAZKLR010000407.1, read on the forward strand.
GGACAAATGTGTATAGTCTTATGAATAATTAATCAAAATGAGTTTTAGTTCAAGTGGGTTAAAGGCAAAATGAGTTTTAGAGATCAAATTAAATTTTGCTATTTGGGATTATAACCAAATGTGTTTTAGGTTGTATGATTTTTAGGTCGAATGGGATTTAGACTAATTCGGAATTAGTCAAAATCTGTATTTGCCAAATTGTGTTTAAGGCTAAATGCATATTAGGCTAAATAGATTTTACACCAAATGGGTTTTTGGATAAATGGAATTTAGGACACACGGGTTTTAGACTAAATGGGTTTTAGGCCAAATGGGCTTTATCTTAAATAGGATTTTAGACGAACTGTCGTTAAGGACAAATAGGGATTAGGTTAAATAATGTTCAATGTGTTTTATGCAAAATGGGTTTAAGGAGGCTAAATCGCAATTAGGTGAAATTGGTTTTAGACTTAATGGGACTAAATCGATGTAACCTTAATGTAGGCGCGAAATACTTGGTACGTCTATTTTATGTACTATTTCTTGTAAAATTTCTCGGTCAATACTTGTAAGTGCGAAAAGCCAAAAGACAAGTATATAATTTAAAAAAAAACCAACTAACCTGAAAAGCATTTAGCTTAAAATCTATTTAACATAAAATGCAATGTGCCTAAAACCCTTCTAACCTATAGTGCATTGTTCCGAAACCTATTTAACCTAAATCCAATTTATTCTACATCCTACAAATCATAAAAATGATTTAGCCTAAAACACATTTAACCTAAAATACGATCAACCTAAAACCCATTTAATCTAAAACGCATTCAGCTTAAAAGCCATTTAACCTTAAATTTATTCAGTCTAAATCACATTTAACCTAAATGCCATTCACCTAAAAGCCATTTGTCCGAAATCCATTTAGCTTCCATTTACGTTAAATGAGATTTAGGCTGAATGCATTTCATTTTCAGTTGGTTTTCAGGCTAAATGCGTTTTAGATTAATTAGGTTTTAGGCTGAATGTATTTAAGGTTATTAAGGTTCTAGGCTGAATTCATTTAAAGTCGAATGAGATTTAGGCTGAATGCGTTTAAGATTAAATTAGATTTAGGCTGAATGCATTTTAAATTAAATGGGATTTAGGTTACCTTAGTTTTGGGCTGAGGGCATTTTAGGTTAATTGGGATTTAGACAAAATGCATTTTAGGTTAAATGTGTTTTAGTCTGAATGCATTTAAGGTTAAATGATTTTTAGGCTAACTGCATTTTAGCTTAAATGTGTTTTAGACTGAATGCATTTTATTTAAATTGGTTTTAGTCTCAATGAATGTTAGGTTCAATGAAATTTAGGCTGAATGCATTTCAATTAAAATGGGTTTTGGTATATCTGCATTTAAGGTTAGATGGGATTTAGTCTAAATGCATTTTAGGTTAAATGGGATTTAGGCTTATAAGGTTTTAGGATAAATGAATTTTAGTCGGAATGAGTTTTAGACTACATGCCCAGTTAAAGAAGTTGGATAAAAGGATCGGGGATTTCGTATACAAGCATGATTCCTTGTTCACGGAAATCTAGAAATTTCGTATACTAGTGTTTACTGGTAAACGGTATATCAAATACGAAATCTTTTTTTAAGACTTTTAATGAGGAAATAGCACCTTAATGGACCCAAAAATGTATTAGGATTAATCTAGAATATGAAATAAAGAATTTTAGTATTAGAAAAGGGTAAATATAAAGAAAAAACCAATAATCCTTACTGTGAAAAAAGTTATATGCAAATAAGTTACCAAGGACCGTTCTCAAGTAACGCTTCTCTTTGGAGAGAGTGAAAAGCAAATATTTTGCATATAATGAGAAAGAGAAAGGCAGATTTTCTCTCTTATCTACACTGAGATAAGTGTGAGTCAAGTGCTGCACTGCTAGAGGGCGCTCTGGAGTCCTACTGGCTTTGGTGCTTGAGGTAACCTATATTTGGGATGTCATACGCACCAAATGCGACGTCCCAACGCGCAGGCTAACAACGGCACAAATTTTGGGAAATCAGAGCTCCCAAAGTTGGGCGTCAGAAGTCCGATGTGGGACTTCTGGTCTCTGAAATTGCGAGTTTACTTGAGAACTATCCTATCCTATTTCTAAAATGGAACGGACGTTGTGTTTAACTTTAGACGTGTAAGACCCATTTGTAACTTCTTATTGGTTAGTAGGTATATTCGATAGTTTTCGATTTCGACTTTCTGATTATCATAATAATTTAGATAGTAAAATATTCAACTCTAATTTTAAGTTTATTTCACAACATATTTTGTTATTTTAGGTATTTAAAATTGTGCGATGAGAGTTTTTTTCACTGTTCGGGAGTTTTTTTATCTCTAACGTCACTAACCTAAAGACTGCGAGTGCTGACCCGCTTAAGGCGAACGAAAACACGAGGTTTTCGTGCATGTGTGGTAGAAAATAATTTTAATTAAATTGACCGTAATTTAAAAATTAGGTTTGATCTTGAAATTCATGAAAGATATACCTTTCGACAAACTTCAAGCGTGTAAGACCCTGTTTCGCTCTCTCATTGGTCAACAATATCTTCGATATTTATCGATAATTTTTTGTGGTTATTTTGGTGGTAGTTTGCTAGGTGCTAAGAATAATATTTTAGGTTAGTTGTTCTCTTTTTATTTTGTAATTTTGTAATATGTAATTAAAATTTTAATTTACTGTAGAAGAAAAGGGTTTTAAAAAAAAATCAGTGAAGTGTTAAATGGTTAATAGTGTTTTAATTTTATAAGAGAAGTGTTGTATTTATTAAGTGTGCTTTACGTGTCAATCATCTGATGGGTGAGTAATAATAACAATGTTTTTCTTTGATTTCTTTTTATTTGGTTGATTTAATTAAATGTTTTTATTAATATTATATTAAAACGTAAAATAAAGTTAGTAATTTTGCACTTTCAAGGGTAACGTTTAAGGTTGGATTATTTGTGTTATTATGTATGTTCAGTCACATGACTATCCCCCTTGCATTTAATGACAGGTGAGTAATAATAGTGATAAAAACAGTAATTTTCATTGATTTTTTTATTTAATTGTAAATGGAAAAGGTACAGAGAATTTTATTATTTTTAATTATTATTTTGTTTTTTATCATATCAAGTTAATAGTTTTGCACTTTTAATGGTAATATAAAAGTTAAATAATTGTTGTTATAATTCATAAAAATACATGTAGCAATTATTCTGCAATAGGTAAGAAAGAATAATGTTTTTCATTAATTTATTTTCTTTTAATACAAATTCAAAATAATGAAATCTGCAATGTCTCCATTTACCAGTTTACCAAATTCTCTATTGTGCTAATTTTCTTAATTAAAAATTTCTTGACTTCTACAATTTTGTAGTAAACAAATTTCCAATTTCCATATATGCCAATTTTCCAATAACTAAGGCTCAGATTTCTCTATTTATTATTTCACAAAATTTTTCAATTCTCGATTTTATCAATGTTTATATTTTAACGAATTTCTTAATAGAAATTCCTTTTTTTGATATTTTGTAATACTTCCTTTTCCACTTTCATAAAAGCCATTTTAACTTTGTTGATCGCACTAACTTTCTTCTTAGAATTCAAAATCAAACAAACATCTTTGCCTTTTACTGTCAATAAATAAATATTTTAACAAGTGAAAATAGAAATGAATTTTTTTCTAAATTTTTTTAAAAGTGATAGAAATTGAAATAGACACATATCACCAATTTCAAAAGTTTCCGATTTCTTAAATTAGTATATAACCAAATAAAAAATCCACCGAAATTGTCATGTCAAATATAGCAATTAAGAATTTTCGAATTCAAGATTCTTCTCAGAATTTTAAAAGAAAAATTTTGTTTATTAAATATTTAATTAACAAATGATTCGTCTACTTAAGCAACTATTAAAAAATAGTTTTAAGCAACAGTGTTTATTTGAAAAAACTTTTTGATTTTGTTGTTAACAAATGAATAAAAAGTTACATTTTAATCGTTTTCGGCAATGTTTATAAAATTGTTTTGATCCTAGATTGGCATAATTGCAATTATTAAAGGATTCAAAGTTTAGTAATAAAAAATCCATTTATTGTTTATAAAATAATTAATCATAAAATAATTAACCATATTTAAATAATTTTGTTATGTTCAATTTCCACATCCTAAATCCTTTTTTTAAGTTAAAGGTAGACAAATTTGACATCCAATCTTCTTCTCGGAATTTTAAAAGAAAACTTTTGTTTATTTAATATTTAATTAACAAATTAAACAATAAAATTTTTCTACTTTTAAAGAGTACTATTTTCTTAAATTTACAAAATTTTGTTTAAAAATGATTTGTACTACTTAACCAACTATTAAAAAATAGTTTTTATCCCACAGGCACAAAATGGCGCTTTTAGATACCTGAAGACAGCGACTAAAAGGCACTCATTTGTTCGATTATATAAAAACGACGTCTATTTTTACCCTTGAGCAAAAAAGGATGCATGGCGCGTGTGTATTTTTTGCCTTTGGTTAAAAATTGACGCCATTTTTATATAATCAAACAAATGAATGACTTTCAGTCCCTGTCATCAGGTTATCTAAAATCGCCAAGTTTGTGCCTTTGGAATAAAAAATATCGTAAGTAACATGGGTTTAAAGTTATCCAATTTGTTTACGTTTTTGACAGTCTGTCACTCGTACACAAACATCAGCGTAAACAAATGGCTGCCTTTAACCCCTTGATGCTTCATACACTATTTTAACAACAGTGTTTATTTGAAAAAAATTTTTGATTTTGTTATAAACAAATAAATAAAAAGTTACATTTTAGTCATTTTCGGCAATGTTTTTTAAATCCTAGTTTGACAAAATTGCAATCATTCAAGGTTTCAAAGTTTAGTTTTTAAAATTAACTCCATTTATTGTTTCTAAAATAATTAATAATTAATCATTAAATAATTAACCATATTTAAATAATTTTGTCCCGTTAAATTTCAACATCCTCATTTTTTTTAAATTAAAAGGTAGATAAATTTGACATTGAATCTTCTTCTCGGAATTTTAAAAGAAAAATTTTGGTTATTGAATATTCAATTAACAAATTAAACAAAAAAAAGTTTTTCCAATTTCAAAAAGTACTATTTTCTTAAATTTACAAACTTTGGTTAAAAAATGATTTGTATTACTTAAGCAACTATTAAAAAATAGTTTTAAGCAACAGTGTTTATTTAAAAATTTTTTTTGATTCTGTTATTAACAAATAAATAAAAAGTTACATTTAAGTCGTTTTCGGCAATATTTATACAATTGTTTTGATCCTAGTTTCACAAAATTGCAATTATTTAAGGTTTAAAAGTTTGTAATGTAGATTTTTACCCAAGAACTAAATTCAATATTTAATCCCAATTTATTTATTAATATCTGAAAACAAATAAAATCAAATTAAGTCTATACTTACTATATCAGCCAATATAAGGAAAGAAATACAAAATTGTTAAAGCGACAAAAGAAAGCAAAATATGGCAACAAAATTAAAATTCAAAGATAGTCATGCCTAGAATCTACATCCAAATTAAGATCCCAGCTTTGAGATCTCCAAATCACTATAAATGTTTAAATTTGTAAATAATACTATGTTGAGCGCCAGTTCGTTGCAAAAAAAAATTAATTGACTAAAAATTGATCTATAATCAATATCCGAAATCAAGAATAACGACTAGACGAGGAAGCCGTTAAGCAGTTACTTTAGCAAAAGCAAAATAAATCATTATTCACGAAGGTTGTTACGGTACCGACGTGACATAATCATACGTGAAGGTTATTACGGACCCGACACGATATTTAAACAAAATTCTTCACGAAATTAAGAATAACGACTAGACGAGGAAGCCGTTAAGCGGTTACTGTAGTTTAAACTAGAGAAAAAAATTATTCACGAAGGTTATTACGGACCCGACATGACATAATCATCCGTGAAGGTTATTATGCACCCGACACGGTATTTAAGAAAAACAAAATTCCAAAAAAAAGAAAGATTATTCACAAGGATACGCGACATAACCCTCAATAGCAAAACCAAAAAAATCTACACCATTTCTATCACACCGAGCTGTGCATAGAAACTACCAACATCGTAATCGCAAAATTAATTAAAATAATTGAGTCGGTAACGAACAACCGACTACAACCAAGAAGATTAAAAACAAGCTCTACTTGTAAATAATACTAAATTGCGCATAATGACTATTCATCTGATGTTAATCACAATTCTCTGACCGAAAAAGAATCAAAATTTACAAAATAAACACGATAGATCTCAAAGCTGTAGGAAATACTCGGCTCTCAGTAGTGTGAAGGAGAGAGGGGGGGTTCTGGATTATCAACAAATTAATAGAAAGAAAACTCAATATTTAAATTTAAAAAAATCCAAAAGTTATAATTTATTAAAAAAATAAATGACTATATAAACAAAATCGGGAAACGATAGGGCCAAAAGAAATATAAATAAACTAAAAATTAATAATTAATCAAACATAATTATCGGGAAACGGTAGGGAAGTACAAAATCTGAAAAGGGAGAAAAACTGACTAAATTATAAAAATCTCTAACAAAATGATTATTGGGGACGCAAAAATTAAGAGACTGTTTGTCTCAATATTAGAAAATTTCGTATTAAGTTCTCATAACAAAGTGTCTGTAACATCTCACATGGTATATTTTACCATACCGGTCATTAGAGGTTTACTTTCTATTAATATAGGTGATAGGTCTTTTGCGGTCGAAAATACAAGTCCATTTGTGTTCAACAATAATTAAATTTGAGAATATAACAAAAAAAAATTAATAAAAAGACAATTAAAATTTTATTAAATAAGGGTTGAAAGGTTTAACTATGATACCGGTGAGTGAGCAAAAGGCATCAAACTCAAGAGCGATTATATAAATTAGAGAAATTTTCAGAAAGAAAGAAACCATCAAGAAATCAATTCTATAAATTCGAAAAATCCAATAATTGTTACATAAATGATTCATAAAGTCTAATAAGGTAGTTCATCAACAATCACTTGTTGAACTGGGCAAATATAATTTAGAAATTCAAAAATTATCGATTCTAAAATTTCTCTAATCCACAAAATTATAAAACCACTGATTCACATTATAATGACGACCTTGTAGCTTCGACCCATAATAACACACGATGGTCTTGAGTCATGATAACAAAGTTTACTTTGAATATAAAATCAAAGAAAATCAACAGATTCACAAAATCATTTATTTTGACGTATTCATTTTATAACAAAATTTAAATAAATCCAAAAAAAGGAATTTCAATAAACTCAAGACTTGACCCATCGAAACCATTAATCACCTCTACTGTACTATTCTCAAAGATACAGTCTGTCACTTTAAAACACTAAGAATTTTTAAATACTGCATATACAATAAATTAATCTCAAGCCATTAATATATTTATAAATCATGTCGAAAACCAGCCGTGACCGCAATTCTCTCTCAATTTTAAGAATTTATCTCATTCTTAATATATTAACGCTTCTATCTAGAAACGAAAAATGGCAAAAGTCTGGCATATTAAACAAAGTACAAATTAATTTTAGAAATTTCAAAGGCAACCCTATTATAAAATCATTAAAAACATTTGAATTTAAATCTACTAATAAATATTCAAGAAAAGAAATCTAATCTTTAATCATAAAATTAACACGTGGTTTCCGACTTCATATTTCACTTCCGGTAGTGCTAAAATTTCATGATTACTTTCTTATGAGATCAAAAGATTTTTACATTAAACTTTTAACGAAAATAAGATAAGGAATAATTTTCTACACAAAAAAATGTACTTTAATTTTAAATTATCAATAATAAAATTTGAAGAGATTCCTGAAAGAAAGTCATTACATTAATTTGAAGCAAGTTTTCATTTCTTTGAGATTTTGATAATTAATATGACATCGTTATTTTTAAATCATTATAAAATACTTCTTGAATCTTTTTACAATACCACTCAACAATCAAATTTCACCGATTCTCGGAGTTCCATCCTACAAAATTATAAAATTGTCGCACACGCCGACTTTCGGCCGAAACTCACAGAAGCAGAATACGAAGTGTCTCATTTTTATTTCCGCTTTGACCATGTGCTCTACTATATACTTTTTCTCTTTTCTTTGCATGTTCGTCCTTCCTGTGTTATCTCCATATGACTCAAGGTGTTGCCGGTGACTTGCGTCCTTAAGGGCTGTATAAGATATTGAAGGGCCCTTACCCATTATCGTTTTTATACCTGTTTTGTCCTATTATGAACTATCGTGTTTTACACTTCAGAGCCGTCGACTTTCCAGACCGTCTTCGACGAGAACTGACTCTAACAAGGTCCAGGTTCTGCTCGGAAATCCTTTTCTTGAAACCAGGAGACACGCCTACAAACGGCAGGGCCCAAGCATTAGAGTTTCGGATCAACGGATCGAATTTTGACTCTGGAATCTTCTCATTTGAATTTTTGATAGTTTTCGCAATGATTATGCTATCGGGCCGCTAAGTTGCCCGATTAATTTAGAGAATCTTGGCAGTTTCTTTAAAATAGCAAAATCGCAGGTTGCCAGTATCCAAAGACACAACATGAGGTGGTTACATAATAAGAAAATCTGATACTCAGAATTGCTTTCATTCCAAATATCGATAAATTTCGGGTAGGTGGCGACATCGATTGAGATCAGTAAGAAAAGGGCTGAAAGACTGCAATGTTGACTGAGCCGTGAGCTGGAAGGGCGTAGGGCGGTCAATTCGAATCCTAGGCCGTGATCTATGATTACCTAGTCGATACACTGCAAAGTGCTGCGCACTGACGAGAAGACGAAGTACGAAGAAAGAGATAATTAAGAAACGAAATAATAAGCCTGACGGTGTGAGAAGGTTTGACTCTGTACTGGATGACGATGCGATGAATCTCAGCAGATAGTAGTTTTTACCTCGTTGTGCCGAAGAATTACATGTAAACAAAACAAATGTTGTTCGCGCGAATTAATACAAAATTATTATTAAATATTTCGGATTCGGTACGACTGGTTGGGTTCCGTGGATAGTGGGCGTGTGTTTAGTGTTAAAAGTGGAAATTTAAACAAACTGGAACCGGTAAAATTTACCGCGTTACAACACCCCTCTCCTAAGGAGAGGCCCAAGCAGGCCTCTTGCTTCAGGCAAGCAAAGTTCTCCCAGGAATAACTTTAACCAAATGTAAAGAATACTTAAAAGTAATTAAATAATCAAATCATAAATTACTAAGGATCGAAGCTCAATTTCCTTATCAAGTTTTCATACATTTTAATTTCACTGCTTAACAACTTTGACTTAGAAAAAGTTTTTAAAATAAACAATTCATATTAAGAGGCGAGAGAATTTATTGTATATTTAACAGCAGGGTTTGTAATAATTATAAAGAGACCGAGCTAATACTATTTATTAGCGTTTTATGACCCATGGAAAAGAAATTATTTAAATAAAATCTCTGTCATACTGTAGCCAACGTAAATTAAAGGGAATAGTCGAACAAACAAACAAACAAAAATTTTTTTGATTTTTAATTTCAGCGATAGGTATAAAAAAAAATTATTGTGGCAAAGCGTAGCCAACGATAAAACAAAAGTTTAACTTTTAAAACTAGTCCTTAGTTATCCGTAGCTTAAAAAGGGAGTTTGAACAATTTCTCTAACAGTCTAAAAATATTTTTAAATTCATTATTATCTAATATACATGACTTCTAATATTTGTAACTAATGTGAAATAAAAATTTTATTAACTAAAATAAATTTCATTTAATTTTAAAGTTGGAATTAAAACAGATTTGCATAATATTGTTGTGTCCGGAAGGGACAAACTACAATTTACTATTTTAATATTTTACCCCTGATTTATTTACAAAGCCAGCGGGCTTTGAACTAAGGGAACAGGGAAATGAAAGTCCCCTAAACAATATGCATCGATTTTGTTACATAATATATGAACATATAATTTATTGATTAAGATACAATTTGGAGCAATTCAATCGAAAGGTTGAGGAAATGGTTGAGAGTAGGAAAGATTCCTTGATTGATTTGAATCCTTGATTTTGTTAAGTTGAATCGTCGTTCGCTGTAACAATGAGTGGCACTTTATTAAAGAAATGACTTTACTAAAAATTTCAGAAAATTCAATAATATATATCAAATTTACGGCGTTCTAAAAGCTATGTGTGCTTTGATTTTAGTTTCTGGAAATGTAGCAGAGGTCTGACAATGAACCGTGAACAGGCAGCGTAATTTATTGTCTCTAATGGAGTTCCTCAGTCATGGAGAAATCGGACACCGTAGCGACCTAGGGGTCCTAGTCCCAGCAAGGTAGATTACCCTTCGTTTGATCCCAATGATGCATCCGTTGTGGAAACGAAAGCAGGTCCTTTTTTTATTATGTTGAAATCCCGAACGTAATTTTGATGATTCACAAATTGTTAAACGATTAAATCAAGGTTCAAAGGGTCAAGACTTAGGTTGAAAATTTTCGGAAGGTAATGATTAAATTTTAGGTAGGATCTTAGTTTCGAGGGAAAAAGGTAAGTAAAATATGAGTGAAGTACATAGGGTTTAGTAGTTAAAGGGTTGAAATAGTTAATAAAGGATAGTTGTTATTTTTCTTATAGACGGATTAGATTTTTGGAACAAATGGTAAAAAGAGGAAAGGTACTGACAATTTTATGTCAGGAGTTCTCGTCGTTGCACTTGTTCTTTGCTCAAATATAGTTACTACTTCACAATTTAATTTATGAAATATGTTTACAATAATTTTGCGATATAGCTTCACAATAATTTTCACAAACTTCACACAAAAGCACACGCTGCGAAGTGTAATTAGTGGGACTTGCGCTAATTACAAGTAAAAAGAAGCGTAGAACTAGTAGTAAGTTTTCGCGAAAGGACTTGTTTAGAACCGTGCAACTCGGGAAGTTGATGAAGCTTACGTGAAGGTGAGATTTCGAGAACTGGTTAATACTCATGATTTCAGCAATATTTATACTTAAAATTTTGCGTGGGTTCAATACAAAAGCAACCCCCATGCATCGAATAAGGGGTGCAAACTCCAATAGTAGAATGTCCTACTTCCTAAGTTTAACTTAAGGGATGAAATGTTTCTACCCTTATAATAATATCTATTGAATGAACATGGAGTGTACGAGTGCAACCCTTATTTTCTGCCGATTGAGAGGCGCAATTTTCCAAAATTGAAATTTCCAGTTTCCGAGTGTGGGTGGTTCCAATCACAATAAATTCAAGACATATTATGAATTATAAATATAAACTTGACAAATTTATAAAGTACATTACTGATAGTACGTCAAGGGACTGTGACAATCCATTGAACGAACATGGAGCATACGGGTCCAACCCTTATTTTCTGCTGATTGAGAGACGCAATTTTCCAAAATTAAAGTTTCTAATTTCCGATTGTGGGTGGTTCCAATCACAATAAATTCAAGAGATTTTATCAACTTGACAAATTTACAAAGTACATTATTGATTTTATATAGTACGTCACGGGAACGTGACACTTCCTCCCTTTTAAATTCGGAAAATAGAAATGCAATTGATAATTTTCAGAATTCAAAAATCTAATTATTCAGGCGAAAATATTCTACGAGTTCAACATCAGCACAGTAACGGCGAAGTAGTGGCACAATATTGACATAATACTGGCATAATAAAAACATCGGTGTAATATTGACGTATACTGGCATGATCCTGTCCCTATACTTGGCATAATATCGGTCCTATACTGACATAAAACTGGCCTCATAATATTGGCCCTATACTGACATAAAACTGGCCTCATAATATCGGACCTATACTGACACAGTTAAAACATTAGTTATTTTAGTACTGACACAGTGTAACCACAATACAGATAATATTTTAATTCCATATATTAGATACTTAATAAATATCATTGTTGACGCTTAGAAAAAAGAGTTAAAAAAGGTTTTCACATTTATCACACGAAAAACAACATCAATGTTTTTGCTACAATTAATTTTAATAGTATTCGTTAATACTTAAAATATCACACAAAACACACAACATTTTGTCCCAATTCTAAGATTCTTTTAAGTTTTAGAATAATATCTTGTTTTATAAATACATAAAGCAATAAGTATACTCAAGTGTATTTTATAGACGATGATTACGTTAATATAAAGAGAAAAATTTAGATATACGCAAAAGAGAAAATGAGAGAAAAACTTGAAATAATTTAAGTAACTACATTTAATATTAATAAATAATTCGAAAACGCGTACATATAAACGCCCTTCCCCCCTTGCGAGAAGAATACGAAAGGGGAAACTTGAGTATTCAATAATTTCTAATTGAAAAGTTTACACACATTAATTTTATATATACATATATTTATGATTTGACTGGATTTTAATTTTAATATTATTTTAAGATTCTTATGAAACATAAGTCTAACTTCTCTGTTTTCTTATATATGACTAGACTCATACTCGTATATTTTTAATCATACAATGATTAGACTGGTAAAAAACCGGCATTTATTCATATGATTTTCTTATATATAGTAAGGGTATCAAAAGGGTAATTTTATTTTTAATACTAATTCATCATTTTCTTAATTAATTCATTAATCTTTAATACTTTATTTAAATAACTTGTAATTTTATTTTCAAATTCACATATATAATGTGTTACTTTTTCAAATTTAATCATTTTTTTTCAAGAACTTGCAACACAACGTAATAATTTTATTTTCATAATGATATGAATTTTCTCGGTTGACATATTTGTTTTTCTACAAAACTTTTCGTTCTTTTAAATCAAAAACAAATATTTAATTGTTCATGCTCAGCGAATTTTAAAATACTTATTTTTGTCTAATTTTCGAAACTAATAATAAATATTAATACATAAATGTATTCTAAATCTGGAATTAAGTCAGATATATATCTGGTTAAACCACAAATACTACATAAGTATACATCTAAGAAAACACACAAATACGATACACAAGATTATTAAATAATTTGCCTTTCGTCGTTTTAAGTCTTGTTACTTTTATTACTCATTTAATTAAATGAAATAATGACTTTACATATAGTACCTCAAAATTTATTTTAATCCGTGTAATTTTTGTTTCTTTTATGACCATTACATACTCTAGCTATATGATAACGTGAAACACGTCTTTCGCATGATGTTAGCCATTTAAAAAGCTTAATTTTTTATGAATTTTGTGTTGAATTAAAATCATTTTCCGTATACAATTGCCAGAACTCATATCTTTTCAAAATTCTAATAAGCATTTTTTCGGCTAGTTCTTTTTTTGTATCCTTAATTCTTTTTCGATTAAATATACTAATTTTAAGACAATCTGTTTTCATAAAATCATTTTCAATTTGAATCATACATGTTGAAATTCCAACCCTGTCAAGTGGATCTGGTAAGAAGTAATTTGGTTTTGAAAAACCAAACTCGATACTTAAATTTTCAAACTTCGTAATTGGACAAGAAGTGCTTGAATCCATCTACAATAAAGATTATTTGTAATAAGATTTTAATTTATTAGTAACTATTTACAATTGTATAGTTATTAATATAACAAAGTTCAATCTTTAATTAACAAAAGAAAGAGGATAATAAAGGAAATTTGGAGAGAGCATAAGAATGAAATTCGTTTTTTTTAATTTTTTTTTTAAGAAATGATAAATAACAGAGGGTATATTTTGGGACTATTAAGGGAAAAAGAAGGAAGGCGAGAAAAACTTGAGGTTGACAGGTTGACTCAAGGGTCAACGAAGCTCGTAAAAATCAAAACAAATCGCTTAATCGTTGGAAATGGACTATGCAACTTACATCTGCAAGCAATAAAGATACATTTTGATCTCAAATTTTTTAAAACTGAACTTGGATCAAGGGATTTTTCAAACTCCCACTATTTTTTGTTTTTAGCATTTTCTCAGACTAAGGACTTGCTGGGTCCTGGTTTTTTATTCAGTTCTTCTCAAGATCTTTAAGCGCGAAGTAGACAAGAAAATTTAAAGAATATGAATCCGTATAGTCCTAGTATGGAATCCGCGAATTTTGATGAGTTGGAAAATTTTATGAAGGCTTTGTTTGGTAATTCTATACAAAATGAATGTGATGAAAAACATATTCCTTCCAATCCGAATTATGATAAACAATTTGATAGTCAAAATTCAGTGCATTTTCAAAGTGGGGAAAAATCTGCAGATAACGCTTATGCCGACTGTATAAATCCTCAAATGTTCCCTACAAGTGTTGATAAAACATAGTTTCAGCTTCCAGCGAAGGAAAAAAGTATAATTTTTGGACAAAATTTAGAGCTCTATAATGCCGGTTATGTAGAAAGTTCAAATTTTAATAAAAATGATGAATTTACCAGTGCAACTTTATCCTCCGAGTCTAGACTTGATGGCAATAATTTCAAAATGTGGAAAAACATTAATTGTGAAAATGTGAGCCCAAGTGTTTAAAATTTGAACAAGGGTTTTGAGAGTGGAATTTTTTTTTAAAGTGCAAGTACAAGTGGTTTAAGCCTAAACAAAAACTTTGAAACTGAAACGTTTTTAGAAAATCCGGGTTCTAGTGGGTTGAATTTAAACAAAAACTTTGAAACTGAAACGTTTTTAGAAACTCCGGGCCCTAGTGGGTTGAATTTAAACAAAAACTTTGAAAGTGAAATTTTTTTGGATAGTGCCGGTACAAGTAGTTTAAACTTAAACAAAAACTTTGAAACTGAAACGTTTTCGGAAAATCCGGGCCCAAGTGGTTTAAACAAACATTTTGGATCTGACAAAAAGTATAATAATGCAAAAGGTAAAAATTCAGATTCTGGCAATAAAATAAAAATAGATAATATTAGTAAACGAAAAATTTTATCGGAAGAAATTAGGAAAGGATTAGAAAAAAAAACAATTTGTTTAGTGACCAATGATGACCGGATCGAATAAATTTTTCCGGTCCCAGCGAATTTAAAACATAGTAGAGTATTAAATAGCCATTATATATGGCTAAAATAAGATGGAGGTTTTGTAATTCATATTTTATATAAAGGACACAAGATTTATTTACCACGTTGGTGGTCCCGATTCTCAAAAAAAATTCAGAAGGAAATATATAATGAACTATTAGATGAACTAAAAGAACAAGGAGTAAAAAGGTGCTTATAAAATAAAGAACGTGTTTTGCAGGATTGAGAATAATATGCTAACGAGGGTAAGAATGATAATTTTATAATTTAAAAACGATAATAGTAATAATAATAAAAATAATAAAAATAATAATTAAGCAAAACACTAGAAAAATAATTTTATAACATAGTAATAATAACACTAGTTTACAAATTTAAATGCATGTTCTGACCATTGACATTTCACAGTCGTTTCTTATGCAAAATTTGCCGCTGAATCCAAATATGAAGTTAAATAGTAAGAAAGTAGAACAGTTTTCAACATATAGCTAAATTTCAATTTTTTGAATGTTTAAAACACGTTCATTTACTAAATTGCAATTATCTGCGGACATAAGCGGCCGATTTTAAAAATTTTTTTTTAAATTGAAGGTAATTTAATTTTCTACTAAAAATCTATACAACTTTTTTTCATCAAATGGTTGGTTTAGAGCAAATTTATGAATTTATCAAAAATTTTGCTTCATTTTTAACAAAATTTCAGAAAAAAAGTTACTTTTCGTGCAAATTTTAACAAGAAAAGCTAGTTTTATTTCTGATTTCTCTTTTTGCCACTAAATTACAATCTTTTAAAAGGAAAATAAGATCTTGCTGATCCAAATTGCATTAAAACTGCAGAAGTTATAAGTACTTAAGGAAAAGAAAGTTATTTAATGGCTAACTAATTTTTTGATTTTATTAATTTTATACGTTGTACATTAAAAATTTAAATAATTTGTAAGATTAAAAGTGGCTTAAACTTGATTTGCTTCGTCTTTTGTGGTTGTTGCTTGTCTCTCGGAGAAGAAACCAACAATAGTCACACATCAGCGCCTCGTCCCAAAATCCTTGATAACGACGTTCCATGTCCTTCATTTGTTGGTAAAAACGTTCACCGTGCTCGTCACTTTCATCGCCAAGATTTTCAGGAAAGAAATCCAAATCAGAATGCAGAAAGTGGATTTTTCATGACATGTTTACGCCTGTTTTGAATAAATGTAATGAATATAAATAAAGTTAGAAAATTGGAAATATAAAGATTTTGATATCCATACCGATCTTTGCGTAGTTTGCAAGCAAGTCTGCAACCACTTCTTTGTAATTTGGGCTTTTGTAGTTTCCCAAAAATGAAGAAACAGTCAATCCAATGGAATCCCACGCTTTTGCTTCATTTACTGACATAATTGAGCGGAATTTGGAATCATTAAGCAGCTTTTTAATTTGTGGCTTGATACGCGTTTAACTTCTGGAAACTGATAAATTTCACGGTGGCACGAACTAAATTCAACTCGAAGGTTGTTTAAATCTCTGTAAGATATTCCGGGAGGAAATTACCCGAAGAAGACTTCGGCCGTATAACTTTCTTTAAAATAAGGCGCGCTTTGCTTTAACCGGAGGCCAACATTTTTCGGGGGTTTTTAAAAACTTCTCGGGTGAACTTCCCGTGGGAATGTACAAAGTATCCGAAGAAAACAATTTTCCCGGAGAAAGCAGCTCACGCAGAGGAGTGAAAATTAACTCCGGTACGGTAACGGGTCAAAAGGGTTTTTCGGAGAGAACTAGCGGGGGAGGTACAAAAGAGGGATTCACGGAAGCCGCAACGGTTACGGATTTTGTAGAAGAGGAATGCACGGCTGGCACGACGACCGAGCAGCGCTGCTGACGTCGACGCTCGCGCTGACGAGCTCCCTGACCGCGCGATTTCTTCTGGGACGAAACTTTCCCCACGTAGTCTACTGGCAAGTAGGGTGAAACGACACGCGAGTGATACGCGGCGATACTCAAACGGCTGCGAGAGGAGATCCCCGACACTGACACTTTCCCGAGCGACATAGATTGTCTATTACGATAAAAGCACGTGTAAGGTTAATCACGAACGATCCTCGTCCTTGTCGTCCTGTTCCAAAGGTCCAGTTCATACAAGTTCGGGGTAAAAACCCGCGCACCGAAGGTAAAATCGCGTCACTAAAATACCCACGCACAGAAGTTACAAGTTAGAAAAACAAAACACGAGCAATTAATAACAGGTCCGCCTTTAAGATTTGAAAATACCTTCAGTCCTAATAGAATATTCAACACTAAGCAGGGAATCTGTAAAAGAATAAGAAGTTTAAGATAAACAAAATATGAGATACTTTAGTTCCGAGTGCGACAAAACGCATGCGAACACGTGTAGAACAAGATGGATACGACCAGATGAAAATGCGATTCCCGCTCGTTCCAGGTTCGCGTGTTAAACCTCCAGCGAAAACTCCAGCAGCGACAATACTTTTCCCAAAGCGGAGATCGACGTTGCGTCCATAGCGTCGAATGGTGATGCAATACTCCTGGCGTAGCTGGTTGGCGTCAGTTTTGTAAAGAGATCGAACGTTTGAAAAACGAGAAGAATTTTAACCTTTTAGGTAAAGGGAGAGAAAAATCACACGAACAAAGCTGTTTTTTTTTTTTTAAATCTACTCAAAATACACTGTTTATTACTTTAAATCAAACAAGATACATTTACGAAATTTACTGAGAGGGGCTCGAGTGAAAAAGAAAATCAACCGGAGCGTTCAAAAATCGATGATCGAGTGATCTGGCTGCTCGCAGACAGCCCGGCGTGGCGCGCTTGGAGGAAGGTCAAGAGAGGGGGTTGGTGCTATCTCTCTTGCACGGGTCTCGCGATTGGACCCCGGTTCTAACAGAAGAGAATTGACGAATGGAGAATGAGATATTCCTCCCGCGTTTCCTGACCTTCTCCCGCGCTAAAATATTAATATTAATATTCAGGAAAATAATAATAATTTTAATTACAATAAAGATATTAATAAAATATTTGTAATCGTTAAATATGTCGACGTCGCGTTTTTACTCAAAATAATAATGATTATAAAGAAAATATAGGGATATAACATGAATTATAGTTGTACCGACAATAGACGTAAGAGGGAGCAAGTGAGGCGCTCTTCCTACTTCTCCTTGACTTTCGCGCCTAACGTAATAATATAAAAATTTATTCCATTTTTAACAACATAGACATTCTGATAAATCAAAGAAAGAATAATAATGTTCATAGAGTGTTGCCGGTGATTTAGAAAATCAATATTAAGCTATTAAATTATAGGTTGTTTCAAGCAGGGTGAGGGGAAGCAATAGGCGTCTCCTTCCAATTCCCGGCGTTCGTTAGTCTCAAACCCAGCGTTATCTTAAGTTTAAATTTTATAAAGATGATTTATATATTCATAGATTTAATAAAATATACAAGTCAATAAAGTCTAAAAATAATTATTGAAATTCAGGTTAAGAATTTTAGCCTTGAAACAACCTCTAATAAGAGTTGAATTTATTATAATTAGTATCGAAGAATAGTTTTATAAAAAAAAAGATAGAAAATTAATAATTTAAATGAGGGGAAATATTATGCCCTATTCTCAAGGCAGTTCACTTCGTAAATTTAAAATAATCGAATGAGATTTTATATAACTATATTTAATTATTTTAATTCATCAAAGTTTAACACCGGGTTCACCTCCTGGACAAAAGTTCTCAAAATAAGCTGCGCATCTTATTTTGAAACCATCGTGTCCATAGAGAAATAATCAGGTGCTGGGCATTCGATAAACATTCCAAAAAGTCCTGTGAGTAAAAATAAAATAATTAAGAACTAAAGTTGGCAAAGTCGTTTCGGGAATCCGACTATGCGTCTTCTGACGTATAACAATTCCACCCCATCCCGGTTAGACTTTGGCAACTTTGTGCGAACTGCGTTAAGATTTCGGGATTTGTGCTAAGATTACAATTTGAAAGTTAATTCTAAATGCCATTGATTCACCTCCGTACCTTCCTAGGAACGTACTTGCGTCTATCTCGATAGTTGACTGGTCGTTGGTTTCTCAATCCATAACGCTCCCTGGCGTTATCGGCGGAGATTAGATGATCCTCGGGCATGACAGAAGCGGATGTTCTATCCTGCAGGTCATCTGGCTGGTCGTGGTACGCCGGGAGCGGAAGAGGCTCATCTGCCTCTAATAGGGTTTGCTCGGCGGCGTGTTCGTCGGGGTGCGGCTCCTCGCCGGCACTAGTAGCTGAAACTTGGAGTAGCGGTGTCTGTTCGCCCTCGATCCTGTATAACCTGTCCTCAGGTCCCGAAAGCGGTTGCGGCTGATCGCCGGCAAAGAATGGTACTCTGTCCTCAAGTACTGACAACGGTTGCGGCTGCTCGCCGGCAAAGAATGGTACCCTGTCCTCAGGTCCCGAAAACGGTTGCGGCTGATTGCCGGCAAGGAATGGTACTCTGTCCTCAGGTACCGAAAGCGGTTGCGGCTGATCTCCGGCAAAGAATGGTACTCTGTCCTTAGGTACCGGAACTAGGACGTCTCCGTGAACTTTCTGGAGAGTGTCCCCTTTTTGAATCTCGTACACTTCTCCTGAAATGTGTCGATGGATTTGGTACGGTCCATTGCGGACACGTGCCAGACGGGCGTTAAAACCAGCAGCTTTGTTGGAGAGCTGGTGGTTAGGAACGTAAACCCAATCGCCTGGAGTAAAACGTGGTGGCCTGCCTTCAGTAGTGTACCGTTCCTGGTACAGTCTTTGGTGTTGACGGGCGTTTTCCTCCCGTTGACGTCGGTCCTCTGTTTGTAGCAGCTCCTCAGGAAATGTAAGTCGCCACTCTCCCGGGCGGAAAATGGTTTTTTCGAATAGCAGGTAACTGGGTGTCACTCCAGTAGCAGCATTTTGGCGGAGTCTAAGGCCAAACAACAGCTGCGGTTAGTGACGGTCCCAAGTACGCTGGTTGCCCTCGTAAAGACGTAAACGGAGGCCCTTTTTCACCTCTTGGTTCCTCCTCTCTGTCGGGTTGGCTCTGGGGTGGTAGGTTGGCGTTGTCCATAGGTCACAGTCCCAACGGTGGCTAGCATCCTCCCAGACGTGTCCGGTGAACTGTGTTGCGTTGTCACTGAGGATCCTCCTAGGGTAACCGTATCTGAAAAATACTTGCTCCTCCAATACTTTAGTTAATTGTGAGGCCTCGGAACTCCTAAGGGGGAACGCTTCAAACCATCGAGTGAAAAGGTCAGTTACAACGAGAATAAACCTATTTCTGTCGTTTGTTAATGGGTATGGGCCCATTAAATCCACTGCGACAGTTTCCCAAGCACTTCGTGGTTTCCGGGGAAGTTGGTTGTGTGGTTGCTTCCCTCGGACAGGTTTACAACACAAACAGAGATGACAACCCGCGACATAGCGACGAATTTGTCGATTCATTCCAGGCCAGAAGAAAAGACGCTGAATACTACGAATCGTTTCATCGATGCCAGGATGTCCAGCGAGGGGATTATCGTGATATTCCCATAACGTTCGTTCGCGTATGGCAGTGGGAACGCATAATCGCCATGTTTGATCTGATGAACTGCGAGACCAGAATCCGTTATCCGTCAATTTATGTCGGTCGAAGAAAATCCGTTCTTCTTTGGTAAGGAATTGAGCGGCGCTCATTTCTCGCCAACGAATTGCGTCCCGATTAATTTGGGGATCTTCTTGTTGAGCGTTCACTATTATCTCGAAGAAAGGTAGGGGAGATACGTGAACTGCGCTCAAAATTGGAACCGGAGGTTCTGCTGGAGTTTCTTGATAATCGAGAACGGGAGGTAACATGCGATCTAAATCAGGCTCTCCGGGAGATAATTCGGCGGGATTTGGGTTTCGTGATAAGAGATCTGGTAACTCGTTACTTTCTCCCGCGACGTGTTCGGTGTCGAAAGCTAAATCGCTTAGAATCAAATACCAGCGTGCTAATTTCGCTCGAGTATCCCGGTTTTCTTTAAGCCACATTAAATTTTTACTGTCCGTGCGAAGTGTGAAACGGCGGTCTTCGAGAAAAGGTCGGTAGCGCTTGATTGCCCAGATGACTGCAAGACACTCCTGTTCGTTGCAGTGATATCTCGACTCGGCAGGGGAGAATTTCGCGCTGGCAAAAGATATAATCCTCTTCGTTCCGTCGAGCTCTTCCTGCATTAATACTGCGCCCATACCCTTTGCACTTGCATCGGTTTGAAGAATAAACCGCAAGTCAGGATTTGGACGACTTAAAACTTCGGGTTTCTGAAAAGCGGCTTTAACTTCCTCGAAAGCCGTTTGCAGATCTTTAGTCCATTTGTAGGGACGTTTTGGGGAAAGCAAGTCAGTTAAAGGCGACAATATTTGAGAGGAATTGGGAACATATTCCTTTAACCAATTGCATGTTCCGAGAAAAGAGCGTAACTCTTTACGAGTACGGGGAGGTTTGAAATCCTTGATGGCTTCAATATGAATTGTTTGGGCAGTGTTACCCTCTGGACCGATCAAATATCCTAAATACGGAAGGGTGGTAAAACCAAATCTACATTTAGTGGGAGAAATAGTGAGTCCGAAAATAGCGAGCCTCTCAAGTACAAGAGCAAGATGTTTTAAATGTTGCACCCAGTTTTCAGAATAAATAATCAGATCGTCGAGATAGGAAATTACGAATTGGTGCCACATCTCACAGAGAGTTTCCCGCATTAGATTTTGAAATGTACCCGGGGCGTTCTTTAATCCAAAAGGCATTACCCGAAACCGAAATTGACCTCCTCCAGGTATAGAAAAAGCGGTATATTGTCGACTATTCGAAGCTACCGGGACTTGCCAATAACCGCTTTTCAAGTCGAGGGTAGAAAAGATTTTTGCGTTTCCAAGATCCTTTAGAGTTTCGTGAATTCTCGGTAAACATTGAGGAGCATCAACCGTTTGAGCGTTTAATTTCCGATAATCAACGCAGAAACGGTAATCACCGTCCTTTTTACCTGCGATGACCACGGCGGAACTAAAGGGAGAAGTGGTTGGCTCGATTATCCCGTCTCGCAACATTTCACGGACTTGAGCGTCAATATATACACGTTTTTCCTCAGAATACCGGCGTGGTGCTTCTCGAAACGGTTGGGGGTTGGCTAACCGAATCTCGTGTTCGACGGCTGCTCTGGTTTGTCGTAAACGACCGCCATTGTGGAAACACGATTCATGGTCACGAATTAACTTCAGGAAGTTTTCCGTCAGTTCCTGGGGAAACTGATGCTCGATTTTTATTTCGGGGAGTGCGTCCGGCAGTTTAGGCAGCGCCGCGTTTTGGTCGAGATAAATTCTTGTCCGACCTTCAGAACCTAAGAAAATGCATTCGGCTCCGTGGTCGTGAATCACGTGATGTCGTTTGAGCCAGGGTTGGCCTAAAACCAATTCGGCTCGTAACTCGGAACTGACGTGAAAATTAGCGGGGTAGGGAGTGTCATGTAATTTTGGCGACAGTTCTACCGTGCCCGTCAGTTTGATGGTGGCTCTGACAGCGGCGAGAAGGGCGTAAGGGGGACCGGGTTGACGAGAAGCTTTCTCGATTTCGGTGAGTAACGACTCCCAAATAAAATTTTCAGATGCCATCGTGTCGATTTCAGCGATGACTTCTCTATCTCCTAGCAGAACTCTAACGGAGGATGAGTAGCTAGGGTCAGAATAAAGTGCGCTTAGGATTGGTGTTCGCCAACTGCGTTTCGAGCGGAAGAGGCAGTTGTCTCGTCCGCCCGGGCTCGCCAGTTTTCCGGCGCCATTCCTGTTCGACGAGCTTGCAGCGCAGGACAGTCTTTATGCCAGTGTTGGCCTGGGCAGTGGTGGCATGTTAGGGGGTGGTCGGGTGTTCGCGACGGGCGTTAGTCTGGAGACTACCGGAGGAGTTGAGGGTGCAGAAGAAGTGGACCTATTCTTGGGATTGGTCTCTCTTCGCGGTGCCTCCTCTGCTTCGTCGGATTCCGCTTGCACCGCTCGTTCAAAAAGGTCCTCGAATGATTCGATATTCGCGGCGCGCAAAACTTTCTTTATTGACGGTTTTAGTGACTCTAAAAGAAGTCCGACAATTTGGTCCTCGCTTGATTCGGGGCAAAGTCGCAGAGCTAGAAGGTGTTTTTTTTGTAAGAACACGCCAACGGATTCTTTATCATCTTGTTTCGATGAATACAATTTATTTATTGCCGAAGTACTGGCGTACCGTTGGGTTAGAAGGTTTCGAAATTTGTCCCAAGGAAGGGGAATGTTTTTGTATAATTCAAACCACTTAGACGCGCCGTCCGTAAGAGATTTCGTGACTATTTGGGGCCCTTCAGATTGTGCAATTGCAGAGTCTGTGAAGAAAACTTCACATTTATCGAGAAAAGTGATTGGATCTTCGTGGTCGAAACCCGAAAACGTTGGCCGCGGTACTTCAGGGGCTCGAATAGCGCGTATAATCGCACGCCAGTCCGCTGTAGAGGTCGGATTTGTTGCCCTCGACGCAGCCGGTACTTGTTGGTCTGATTGATTAAAATCTCCTGGGTGTAAATTTTTTGAAGTGGAAACATTTTGGGTCGGCGGGGGAGATTGCACCGGAACAGATCTGTTGCTCGGCCCAGGAACTGCATTTGGATCGTTTCGCATTTGTTCCAAAGCTGAGTCATTTCGAAACGATACTCTCATGTTCGCGCGCGGAGGAACAGAATGACTTCTCTGTCGGCGACCGCGAGCATTTGCTTGTTCGTAAGGAGGAGGGGGTGAAGATGCGTTATCGCGACCTACGTCACCCTCCTGATTTAGGTCAGGCGCCACCGGGTTTTCATCGGGATACCCGGAACCAGGGTTTTGACGAGCAGCCCTGCTACTCGCTCGAGTAGGCCGACCACGACTGCGAGTCGGCGAAGGGTTTGGTGAACGAAACATGGTCTCTTTAAAATCAGGGGTCAAAATGAAGGTCCGATTCTGACAACTGTCAAAATTTAATTAAAAATTAAGCCCCACGTTTGGGCCGCCAATTGATACGCGTTTAACTTCTGGAAACTAATAAATTTCACGGGGGCACGAACTAAATTCAACTCGAAGGTTGTTTAAATCTCTGTAAGATATTCCGGGAGGAAATTACCCGAAGAAGACTTCAGCCGTATAACTTTCTTTAAAATAAGGCGCGCTTTGCTTTAACCGGAGGCCAACATTTTTCGGGGGTTTTTAAAAACTTCTCGGGTGAACTTCCCGTGGGAATGTACAAAGTATCCGAAGAAAACAATTTTCCCGGAGAAAGCAGCTCACGCAGAGGAGTGAAAATTAACTCCGGTACGGTAACGGGTCAAAAGGGTTTTTCGGAGAGAACTAGCGGGGGAGGTACAAAAGAGGGATTCACGGAAGCCGCAACGGTTACGGATTTTGTAGAAGAGGAATGCACGGCTGGCACGACGACCGAGCAGCGCTGCTGACGTCGACGCTCGCGCTGACGAGCTCCCTGACCGCGCGATTTCTTCTGGGACGAAACTTTCCCCACGTAGTCTACTGGCAAGTAGGGTGAAACGACACGCGAGTGATACGCGGCGATACTCAAACGGCTGCGAGAGGAGATCCCCGACACTGACACTTTCCCGAGCGACATAGATTGTCTATTACGATAAAAGCACGTGTAAGGTTAATCACGAACGATCCTCGTCCTTGTCGTCCTGTTCCAAAGGTCCAGTTCATACAAGTTCGGGGTAAAAACCCGCGCACCGAAGGTAAAATCGCGTCACTAAAATACCCACGCACAGAAGTTACAAGTTAGAAAAACAAAACACGAGCAATTAATAACAGGTCCGCCTTTAAGATTTGAAAATACCTTCAGTCCTAATAGAATATTCAACACTAAGCAGGGAATCTGTAAAAGAATAAGAAGTTTAAGATAAACAAAATATGAGATACTTTAGTTCCGAGTGCGACAAAACGCATGCGAACACGTGTAGAACAAGATGGATACGACCAGATGAAAATGCGATTCCCGCTCGTTCCAGGTCCGCGTGTTAAACCTCCAGCGAAAACTCCAGCAGCGACAATACTTTTCCCAAAGCGGAGATCGACGTTGCGTCCATAGCGTCGAATGGTGATGCAATACTCCTGGCGTAGCTGGTTGGCGTCAGTTTTGTAAAGAGATCGAACGTTTGAAAAACGAGAAGAATTTTAACCTTTTAGGTAAAGGGAGAGAAAAATCACACGAACAAAGCTGTTTTTTTTTTTAAATCTACTCAAAATACACTGTTTATTACTTTAAATCAAACAAGATACATTTACGAAATTTACTGAGAGGGGCTCGAGTGAAAAAGAAAATCAACCGGAGCGTTCAAAAATCGATGATCGAGTGATCTGGCTGCTCGCAGACAGCCCGGCGTGGCGCGCTTGGAGGAAGGTCAAGAGAGGGGGTTGGTGCTATCTCTCTTGCACGGGTCTCGCGATTGGACCCCGGTTCTAACAGAAGAGAATTGACGAATGGAGAATGAGATATTCCTCCCGCGTTTCCTGACCTTCTCCCGCGCTAAAATATTAATATTAATATTCAGGAAAATAATAATAATTTTAATTACAATAAAGATATTAATAAAATATTTGTAATCGTTAAATATGTCGACGTCGCGTTTTTACTCAAAATAATAATGATTATAAAGAAAATATAGGGATATAACATGAATTATAGTTGTACCGACAATAGACGTAAGAGGGAGCAAGTGAGGCGCTCTTCCTACTTCTCCTTGACTTTCGCGCCTAACGTAATAATATAAAAATTTATTCCATTTTTAACAACATAGACATTCTGATAAATCAAAGAAAGAATAATAATGTTCATAGAGTGTTGCCGGTGATTTAGAAAATCAATATTAAGCTATTAATTTATAGGTTGTTTCAAGCAGGGTGAGGGGAAGCAATAGGCGTCTCCTTCCAATTCCCGGCGTTCGTTAGTCTCAAACCCAGCGTTATCTTAAGTTTGAATTTTATAAAGATGATTTATATATTCATAGATTTAATAAAATATACAAGTCAATAAAGTCTAAAAATAATTATTGAAATTCAGGTTAAGAATTTTAGCCTTGAAACAACCTCTAATAAGAGTTGAATTTATTATAATTAGTATCGAAGAATAGTTTTATAAAAAAAAAGATAGAAAATTAATAATTTAAATGAGGGGAAATATTATGCCCTATTCTCAAGGCAGTTCACTTCGTAAATTTAAAATAATCGAATGAGATTTTATATAACTATATTTAATTATTTTCATTCATCAAAGTTTAACACCGGGTTCACCTCCTGGACAAAAGTTCTCAAAATAAGCTGCGCATCTTATTTTGAAACCATCGTGTCCATAGAGAAATAATCAGGTGCTGGGCATTCGATAAACATTCCAAAAGTCCTGTGAGTAAAAATAAAATAATTAAGAACTAAAGTTGGCAAAGTCGTTTCGGGAATCCAACTATGCGTCTTCTGACGTATAACAGGCTTTACAAATACACCTTCTTTAATCTTCGCATCGGACCTTCGTTCTGACTATTAAAAAATAACATTGTTTATGTTATTTATTTGCCTTCCTTCGATCGAATTTACTTTCTCACATAATAAACATTTCGGAAGGGAATCTGTTTTTTAATTAAAAAATCAGTGTCTTTTGAATCACTTGATTCAGATAAATCATCAACTTTATTTTTTTGTTTCGGGCAAACAGGATATGGAACTGAAGGTAATCGTAAAATTGGCTTCGTAAACGAATAAACATTAGCATACTTAATAGTTCGATGACGTCCACATTGCTTTATATTGGTCAAGCAAAAGTAACAGTCTACTTCATGACAGGTGGGTTGCCGCCAAATTGCAGGAACATCAAATGACAAGTAGCGACTACGATTAAATAAACTAATTCTAGTTACCGATTACGTAAATTATAAAAAATTACAAACAATTATACGTACTTTGCTCTTGATTTCCACATAGTTAAGCCAGTTTTGCACGTATTACACAAAACATTAGGTGTCCATGATTCGTCAAGATTCTCCGGAGTAACTTTAAAATATAACTGATATGCATTTTGCAAAAATGCAGAAAAATTTGGTGGTTGTGCAAAAATATATTGACCACAGATATAACAAAATTTATTTGGATCGTTTTTGCATTTGTATTTGCGTTTCGCAGAACTCATTTTTTAGTATCTTACAATACATTAAATCCAATGCGAAATAAACAAGATGACAGTATATAGTTATAAACAATAAGGTGAAACTAGTTTGTAAAAGTGGTATTAACATAAAAATTAGTGTCAATATAATTAGTTTTAAAACATGTTACCAATATTTATAAATTTATTATTGTATTTAAATATAAATACAGAAATACAAACAGAAAAGGAATATTTGACTTATTACATTTCTTTTAATTTCTTACACCTACACAGCACCAGAAATTCCCTGAATTTCCCCTGAATATTGGTCCACATTTCCCGAATATTCGAACCTAATATTCAGGGAAGTTTCGAGGAAGCATCAAAATGTCCGCCATAAAGAATATTGGACGCTAAATTTCCCTGAAAATGTATTTCTAATTTTCAGGGAATTTCCGCATCTAATATTCCTAGAATATTCAGGGAAAGTTAAAAAAAATTTCAAAAATTTTTTTGATTTGGTAATTGATAAAAATTGTATGTCATATTTGGCACCCGTAGGATTCTAGAACATTAAAAACTACTGCGCAGCCGTAAGTGTCACAGAAACCAAGTTCGACCATTGCGCATCATGTACAGAAGATTTACGAATACTGTGAATATTGAAGGAATATTAGATGCGGAAATTCCCTGAAAATTAGAAATACATTTTCAGGGAAATTTAGCGTCCAATATTCTTTATGGCGGACATTTTGATGCTTCCACGAAACTTCCCTGAATATTAGGTTCGAATATTCAGGAAATGTGGACCAATATTCAGGGGAAATTCAGGGAATTTCTGGTGCTGTGTGGGCATTCAACAAAACAAAATCCATGTAACACTGAAGAAAATTGTAAAAAATGTTAAAAATTGAATTCCTCTGTTTTCCTTAAGTACTTACAACTTTTGCAGTTTTAATGCAATTTTGATCAGCAAGATCTTATTTTCCTTTTAAAAGATCATAATTTAGTGGCGAACAGAGAAATCAGAAATAAAACTAGCTTTTCTTGTTAAAATTTGCACGAAAAGTAACTTTTTTTCTGAAATTTTGTTAAAAATGAAGCAAAATTGTTGATAAATTCATAAATTCGCTCTAAACCAACCATCTGATGAAAAAAAGTTGTATAGATTTTTAGTAGAAAATTAAATTACCTTCAATTTAAAAAAAAAAAATTTAAAATCAGCCGCATATGTCCGCAGATAATTGCAATTTAGTAAATGAACGTGTTTTAAAAATTCAAAAAATTGAAATTCAGCTATATCTCGAAAACTGTTCTACTTTCTTGCTATTTAACTTCATATTTGGATTTAGCTGCAAATTTTGCAAGAAACGACTGTGAAATGTCAATGGTCAGAACATGCATTTAAATTTGTAAACTAGTGTTATAATTACAAAATGCCTTTCATGGAATCTCTTTAATTATGAGATATAAAGAAGATGGACTAGTTTTGTATCAATATATTTTCATAAAAAATAATATACATATATAATTATAAACAAATAAAATATCTATCTTTATTTCATTACCTCACTTTATTAATCCCAAACAGGTCATTTTTACAAATTTCTTTAATTTAAAATTCAAATGGTGATTCCCCCTTTAAAGTTAACTTGTTATAAACTTTAAACATAAAAATGGGAAATTCTTTTCACAATTTATTATTAAATTATATGGAAGAGATTTCAGGACTAGTATAAGAGTAAAAGAGGTATTCATTACACAATGTCAAGATAAATATAAAATTTCTAGACGGATGTTAATATACTTTTACTTTGAAGTTCTAAGTTAATTTTGAATGTTTTAATTTTAAATGAATTTAAATGACAAAACTGTTTAAAATTAGTTTTATAATTTTCTATTGATTCCATTTTATTTTAAAACTATCTGAGAAAATTAATCAATACCTAGAACAAAATTTTAACATTATTTAGATATATACGATTTTTAAGAGTGTAGGTTATAATTCCATAAGTCAAAACTAATAGAAAAGTCAAGCAAATTGAGATTAAAAATTTAACTTATATTTCACATTCTTTTATTAGGTTTTAGGTTAGAATCAATTGTTTTTATTCATTTTCAACTGATTATTTAATAAATAAATATTTTATATGTCAGAAAAAAAAATAAATGGAATTAAAGTTTAGAGTGAACTTAACAGCTTAATAAAATAATCATTACAGTTTGACATTTTCACATATATTCCGTCAAAAAACCTCAATGTACACAATTGAACATGGGATAGAGAAACAATTATGAAAAATTTATTCATTCGATCCCATGGTTTTGGTTGTTCCAGCCACACGACAATGTGATGAAACACTTTGACGTTTCGCAAGTGACATTGTAAGGTTAGGTAAATTGAAAGTGGCGCACCAGAGCTGAATAGTTACGCGTAACTTCTGAGTTCTTGACGTAGATTACGTAGAAAACGTAATATACGTTAACAACTGTAAACAACGTAGATACTGTATAATTTTAACATAGCGGCAATGGAAAAGAACTTTTTATAATTTTTAAGGATGTTATTATATATTTCGGTTAATTTTTTAAATAAATTATAAAAATTTTTTTTTTATTTTTAGATTGTGTTATAATATCAAAAACTTCAAAATAATATTAAAAATAATAGATTTAGACATTTTGTTCATTTTCGTGTAACAAATACAAGTGTAAACAATTGAGTTTTTATAAATTGCGCCACTTGAAAATTTATTAAAGTAAAAACTTTCTTATATGAAAATTATATGGTGGGTAAATTTAGTAAAATGGAAGTCTGAGAAATGTGAATTACGTACAATATTTCTCCGGAAAATTATTACAGATTTCTTTCAAATAACCTATATTCCGATCCCTGATAATGTGTACTAGGTTAGTAACCAATCACAAACCTCTATTTTTGCGACTAATTTAAACGTTTCGAATTTGAATTTTTCAGACAACTTATTTAATTCAAATTAGAGTTGAAAATTATTATATACATATATAAACTTAAAAATTTATCAAAATTTGGAGAGTAAATTGTTATATAGAAGAACACTATTGTACTGGATATAATATTCTTGAACATGAAATATCGTTAACATAATCAAAGTTACACATTTTACATTTAGTTAATAATTTTTAGGTCGAAAATGTATCATTTAAGTTCAAAAGATATTTAAATGTTATTAAGTAAATCCAATCATAATACTGATTAACCCTTAAGCAAAATTTAATTGAACTATAATCTTAAATTTAAAAATTGTCATATGGATTTTCTTTAAAACTACAGTGTTTGTCATTTTAATTTAAATTAATTAAATTGATTGATTAGGATTTATATAGATTTTAGGAAATTAGAATTTTGTGTTTAATATTGAGAATAGTATGTGATAGAAAATCTAAACCTATAATTAAATTAATTATGGCTATTCTAAATACCTGAAAGAAATCAGAGTGTTAAGACGAGATTCAGTAACTTTATAGATTTCTAAAAGAAAATTAAAAGGAAATTTAGGTTTCTTCCATTATTGTATAAAGGTCATTCATACGATTTATTCTTATTGGTATTGCTTGATGAGCATGTGGGAGATCATATGTATTTTCTCTAGCAATGGTTGCTACATGATTATGCCAAAATTCTAAGTCTTCAATTTGGTTTCCCGATATCTTATAACTTATAAATACTATTATAAATGAAATAATTGAAATAATTACTATTAAAATAACATAGTATTGAGAATGGCGTCTTTCATTTTCATTTTCCCTTTGAATAGAAATTTTAGTTTCTTTAATAACAATTTCCAATTGCGTGATAGAAATTTGTTCTTTTTGCAAAATATATTGCTGAGCCAATTTTATTATTTTTTTAATGAAAAATGTTTCATTAAAAAGGGTATCAGTCAGATATTTGTTTATTGATTGGGTAATTGGGAAGTATGTTGATAAATCTTCCCAATTAATTATTATATTATTTGGTAAGGAGGGTAAGGAAATTTGCTGGTTTAGGATGCAATTAGGTTTTATTTGTAATTTCCCATTTCCGTTGATAAAAAATGAAGGTTCTAAATTTCCTGAACAGGTTATTTGAAACGAATGGTTTGGTTGTAAGTTATATAACCATGAGTTATTTTGGTACAAGGGTAACCATCTGGGTTCTGACTTCGACAAAAATTGAAAATCACAATTTAAATTGGATCCATAAAAGAATAATGAACTCTCACAAACAGGTTCCGATTTTGCTAGTCTAATTTCTGATGGAGAAGTACATGTATATTATGGCAACCGTGAAGAACAAGATTTAAACCATTCAAGGTTAAAAGTAAAATAAGTCTCAGTTTCAATTGAAAGTGCTATATACTCATTCTTGGGATTAACATCGTTTATTGTATTAAATTTCTTATTCCATTCTCTATTACCTCTAAGTAAGTGAATTTTGAATAACTGAAATGTAGGTTTTGATAAAAGTGGAATATTTATGAGAAAAACCATATATTGTTTTACATGGTATAACAAGATTTCAGTTGGCTTGAAGAAATCTAAGAAAGGTATATCAGTGGGAACATATATTGTTGGATTATTATTTTGAATATCTTTATAAGTATCATCAAAAGTTGACGATATTAAAGAAGGGTACCAGACATTGCCGGATGCAAGTATTAGGGCTTGATATAGGTTATTGAAGGTTAACAGATATTCATCAAGAAATTCGAGAATTGAAAGCAATTGGTTTCTGTTTGACAATTTTTGCATCAGGGTTTCATTTAGTCTTTGGTAATTTTGCAAAATATCATTAAAAGAGGAAGGAAAAATATGTGATGAATATACGTTCCAACGTGACTTACGGTATCCATTTTTCTCTATATTGTTCATAATTTTTTGAATGCCAGAAAATATTTTACTTGTTTTAGGAGATAGGTTTCTTGTTGATTTTGCTAAATTATTCAGAAAAATTTGGATCTGTTTATTGATTTTACTGATTTTAGTAATTCTTATACCAAAGTCCAGTTGTAAACAATCACTAGTATTTTTTAATAATCCGCATGCGTATTCTGCTTCCAGAACATAATTAAAAAATTTTCCTTCTATTTCCATCAAATCCACTAACTCTACGTAAGTCAGAACTCTCCATTTATCGACAATTAACCTAGCTGTGCCTAAATGCTCATAATACAAAGCAGGATTTTTCGAATATGGAAAGTTTGAGAAGGGCAATTCATTCTGTGATACAGAGATTTCAGTAAGAAGAATAATAAGATAAGTTTTGATGAGAAAGTGAGTTGCCATAATGCTTCTGGTGTTACCTGAAACAGAATAGAAAAAGTTATAGTTATATTTGTCATTGACTAAATTTTATATTAGAATATCATTTTTTAGTATGAAATCCACACCCCGGGCACTTCAGGCACACTTTTAGTTTCCTAAATTTTCTAGGCATTCCTTTGTTATCAAGGTGTCTCGGGAAATTGGATCGGAAAATTGTATTTATAGGTGTTCTAAATGGAAAGTTTATTCCAGGACTTTGGGAAATATTTTGAGGAAATTGAGTTGGATTTGGAGATACGGGGTCTTGACCGTGGTTATTTATTAACGGTGGTAAAGGTTCATTAGAAAAATTTGTAGAGGGTGATGGGTTGATGTAAGGTAAAGGTGAATTTTCGGTTGGTATAATACATGAGTTAGTAGCAGGCACTAAATTTTGTTGTGACATTAGATAAGGATATGGACTGGATACGAGAGGTAAAATAGAGCGAAGAAATAGAATCATGTTAATAACAACTTGAAGATAACCCACTAAAGGATCAAATGCAGTTACTGTTTTTTTACAATCGCCAATTTCAATGATAATTATAAAACGAAAACATTCACCATCTAATTGGAGCTGGAGAAAAGTAAAAGTAGGATTAGGTAGTTTATTCCAATAACATAACCTTTTTAATTCAATGAGCCTGAAAAAGGTTTCAGCAGTTTCATGTGTTTCATAATTTTCTACTTTTGAAATTTCAAAGAGAGATTTTGCAGCATTTTGTTCCAGATTCCTTGGATTTTTCCCGGTTACAATTATAATCTTATTCATACGTCTTAAAACACAAGAAAATACTTTGTTACCAGAATTTTTCGTGATTTGAAAGTCAGACAGAGGACATGCATTTTTAATCAAGAAATTGTGTAAAAGAGTTACATAGCAAGGTTTATGCATTGTTATATTCTCAGACATGCACGACATAATTATTTTCTATATTAGGGTTAGGATAAATATGCCGTATTTGCGAATTTTCCCAGTTACCTTGAGTTCTCAACTCTGGGTTTTTATATTCAGGTAATCTGTGCTCAGGCGAAGGAGGTGGGCAAC
Source organism: Ganaspis brasiliensis (assembly GCA_037103525.1). Lineage (NCBI taxonomy): Eukaryota > Metazoa > Arthropoda > Insecta > Hymenoptera > Figitidae > Ganaspis > Ganaspis brasiliensis. Next base: position 188,673 of record JAZKLR010000407.1, read on the forward strand.
TTAAATGTCCAAGTTCTATATCATGCGTTGGAGCTACTGCATGGAAGGTATAGCCATGGATAAATGTATCAGCTATAAGCTTGAAACAACGAACAATTATAACTATACCAATCAAACCAGCACTAGCAGTACCAAAACTTGTAAAAATGGACCAAAATTTTCCCCAGGCTGAAGATGCAATTTTATCCAAAGTTTGTTTATCTATAAATCCCATAAGCGATAATTTTTGATCCGCAATATCGTGACCAGAAAATCCTCGAGCTAAAGTATTTAATATCATGGGTTTTTCCGCGGGGAACATAACATGTTCACGTAATTTCTCTAAATCTGATTGTGAATAAATTCCACTAGTTGCTAATGACGCTGGATTAGTATATTTCCACGTATGATTTTGCATAGGTTGTAATAATTGAGGAGGAAAAGATTCTACTGGATTTGGAGAAATCTTGTACCATGTGTCACCAATTTGATACATGGTGGGTACAAAAGAATTGCAATCAATTATTGTACCTTCATTATTCAATATATGTGTACGTGGGTTTAGAAAAAGGCTCTCATTTCCCTTAAATACTGGTAATTGCTGATAACATTGATTGACTTTTCTATACACTACTTCCACTTGTACACATTTAACAATATGTACTGCTTCTCCTGCTACTACCGACATGTAACCGGGCCCTTTCATTGAATGAAGTGCAAATTCATCCGGTCCTTGGGTCGCAAGGATCAATGAATTTCGAAATACTTCTTGCTCAAGCTTACAACGTTGGTACATTATATTCTGATATAATGTATTTATTTGCGTCCGAATATGTCGTTCGACATAGACGAATTTAGAATTTACATATAACATTATGTCCAGAGCTTCAACTGTTAGTTTTCTATCCTCTAGAAATGGTCGTCCTTTTACGGTCTCAAAAATAAAAAGTTTAGGATGCTCAGTACGATATAATATATACTGACATCATGAAAATTGACCTTTCTGGCTAAGTACAAAGGTTATTTCCTTTGTTTCTAAAGAGAAAAATGTTTCATCAGTTTCCTTATTTCTGATTTTATTAGTTAAACCCTTATAAAATAAAGAAAATATGTTAAACTGGCAAATATTGCTAGGTAAAGGATCCCAAAAAGAATATCCGTAATCATTGTCAAAACAAGATGTTACAGATAAAGGACATGATATTCCAGAATTCAAACGTACTCTGTCCGCTTCAAGATCAGCTACTGCATGTTGCTCTGCCAATGTTATTTTTATCATCCCCTGGACAACAACATTTTTCCAACTACCTATGGGGTCAATATAACTAACTCCCGAACATTCACCATCTTTGTCAATATCACCGGCACATGTTACACTACTTGAAAGTGTCTGATTCATTTTTAATCCGTGAATTTTTACTTGCTCATTATGTTTATAAATTCTAATATTATGTATTGCCCTGCAAGAATCATGCGAGATTTCATGCAAGTATTCCGCCACTCCTTTCTCTACTATGGACGAATGTGAATGCATTCCACAATAGAAAATAGTACGCTTAATTTCTATTTTACATTGAATTATTTTAATTTTAGTAATTCCAGTTAATTGCATCAGTTGAATATAGGTTTCTGTTGCGTTTGGCTTACCCTTTGGTGCCTCGCATTTTCCCAGATCAATCAATGATAAGGTTGTAATATTTAATCTACTAGAAGCGCAGTCATATCCTAGAATACCGTAAGCTGATGCTGCGAAGGTTACTATTCCGCATACAATTAAGATGATAAGTCGTATAGTCCCCATCTCCTCAAACAGGAGGGGTTTATTATTCTTATTCGAAATTTATACTTGATTAATTAAAGCAATATTAATTAAGGTACATTTAATTAAGAATCCCTGCTTCCCTGGCTTCTCAGTAACCAATAATATCAGTGTCTAATCCAATTATATCGGAATAAAATTGGTTGATTATATTAAAAGGTACTTCCTTTTCATTTAGAGTAAGAAGAATCCATCCTATCGATTCTACAAAATGACCGCGTATGCAATACCCATCCGGGATTGCAATATAGTTACAATCTTGGGCAAGTATAGATTCAGAAACGTAACTATGTTTATTATTTAGATAAACATCAAATAATTCTTCTCCATTGTCTAGATAAGGTGGTTTTACAATTGCTTCTAAAGGCATTGCTGAATGATGGACAAAGTCATACATACTGACAACCATATTGATTGATTTCCTCGACTAACAATTTTAGTAATGCAGATTTTCCCCCCTGAAACAAAAAGAGTGATTTTCCATAGTGATTCTTGTTTTTAATCCTGATCAGGATGTTTAAGGTGTTATATATGTTACGGGCAATGTCCGGAATCCGGGCATTGTCGACAATGCCCGGGCAATGTCGACAATGCCCACAGTCTATGGGCAATGTCGACAATGACCGTAGATTTCGGGCAAAGTCCAAAATTATTCATATTATATGGCTTTTTTGGTCATTGTCGACAATGCCCAGGGTAAGTTGGGCAATGTTGATAATGAATGATAAAACATAATTAATTATTATATTATTGTAGAAAATGATTAGTATTAGTATTAAAAAACACGTATTTCTTTATTTGTGACATAAAATTTGAAAGATAATTTAAAAAAATAATTTAATTTAAAATTTAAAATAATTGAAAAAATTTTCGAAAATTGTAGGCACTGAATAATAGTCGTTGAAAGTTGAGGAAACGTACTATAAAAAATATTGACAATGATTTTTACACTTTAGATAGATATTCGCACGTACTTTAATTAATATCATATTTTATAACTACTTCTAAATTTATCACTGAACTTAATATTTACTTCAATATTTCATTTAATAAATATTCTTTTTCAGGAAATATTCACGGTGCACTAAACAAAAAGTATGTGCGGAGTGAATTTCACAAGTGTAGCGAAATTCTGATAAATTTAGAAGACGTTTCTGACAATCTAATACCACTTAGAGAAGCTGCTGCAAAAAATAGTGTTTCTGGGGCACAAGGGTATGAAAGGTGCAACTGTAAAACAGGATGCGACCATAATAAGTGCAAATGTTATAAGAAAAATAAAAAATGCACCTCGAAATGTCACAATAGCCTGTCTTGTAAAAATAAATAAATCACTTTTTCATATATTATTTTCTGGTAGTAAATAACATGGTAAACAACATTGCCAAAGCATGACCGGGCATTGTCGACATTGCCCGGTCATTGTTAAAGATTCTTAAACACTAGTGAATTTTTCTGGGCATTGTCGACAATGCCCAGTGGTTTTGGGCATTGTCGACATTGCCCGATTTCGGACATTGCCCGTAACATATACACTTAGCATTTTCAAAAAATCAATTTTTTTTTATTTACTTATTTAAATGTACATATATTTAGGTAAACACCCTGAAAATTTCATGTCGATCCGGCAAATATTTTCGAAGTTACGCACACATTTGTAAACGCGCATCAGAGCATTTGGCTGGATGAAAAGTACTTTTAAAACTTTAAACGCGTTTTTCTCAAAACTGTATTTTTAAAGTCGGTGAGCAAGATTTCTCGAAAACGGCTCAACCGATTAGTCTTAAATTTTGACACAAGCTTCTTAATTACATTTTTTAGTAATTAATGGAAGGTTTTTTTTTTACCGATAAAATTTTTTTTTTTATATCAAACTTAAGGCCAAACTTTTTGTCAAAAATCGACTTTTGTTTTTGACAAGCCGCCATTTTGTCAAAAAATTTTATTTTCCTTATTCCTTCAATTAATCACAGGATAATACATTATGTTAATGAAATCTTTTTGGTTTTTTCATTTTACATGATCCAGTCCGTATAACGGTGTTGAAAATCATAATATTTAAAAATAAAAAATGTTAAAAGACACTCAAAAGATGTTAAAATAAGTGTACAAACTTCCACATGATTCAATTAAACGGCCTTCTAAAAAAAAATTCTTAAAAAATCGATTTTTTTGGACCTATTAAGTGTATATAACCCCTTAATGTAAGATAATCGAAGTCTGTTTATATGAACGATTTTGGGTCCTTTACTTAGTTTTACTTTTATGTTACCCTTGCCTAAAATCTCTAGTACTTCGTGTGGACCGGTATATTGGTCGCCTAATTTACCAGGTTTAGGTCCTTGTAACAGAAATACACTATCTCCAACCTTAAAATTTTGTGGATTAATTTTTCTGTCATAATACGTTTTTGACTTTTCTTTTGCGCTAATCAGATTGTTTCGAGCTAAAAATTGAATTTCATGTAATTTCATTACTAGATTTACCAAATAACACTAGTTTACAAATTTAAATGCATGTTCTGATCATTGACATTTCACAGTCGTTTCTTATGCAAAATTTGCAGCTGAATCCAAATATGAAGTTAAATAGTAAGAAAGTAGAACAGTTTTCGAGATATAGCTGAATTTTAATTTTTTGAATTTTTAAAACACGTTCATTTACTAAAATGCAATTATCTGCGGACATATGCGGCCGATTTTAAATTTTTTTTTTTAAATTGAAGGTAATTTAATTTTCTACTAAAAATCTATACAACTTTTTTTCATCAGATGGTTGGTTTAGAGCGAATTTATGAATTTATCAACACTTTTGCTTCATTTTTAACAAAATTTCAGAAAAAAAGTTACTTTTCGTGCAAATTTTAACAAGAAAAGCTAGTTTTATTTCTGATTTCTCTGTTCGCCACTAAATTATGATCTTTTAAAAGGAAAATAAGATCTTGCTGATCAAAATTGCATTAAAACTGCAAAAGTTGTAAGAACTTAAGGAAAACAGAGGAATTCAATTTTTAACATTTTTTACAATTTTCTTCAGTGTTACATGGATTTTGTTTTGTTGAATGCCCACACAGCACCAGAAATTCCCTGAATTTCCCCTGAATATTGGTCCACATTTCCTGAATATTCGAACCTAATATTCAGGGAAGTTTCGTGGAAGCATCAAAATGTCCGCCATAAAGAATATTGGACGCTAAATTTCCCTGAAAATGTATTTCTAATTTTCAGGGAATTTCCGCATCTAATATTCCTTCAATATTCACAGTATTCGTAAATCTTCTGTACATGATGCGCAATGGTCGAACTTGGTTTCTGTGACACTTACGGCTGCGCAGTAGTTTTTAATGTTCTAGAATCCTACGGGTGCCAAATATGACATACAATTTTTATCAATTACCAAATCAAAAAAATTTTTGAAATTTTTTTTAACTTTCCCTGAATATTCTAGGAATATTAGATGCGGAAATTCCCTGAAAATTAGAAATACATTTTCAGGGAAATTTAGCGTCCAATATTCTTTATGGCGGACATTTTGATGCTTCCTCGAAACTTCCCTGAATATTAGGTTCGAATATTCGGGAAATGTGGACCAATATTCAGGGGAAATTCAGGGAATTTCTGGTGCTGTGTAGGTGTAAGAAATTAAAAGAAATGTAATAAGTCAAATATTCCTTTTCTGTTTGTATTTCTGTATTTATATTTAAATACAATAATAAATTTATAAATATTGGTAACATGTTTTAAAACTAATTATATTGACACTAATTTTTATGTTAATACCACTTTTACAAACTAGTTTCACCTTATTGTTTATAACTATATACTGTCATCTTGTTTATTTCGCATTGGATTTAATGTATTGTAAGATACTAAAAAATGAGTTCTGCGAAACGCAAATACAAATGCAAAAACGATCCAAATAAATTTTGTTATATCTGTGGTCAATATATTTTTGCACAACCACCAAATTTTTCTGCATTTTTGCAAAATGCATATCAGTTATATTTTAAAGTTACTCCGGAGAATCTTGACGAATCATGGACACCTAATGTTTTGTGTAATACGTGCAAAACTGGCTTAACTATGTGGAAATCAAGAGCAAAGTACGTATAATTGTTTGTAATTTTTTATAATTTACGTAATCGGTAACTAGAATTAGTTTATTTAATCGTAGTCGCTACTTGTCATTTGATGTTCCTGCAATTTGGCGGCAACCCACCTGTCATGAAGTAGACTGTTACTTTTGCTTGACCAATATAAAGCAATGTGGACGTCATCGAACTATTGAGTATGCTGATGTTTATTCGTTTACGAAGCCAATTTTACGATTACCTGAAGGTAATCGTAAAATTGGCTTCAGTTCCATATCCTGTTTGCTCGAAACAAAAAAATAAAGTTGATGATTTATCTGAATCAAGTGATTCAAAAGACACTGATTTTTTAATTAAAAAACAGATTCCCTTCCGAAATGTTTATTATGTGAGAAAGTAAATTCGATTGAAGGAAGGCAAATAAATAACATAAACAATGTTATTTTTTAATAGTCAGAACGAAGATCCGATGCGAAGATTAAAGAAGGTGTATTTGTAGAGCCACAAATTAAAAAGCTGCTTAATGATTCCAAATTCCGCTTAATTATGTCAGTAAATGAAGCAAAAGCGTGGGATTCCTTTGGATTGACTGTTTCTTCATTTTTGGGAAACTACAAAAGCCCAAATTACAAAGAAGTGGTTGCAGACTTGCTTGCAAACTACGCAAAGATCGGTATGGATTTCAAAATCTTTATATTTCCTATTTTCTAACTTTATTTATATTCATTACATTTATTCAAAACAGGCGTAAACATGTCATAAAAAATCCACTTTCGGCATTCTCATTTGGATTTCTTTCCTGAAAATCTTGGCGATGAAAGTGACGAGCACGGTGAACGTTTTCACCAACAAATGAAGGACATGGAACGTCGTTATCAAGGATTTTGGGACGAGGCGATGATGGGTGACTATTGGTGGTTTCTTCTCTGAGAGACAAGCAACAACCACAAAAGACGAAGCAAATCAAGTTCAAGCCACTTTTAATCTTACAAATTATTTAAATTTTTAATGTGCAACGTATAAAATTAATAAAATCAAAAAATTAGTTAGCCATTAAATAACTTTCTTTTCCTTAAGTACTTATAACTTCTGCAGTTTTAATGCAATTTGGATCAGCAAGATCTTATTTTTCTTCTAAAAGATCATAATTTAGAGGCGAAAAGAGAAATCAAAAATAAAAATTGCTTTTCTTGTTAAAATTTACACGAAAAGTAATTTTTTTCTGAAATTTTGTTAAAAATGAAGCAAAATTGTTAATAAATTCATAAATAAGCCCTAAACCAATCATCTGATGAAAAAAAGTTGTATAGATTTTTGGTAGAAAATTAAAAAAATAAGAAACGACTGTGAAATGTCAATGGTCAGAACATGCATTTAAATTTGTAAACTAGTGTTATTTTCATTAATTAATATACACTTAAATTTGAATTAATTGAAATTCAAAACTTTAAACAAATTAGAATATGAGTCAGTTGACTATTAGAATACCTTAGATCTAATAATTTTTGGTATTAAGATAGAAAAAATAGTACTATAATTTTCTTTTTATTTTGCAGCCATTTTATCTTTCATTTAATATTTTGTAAACTTAAACTTGGACTAAATATTCTCATTTTAACATCGTTCTTCTATTTCATAGAATTTTTTTTCTTTTACAAATTCTTAAAATTTTAGAAAATCTTATTCTATATTTTTTTCTTTAAATTGTGAACTAATTTTTCTAATACTAAAAATTTGATCTCTTTAGTAATTTATTTTAAAGTTTTTCCAATTATCTTCTTAATTATATTTTTAATTAAAAAAAAACCTGCCCGAAAATGGTTGAAATTTTTTAAAAGAATTATGAAACATTTTATAATTGTGTTGTTTATTTAATTTAATTTTCATTTGTTTGATAAAGATCATGACATTTTTTATTTGAAAGAAATTTCTCATTTTTTTAATAGATTGTAGATATTTTTTTGAAATGTTTTCATTTATTGAACATAATTTATTTGATTTTGATTAAATGTATTATTAATTATTAATTATTTCTTATTAAATGTTATCAGTTTGAAAAATAAACTACTTACAATCAAACATTTGGAGAGATTTTTTATACTGATTGCATTTTAAAAAAATCCATTTTATTTTCTTAAAGAAAAGTCATGATTATTAACAATTTATTAAAATTTAAAATAAGAATTTTAAAGTTTATAAGTTTTGTTAATTTATTTTTAAAAATAATTAAAAAAAAGTTTACGCGAGATAGGCATTTGGCGCAAAACCGCACTTTTGAATAATTTTTAAACTTCCTGGAACGTTTTTAAGTTTTAAAACTCATGCCCTCCTTCTAAAAAAAAATCAATTGCATATTATTAAAATCAAAGGTTTTGTTTGTAAGTGATTTAAAATACTTGTGAACTTTTTAATTAAAACATTGGAATGATTTTAAAAATAAATTCTTAAGTATTTCGTAATTCTTCTACTCGTATTTAAAGTTCCATAACCAAATTGTCTCTACTGCAATTGAGAAGTATTTAAAATCGTTAACTAACCAAATTTTAAGAAACTTTAATCGATTTTTTCTGTCACAGTAAGTATTAAGGCCAGGTTCCTCCAAACAATTTTCAAAAAATCTAAAAAAATTTTCTCCCGTAAATTGCTAGAAAATACTCTTAGAAATAATATAGAATTAGTCCCAAAGCTTCGCACGACCGAGAAGTAGATATACAAGAGGGGAGAACGGTGCGCGCTAAGCGGTAAATCCGGCCGCTCGAGCGGCCACAGAAGCATCTAAAGATTACAGGATTGCAGCAAGAAATGCAAAAATTCTTGAAAATGACACCTATGACGACCAGGAAGAAGTTCTGTACGCAGCCGGATTGGATACATGTGTAAAATTCACTTTTTTTACGATTTTTCACGAACATAAACTTTAATCGCTTTTTTCAAAACCACGTTTTTCTCGAAACAACGTTTTTTGAACTGGGTGTCACTCTTATTTAGAAACTATTGCACTTATCAATATGAACCAAACGTCATTTTACTTTTCAAATGTCTCTCTATGGTGTGAACTTAAACCAAAAATATTCATCATTATTTAAAAAAGTTATAAACAATTAAAAGTGAAAAAAGGGTTAAAAACTGAAAAGTCCCTCCATTTTGTTTTTTTTTTTTTGGTCAAAATGTTTCATTCTAGTTCACACCATAGCCAATGTCATACAGAATAAGAAACCATTTTGATTTTTGCTTTTAATTGAATGGATTCAGAGATATCTATAGTAATCTATTATTTTTTAAAACTGAAAGAATTTTAAAAATTTATAAAAAGGTAAAAAGAAGTCAAGGCTAATTCAAGGTTTTTTTCAGTTTTTTAGAGCTTCAAGTTTTGTGTTTATCTTTAATATCTAATAGTAATAATGAATAATAATAATAATAATAACTAATTACATTTATTAAGAATCAATGTGCTGATTTTTTGTGACTTTTCTCTTAATGTCATGCAACTGAACTTTTTATTTGAAAACAGTACCGTCAAGATGGGCTATTTCCTGACTTTTAAGGTTTTTCAGTTTTCCAAAAAGGGTAGCAACCTTTAATTTGTAACCACTGGTACACACCTAATTGTAAAAGGTGTATATTGTGCCCAATATCAAATTGATAATTAAATAAATTAAAAATACTTTTACTTGCAGTTTGTTATTTACTGAGAAATGGAGTAGCTGCTATTTTTGGTCCTCAAAGTCCTCAAACAGCCAGTCATGTGCAAAGTATTTGTGACACTATGGAAATTCCTCATTTAGAAACAAGATGGGATTATCGTCTTAGAAGAGAAAGCTGTTTAGTTAACCTTTATCCACATGCTACAACTTTATCAAAGGTTTGTTAATTGGAAATAAATAATATTGTGTTATCACGTGGGATGTAATCCATTTTGAATGTTTTAGTTCGTAATAAAAAAATAAATGTTTAAAATCAAATTATTAAAATTAATTGATAAACATGACTTACGAAGTTTAACATTATTTATATTTAAGATGCTTAATACCTTGGTTACACCATAATTTTATTGCAAAACTAGGGCTGCGCACAAGACGGTATGATACGACGTTTTACAGTGTATATATTCCCGGTCTTGACAAAACAAAGAATTGATGGTATCATCTCGGTATTCTATCGGTCTCGTTATGCTTAGTATCATCTCGGTGTCGATATTAAAATTATTGTATCGTCTAGTACACTGAAAAAATTAAAAGACAGTTGCTGCACTTTTGAAGGGCAGTTGTTGAACCTTTCAAAAAAAGTTAACTTCACACCAAGGAAATCACATGCAAAATAATAATTGTGAAGTTAGTTGATTTATTAAATATTGTCTACGGTGCAGCAACTGTCCTTTAATTTTTTCAGTGTATCTATAATTAAAAACACTGTTAAAAAAATTATAAGAGCTAAGTGTACATTTTTGGGTTTTTTAACACTAATTTTATTATTCACCAGCAAAGTATGCGAGCGCGAATGCGGGCGTGAAACATCGCATTTTATATAATTTATTCTACAATAAAATAAAACAATTACATAAAAACATAATACATATATTTCAACATAATACAAAGTGTGTTAACTAACATTTACAATTATAGATGACATAAGACCCACACTTTTTACCTACACTGAGAGAAGTTTGGCACAGTATTGGTACTTTCACGTACGCCAGCTGCGCTAAATGCGGGACAGATACCGAACTTTTTCTAGTTTGCAAGTCAAAATAAAATTGAGCTACAGCAGCACCAAACGAAATCAGAATCTGTCTCTCTCTGTGGTGCAAAAAATTTTAGTACAGTATTCGTCCACAAAGCGCAAAAACTGTATCACATTAGAACCGAGTTCTGTAGTAAATCATACTAATCCTATATAAGAAATTAGTTAGCTCTTTTCTGTAGACACTATCAATTTAAGAGAGACAAATGCATTAGGTAGGTTAAATATTGAGAGAGATACTAGATATTTCTGTAGACGCTGCGTCTACAGGAAGAGGGAAAACATATCCAACCATTTTTGGGGTCGCTGAAAATGAATCTGATGTCATTTTATAAAAATTCAAAACGGAGGATCCAATATGGCGGACATGAATTATTACATTTTTACAAATTTTTATAAAACTCGGTATAAAAGGGTTTTTTGGTCGCTGTGTACGAATATGAAATTAGATTTCAGAAATTCAATATGGCAGACGAATTGATTAAAATTGATTGGATTCACTTGAAAACCTCTAAGTAACAAATTTCAAACGAATCCAATAAATTATGAAAAAACTGGCCTCCATATTGGATCCGCCATTTTAAATTTTTTTAAAATGACAATTGATTTTTATTCAGAGACTCCAGAAAACCTTTTCTACCGAGTTTCATAAAAATTAATAAAAATTTAAAAATTCATGTCTGCAATATTGGATCCGCCATTTTGAATTTTTTAAAAATGACAACCCGATTTGTTTTCAACGACCCCAAAAACCTTCAAATACCAAGGGTAGACTTTTTATTTGTAAATTACATAGGCCGACAAAATTTTGAACCAAGAACCGGACAATGATTTTCCAAAGGTTTTTGACACGCTGAATTCGAATCTGACGTCAGAATAGCCCCATCATGTCAGGTTTTAGAGATATTTTAACCTAAAAAAGGCAAAAATCCCGATTTTTTGCTGGATTGAAGGTCTTATAACATCGAGAGGAAATTTTTTTCAAAAGGATAGTAATCGTTTCTAAAAGTACTACTCTTGACCTCAAAAATGCACTTTGGAAACTTAAAATAGCTTAATTCGTCTCTGAGAAAATACCTGTGGAATTGCAAAATCAGAATTGCAAAATTCAAAATAGCGGATGTAACATGGCGAGTGTCTTCTTTAGAAAATGACCCAAAGGCTTTAAATTTGTTATTTAAGGGTTTTCAGAGTCGCTGAAAACGATTCTGAAACTACATTATCACAACATTACAAAATTTATAATGTCAAATCCAATATAGCGGTCGTCTTTTACAAAAAACGACCCAATTTGCTAAAATTGGTTATTTAGGGGTTTTTTGGGTTGCAAAAAAAAACACTTATAACCAGTGTGTCAACGCACTCCCCTATTGAAAATTTCCATGTGGGATCCCATGCAGAATGCTACACAGGATTCCATATGGGATCCTATGTAGGATTCTACATGGGATCCCACATGGGAATTCCACGAACGATTCTGTACATGATCCTATAAGGGTACCCACATATCCCATATAGGTTTCTGTATAGAATCTTATGTAGGATACCATGTACCGCCTATATGTATTATCCTATATGGGATAATACGTAGGAGATAATATGGGATCCTGTATAGGGCTGCTTATATAGGAATTATCTATGCGAGGCGGTATATGGTATCCTACAAAGGATCCTTTATAGGAACCTATGTTGGATGAGATGTAGAATAGTGCATAGGATTCTGTACGGGATCCTATATAGAATCCTAGGGTCGAGGACATTTCCACCAAAACCCAATTGACCGAATTTGTAATTGGCCGAAATTTAATTGTCCGAATTTGTAATTCTACAAACTTGCATTTGTCAGAATTTGCAATTCCCCGAACTTGCGTTTGTCCGAGCTATTAACTTCCCGAATTTGTATTTGTCATAACTTCCAAATCATCAAATTGACATTTGCCAAAACATTTAAATCGACGAAATTGCATTTGTTAAAATTTTTAACTCCTCGAACTCGTATTCGTCTGAACTTTTAAATCCACGAACTTGCATTTGCCAGAACTTTGAAATCACCGAACTTGCATTTGTCAAAATATTCAATTACCAGAATTTGCATTTGTCCGAACTTTGAAATCACCAAATTTGCATTTTTCCGAACTTTGAAATCACCGAACTCGCATTTAGCAGAATATTCAACTCTCCAAATTTGCAAATGTCAGAACTTCTAAATCCCTGAATTTGCATTTGTCCAAACTTTAAAATCACCGAACTTATATTCGCCCAAATTTTGAAATCTCCGAATTTGTAATTGTCCGAACTTTGAAATCACCGAACTCACGTTTAGCCGAACTCTTAAGTCTCCGAATTTGCATTTGGCCGAACTTTTAAATTACCGAACTTGCATTTTTCCGAATTTTTAAATCACCGAACTTGCATTTGTCAAACTCCTTAAGTCACCGACTACTCGTGTCTCCGAATTTGCATTTGTTCGACCATCGGAAAGTAGGTTTTCTAAAGGAGTCTTATGATTGGATGGTAAATTTCCCGGTAACATTACCAGCCAATCAAAAGACTCCTTAAGAAAACCTACTTTCCGATGGTCGGACAAATGCAAATTCTGGTAATTGAATATTTTGACAAATGCAAGTTCGATGATTTCAAAGTTCTGGCAAATGCAAGTTCGTGGATTTAAAAGTTCAGACGAATACGAGTTCGAGGAGATAAAAATTTTAACAAATGCAATTTCGTCGATTTAAATGTTTTGGCAAATGTCAGTTTGATGATTTGGAAGTTATGACAAATACAAATTCGGGAAGTTAATAGCTCGGACAAACGCAAGTTCGGGGAATTGCAAATTCTGACAAATGCAAGTTTGCAGAATTACAAATTCGGACAATTAAATTTCGGCCAATTACAAATTTGGTCAAATGGGTTTTGGTGGAAATGTCCTCGACCCGAATCCTATATAGGCGGATATGTTGGATAATACGTAGGATCGTATATGGGATCCAGTATATTACTACCCATATGGGAAATATCTATGCCAGGTGGTTCATGGTATCCTACATAGGATCCTACATAGAAACCTATATGGGATGATATGTGGGTACCCATATAGGATCCTGTACAGAATGCTTCATGAAATTCCTATGTAAGATCCCATGCAGAATCCTACATAGGATCCTATATAGGATCCCATATATTCGCCTACCTGTCAACAGATATGAAAAATCCTATCTGTTGATATATAAGATTCTATTTGGGATCCTATATGGAATCCTGTGTAGGATTCTGCATGGGATCCCATATGGGAATTTTCAATAGGGGAGTATGTTCTCACACTGGTTATTAGTGTGCACACTATGTTTGATACTATATGGGCGATTCTTACGTAACTGCCCTACTTGGCGGCGTTAAAAAAATACACCTAAATTAAAAATATATTCTGAAGTGTATTAGTGAATTTTAAAGGTATATATGAGAGTAACTGAAAACCAAATATACATAAATATATATATTATAACTTCTATTATATTGCACTATAACTGCTAAAATTTCAGCTCCGTGGCGTGTTCCTTTTGCAAAATGTTAACTTTAATATAATAATTTTCGGTAAAAATATCATTATTATAACTCAGCCTTTTTCAAGCATAAAGTCTCCATATTTTTTAACAATTTAGGTTTATATTGCACTTCATAATACCTTTTTCATACTTAAAAATCTGTAAAAATATTTTGTTCCTCAATTTTTCCAATTTTTGAACGCAATCTGTAGACTTATAATTAAGGTGTCATGTGTTTAGTTATTACGCCTTCTAATAAGTTAAATCTCAATTTTGATCCATTAGCACTAAATCACATGTGAAAAAAGTTTTAAAAAAGAAAAATTTTTGCTTAAAAAAATTTATTTTTGTGAAAATCGCATAGGTACAAAAAAAGCGTTCAGTTCCATGTTATTACTATTATATTACTGTAACAACTATTTGATAGTATTGTTACCATTTTCTTTAAGTTTTCATGTGAAAAAAGCGATCTGCAATAGGAATAGATTTATTTTGCAATATTGTAGAAGTGAGGTTAGAATAAATGTCAAATTTCAGCTCCATGGTATCACGTAAAATTTCAGCTCCATTGCCTATATGAAGTGTTCAGTGTGCTTCATGCAGAGAAACTTTTTTATCTGTGGTGGTTATTTTAAAATATTATTCTACAAAGTAGTTTAGCAATGCCGGATTACACTGCTCGAACTCGATTTCAAATTATCCAAAAAATAAAACGAAATATTCATTGTTAAATATTGTATTTGCTGTTCTTTTATAAAATTTTATATATGTTAACTAATATCTAAAATACTGTTAGAATATTAATTAATTTATGAATTTATTATTTATTTTCGTTTTAGCAAAATATCAAAAAGAAATTTTTATTTTGTACAATATATTTGCAATAAAAGGATGCGATTCAGCTCCACATGGCAGCCAATTTTAAAAAATTTGCTATTATTTTCGTATAAATATAGTTGTAGTAAAATCGTTTAAAATATACTTATATTACACCCTAATAAGGAAAATAAGTGCAGAGAAACATTGAATAAAAAAATTTTTTTTTTTCCAAAACTTATCTTGAAATCGGGCAGTTACGGAAGAATCGACCATATATGATGTAAAGTTCACTTTTTGCAACCCAAAAAACCCCCAAATAACCATTTTTTAGCAAATTGAGTCGTTTTTTGTAAAAGACGAACGCCATATTGGATTTGACATTTTGAATTTTGTAATGTTGTGATAATGTAGTTTCAGAATCGTTTTCAGCGACTCTGAAAACCCTCAAATAACAAATTTTAAGCCAGTTGCGTCATTTTCTAAAGAAGTCACCCGCCATGTTAGATCGGCCATTTTGAATTTTGCAATTCTATTTTTAAGTACTTAATCTCCGACACCTTAAATCTAATAAGCCGTTGGAAATTCAAGTGTATGTACTAATATTATTCTCTATTTTTGAATTTACTCATTATAATACTCAGTTACTCAATATCGTGAAATTTGCCAATCTCAGTATATTCAACAAGCCTTTACTCAGAGACATATTGAGATATTTTAAGTTTTTGAAGTGCATTTTAAAGGTTAAGAGTAGTACTTTTAGAAACAATTAATATCCTTTTAAAAAAGAATTTCCTCTCGATGATATGAATCCTTCAATATAGCAAAAAAACGTGATTTTTGCACTTTTAGGTTAAGATATTTTTAAAACCTGAAATGGTGGGGCTATTCTGAGGTCAGATTCGAATTCAGCGAGTCAAAAACCTTCGGAAAATTATAGTCAAGTTCTTGATTATGAAGTTAAGTTTAATTTTGTCGGCCTGTTTCAAGTCATAAAATATTAGGGTTAAAAAATTATTAGCTAAGGTAACAATAGACATGGGGATTTAAAATGGATCCCTGCTTTAACAGTAGATTTTCAATTCTTTTGTCATTTAAGTTCATGTTTTTCAACCCGGCATTTTATTACCTGGAATTTATATACTTTTACTTTTTGAGGTCTGCAATACCAAAATTGAAATCTTCAATATTTCACTATTCTGAATTTCTAAAATTCATTTTAAAAATTAATACTACTAAATTAAAATTATAATTAATAAAATACTAAAAGAATAATTCATTATTAAACTATATGTCATAGACAATTATATTTTTTATAGAAAATAACAATTGCAAAAACTAATATTATAATTCATAAACAATTTTTAATTAATATTATTCTCTGTAAAAAGGTATGTTGTTATATTTTTGACACAATTTTTAATATAGGTATATACTCGCATGATGTATATTGAATTTTCTGAAAAATATTTTTTTAAGTAATCTACATAAAAACATATGTTTAATAAAGAGCCACAGATGGTTTGTGACAATATAATTTTAATTTCTTTTAAAACTAAATTTAAAAGGTTTACATAAAATCGGGCAATAAATTTTGACCTGGCCTGAGTGTAGCAATAAACCCTAGTGCTCTAGTAGCTCACTGGGCCAGTGAGCTTCCAATAACTTTTCAGTGATTTTCTATCGGTAGGGTTTGTACACAAATTTTTACTGGAGGCTCAGAAAATGGTGTCATGTACCCCAAGATGTACACTTGCTATATTGTTCAGAACATAAAAAATTAATTTGTCTAAAATATTTAAATTTATTAGAGTCTACATCGACGTCAATATGATTGTCTAATTTCAGGGGCTTCTTTAGCCCAGGTACCTATTTTGTATCGCGTCTAGTATTAATCAGTCTACTTGCGCTCGTAGTTGAAACTGAACCTATAGCTTACTCAGTCGTGAAATCGGCACGCTGAGTTATAAAGTTTAATATTCGGAAAAATTGTATTTCCCACTAAGTAGTGTTAATAAACATTTAAACAGTTTACTTAAATATATGGTGTTACAATTCATTATCTCACAAACCCGGAACATCATGGTTCTTTGTGCCGGATAAAGTGGATATGTAGTAAATTGTGGTGCAAGTTGATAGTGTTAATGGCTGTTAAGTTAATTAACAAACTTAACATTTTGTTATTAAAAATTGTGAATGCAGTGAGTTCTTCGATCCCTTTCATTCCTACATCACCTGAAAGAGAGAAATTCAAGGAATTTAATTCGACAATCTTCTCATTTCTTGCTAAATTATTTGAATTAAAACAGCGTTTTGAAAAACTGAGTTTAACATCTAGTGCAAACGAAGAATTCAAGAATTAATTGAAATAAAGTTTCACGAAAGCGAAGACTTCAAGATCTTTTGTTTCTTACTCTTGTTTAAAGTCAACCTTTTATTGAAAGTACATCTAATACGCAATGTTGCATCTTCTTCTTCTTATGGATACTTGTCTCTCTTTATCAGCACACACACATCTGAATCTACAGTTCATCGATGTGCATGACTCGTTGAGCTCTACTACTTGGAGCTCCTTGATTTCTATTATACTAACACTTTCTAACGCTCTACTTTTCTCCCTTGCACCAATTGCTTACTACACAACTCAGTTCAACACACTACGAACGTAAAACTCATATGTAGACTACACTGCCTGTCAACTATATGATACAGGCCTATACAAGATATTAAAAGTTGACTCTACTGTCACTTTTAAGTAAAAATCAACTACTTGATACTCTCCGCTACAGATGGAGACAACTACATTTACTACGTTTTTGACTCCTGTTGAAAACTTTAAGATTACTGTATTCTTCGACTTGGGCAATCCTCAACAGAAATTTCAATCACTACGTCATCAGAATCGGCACATCTTCATCTACTTCAACATTCAAGTAGTTTCGACTTAAATTAAGATCTCTCCATACATTCTTTAAATTGACAGCTAATTTTCGATGCGTTTATAATTTTAAAGTCACAATCAAGACTAATCTTTAATTTAAAAATTGTTGAAATTTTTCCACTTCTTTTTCTCTTTACAACAATAGTTACTGACACTGATCACTCATCTATTATAAAATTTAAATCAATTAAATAAAATACTATTGTTTAAATTTTGATAAATATAGTAACTGAGACTATGTTGATTATAATATATATCTGTAATACCGCTTCAAGTTCTATGTGACTTTCTTTATAATTGGAATGTAAACATGCAAAAAGAAAATAAGTTTAAAATTTGTTACGAATTATAGTTTTTTAAAGTGCAGTGTAATAAATTTTTGAAGTTCTGTAGCATCTCTTGTAAAATTTATAAACTGCAACGAGTAAATTTTTAATTTATCTTATTTTTGATTTAACAACTTAAAACGCTAATTGAACAATTTAGAGACATTGTTAAAATTCAAGCTATAATTTAACTGTACACTTACTTATCTAGAGTCCTTAAATAATTTAATTATACTTGCTTATTAAATTGTCAGGATCTGTGTCATAATTTATGCCTCCTTTTGTGACATCACTAATAGTTTAAAATTTATTTTTGAATTGATTATGATAATGCACATGTGTGATTCTCCACGAAACCAACAATTTGGTTACTGTTATTTTAGAAATTTTATTTTCTAATTAAAATAAAAATCGTAATGTAACTTTCAAGTATGATAGTCAAGAATGAAATATCTGTGATAAGCCAGACAAATTATTTATAATTATTGTATGTTTTAAACAAATTAGCTGTTACCGCATCCATGTACCCTAATCGGTTGCAGTATAACAAAATCGATAGTTGGATTTACAGGAAAGTGAAATAAAAATCATTAGCATTTTAACTTTCAGATTTTATATTTGTTAAACAATATTTGTTTAAACAAATTATAAAAAAGTTAAATTTAATTAAAAGTATGGATGCCAATCGATTCTACAAGAAAAATTAGAATGATTTTGTTCTAAACATGTTTTATGTTAAGGCATAATTTGTTAATAAAATCGCTATAAACAAATAAAGTAATCCATTGTGATAATTTATGCGGTAATTTATAATAATAATGCAAACGAAATTCAGGATTTAAAAAACTATGTCATGAAACTTATGTAGTAATTTATGGAAATTTATGGTAACTTATGTGGTAATTTATAAAAAGTTTCAGGTAATTTATAATAATAATACAAAACGAACTTCAAGATTCAAAAAACTAATGCAGGAAATTTATTTCGTAATTTATGGAAATTTATAATTTTTTTGAGGTAGTTTATAGTAAATAAAAGAAAATAAAAAAATATAATTTTCGAAATTTATGGAAATTTATAGGGTAATTTATGGAAATTTATGTGATAATTTATGGACATTAATGGAAATATATGTTGTAATTTTATAAATTCTTTTAAAAACATTTATTGTAATTTATTAACACATAATTTAAAATTTGCAAATCAGTTACTAACAATTTATACAAATTTATACAGTAATTTATGAAAACTTATAAAGTAATTATTGATAAACTTATTAAAATTATGCCAGGCTAAGTAAATTTTATTTGTTTAATTTTATTTGGACACAATCACAAAAATTGTTTTAATTGAACACTTGGTTGAATCACAAATTCAATGAAAGACAGCCAGAAGGCTTCACCATGACGCTTAATGAATACTGTTTTTGTAAACAAATTGTTAGCAATTTTTAATAGGTTTTGCATTCCTAGCATTTAAATTCACTGAAATAATACAACCATAAATCATTTACTGAAAAAAAAATTTTTCTTTTTGATTTATTGCGAAATATGTAAAGGCTTCACCATGACGATTCAGTGATTCCCTACACAAATTTGCCGCTTCAAACGTAAAAAAAAAAACAAAAAATCAATTATAAAATTTGTTTCTGTCGTAGTAAACCTCTTGAGGGAAGTCAATTGTTGTTTGTACTAAAGTATAACTACATTTGAATTCAACAAAAAATATTTAATCTTATAAATTAAAGTGGCTACAGGCTTTTGTTTGTGATTACTAGAGCTACTTTTTCAAGTTGGATTCATTACCATATGTGCAATATGTTTCTTAAAAAGCACAAGAAACATGGAATTGTCGGTTTCGTGGAGAATCACCCATATATACCTCAATTAAATAACATGCGTTACACAGTTATTTTGATTTAATTTTATCCAACCAGTAACAAGATGCCTGTATTAGATTTAGTAGATTTATTAGCTAGTCAAACTAAGACTGCGGGCCACATTACGCGAGCATTTATAAACTTTCAAAAACTTGGAGCCGCCGCAATGACCCTGAGGGCTTGTCAAGCGAGAATTGAAAATCTAGAAAAAATATGGGGATTGTTTTAGAATCAGCATGATCTGATTTTAAATTTATGCGACAATGAAACAATTCAATCAATAGACTATTTTAAAGAGGATGTTGTTTCTGTAGTGGAGGAGGATTATTTGACACCAAAGGGCATCTTTTTAGATAAGTTGAATTCCTTATTAACTCCTCCCCCTCCACCTGCTCGAAATGACCAACAACCAGCTGTTTCTGAAAATCGCAATAGGCAACATTTACCTTCCATTGATATACCTAAGTTTTCGGGAAATTATGAATTTTGGACTAGTTTTCGAGATTTATTCAAATCAATTATAGGTAATTGTAAATACATCTCTATCGGATATCGAACGTATGCGTTATCTTAAAAGTTGCTTAACCGATGAAGCAGCTCAACTACTCCAAAATATTCTCACCACAGCTGATAATTTTGATAGATCCTGGGATTTATTTTCTGATCAATATGAAAATTTATGACTTTTAGTTAACGTACAAATCTCTTCATTATGTAAACTGAAATCTATGACTTCGGAGTCGGTGAATGAATTAAAACTACTTCTTAATGGTACCCTTGACGCCATAGGTACTTTAGAAAATCATAATAGACCAGTTAAAGATTAGGACGATTGGCTAGTTTACATTACTGCACAAAGACTTGATCCTCAGACTCGTCGAGACTGGGAGAACTCGTTAGGAGCCTCTACTGATCCGCCTACCTTTGAGACTCTTAAAGCCTTCCTAACTACTCGAGTTCGTACCCTTGAATCTCTGATCAATTCTACCAACATTCCTAAGACAACCAATCCTATATCAAAACAGAACAAATCTGTTAAAGCCCATCCTATATGAAAAGGTAAACCTGTAAGTCAGCTTAAACAACAACAATGCCCTTGTTGCAAACAAGATCTTTATCTTGGCGCTTGTTCAACATTTAAATTAAAATCCATTCAACAAAGGTTTGATCTTGTTAAAACAAATAAACTTTGTTACAATTGCTTAGGTTTGCATTCGATAAAGGATTGTCGTTCACAAAAGGGGTGTCATACCTGCTTCCAACGACATCACTCCTTATTATATGATCCTAATAAAATAAAGTCCCATCCTACAACAACAGCCACATCGCAAGGTACATCAGAACCTCGTTTAACGACAGAGGTCTCACCTGCACAGTCGGTTACAACTGTATCTGATGCTTTTGCGACAAAATATATTCCCGTGCTTTTGGGTACCGCTATAGTAACTCTTACATCCACAATGGGAGCTACTACTTCAGCCCGAGCACTCCTTGATCCCTACGCAGAATGCAATTTCGTATCCGAATCTCTTGTAAAAGAACTTAGACTAACTAAAAGTTCAACAACATTAAGTATTTCAGGAATAGGCGCAAAACCTTCTGGAAGATCCAGAGGATCCGTTGAATTTATAGTTTCTCTGAAGGATGATGTTAATCAATTTAAATTACAAACTTTGGCCTTGACCCTTCCTAAACTCACTGATTATATTCCTCCCCGAGTTACAGCATCCCAAAGATTATATCAATTCATGGACTTAGAATTAGCAGATCCTAATCTAAATTCTTCAGAACCAATTAAAATTATCTTGGGATGTGAAGCATATGCGGTAGTAATGCAGCTAGGACTCAAAACTGACCCTACGAGTTTTATTATTGCACAACAAACATCATTAGGCTGAATTTTGACAGGGCCAATTAAAAAAACAATTACATAATTGTTAGATTCAACTGATGATACACCATCTATATTAAGACCTGTAATAAGTTTACCATGTTTTATAAATGAATTTCTTCCTAACTTATTACAAAAATTTTGGGAACAAAAAGAAATTTCAAAACCCGTCTCACAATTGTTAACTAAAGAGTAGCAGGAGTGTGCACGGTGGTCTTGAAGCCGGAAAGTTCCGACCTAAATTGAAGAGAAAATCGGCTAATGAGGAAGTGTTCTGTTTGATGTGAATATCACAAATCCGTTGGATTTAAAATCCTAGCTGATCTTTTAAGAAAGATTTTGCAAAATGAATTAAAAATATACGATTTTTCAATTTCATTTTTTAGAAAAATGCAATTGTTCTTATATATATATATAAGTATATATAAGTATATATAAGTATATATGCGCGTAATTCGAGACCCCGATAACCACGTGCATTGACTTATAGCCACGTGTTTATATTTTTAAAGGTACATCTCCAGCACCATATAGAGATCATTTAATTAAAATTTGTATCCCTAGAATTAATGGTATTACAATTAATTTATTATTGTTATTATTAATGTTGTTATTGTTATAACAATAATAATTATTAATATTATTATTATTGTTATTAATATAACAATTATTAATATCATTATTATTTATTATTATTATTGTCATTGTTATAGCAATAATTATCAATATTATTATTATTATTATTATTATTATTAATGTGTTTAGTGTAATCTATATTATGCATGTATGAAAGAATCGGTGTAGACAAGGTTGTGCAATAACCGGAGGAAAGGAGGATATCTCTTTGCTCTTCGTCTCTTTCTTATGCGGTCAGATACATCAAGTATAGCGGTGTGGGTGCTCTACGCAGCACGCATACAAGCATGAATTTCTCATGAAATCCTCAATGTAGATATCTTCTGCATTGTGGAGTGTCTAACTATGCATATATTCCTTTCTTTCTTCTATGATTCCTTTCCTCCTCTACCTCGATACATAATTCTCAAAAGAGAACAATGTCGGCAGATGTAATTAGAATATGTCATATTCTCTTAATACACGCAAATGCGTGACAAAACTGGACTTGTGAGGATCGAATCTGCAAAAATAGAATTTATTGAATCCATGCAGATCAACGATCGCTCTGAAATCTAAGAAGGGCACAAGTCATACTTATTCAAACTTGTATGGGAGATATTATTCTAATAATGCCAACAAAGAAAAGAGATATAGAAATCTCAGATATCGAGGTTTAATTATAACCTAATGAATCAATTATCCTGTACCCACATTAACTACCCCTTAAACCTCTGATTTCGTCCCATCATAATGCATCTTAGACACTCCATAAAAGCAGAAGCTTGCGAGGTGTCAATTGCCATTCATTCACGGGTGATCGTTAACATCAAGACGGGACTTGATACGATTGTCGAACTGCCGGTACGAATTTTTTCACTTTAATTTGAAATAGTAATTTTCAAAAATTGGAAACATTGGAAAAATCTCAATTTTTGCTACTTGCTGAATCGCGATAGATTTTCGTCGAGCCAGGTAGTAAATCGAGATAGTGCCAAGTTCGAGTAATTGTTATCTGTTGAATCTCGATAGATTTTCGCAGAGCCAGATGACAATTTGAGTATAAGGCCCGTCCGCGAGCTGTTTCTAAATTTTCTTATTTTTGGGCGGACGTTAAAAACTTTTAAATACTGAAAATCAGCTGAGTTTCAATCGGGATAAAATAGTAAAAAGAGACTTTCTTCTTGCTTCATCGGTCAGTAGTGTACCTGTACCGGATTCTCGATTCGCGTAGTGGACGGAGCGCGTAATCGCTCATTCTTTCTTCCTTCTTCTGTCCGTCGGAAGCGCAGCAGGAGAAAAGAGGCATCCTCCTTTCCTCTCAAGCTTTCAGGCGGTAATTTAAGGATAATTCGTGAGTACGAGATATTTGTGTAGTTCAAATTTTATAAAAAGTAATTTTAATTGCTTACGAGACATGAATTTATAAAAAAACAAGCATTTATTTTATGCTACACAAATTATTTAAATTGTAATATTTAAACATTTTTAAAAGTAAATAAAATAAAGAAAAAGAGAATTTAATTAACAAAATTTACTGTTGTCATTATTGTAGTTTTGAAACAACAATTCATCAATTTTGTCTTTCGTCTTCTATCGGCAATTTCAGTTCATTCGAACCCACATTAAAAATAAAAATAAAACTATTCCATTACTGGAATAGTAATAGATTGGTTCCTCCGGCGAACAAGTTAAACAAGTTATTTTTTTTGAACAGGATTAGAACAAAGAGATAAAATTTCAAAATTAAAATTTATCAAATTAAATAAATAATTTTATGACCGTTCGTAACAATCTGTTTGGTGGCAGCGGTGGGATAGAATAATGGACAAATAGACAAAGTGAATATATTTTTTAACTTTCTCTAATTTCTCTTAACATTTTTTTAATTGTTTAAAATACTACAATTAAAGCTGCATATGGTGGATTTCACGTCAACTGTCCAGCCAAAAAAAAAAATTTTGTTTAATCCTTTCCCAATTTTTGTTATGAGTTGTCTTATAGGTAAGTAATTTATCAGCCAAATATTTTTGGATTATATAACAAATTGCCTGAGAGGGAGGGGGTTAAAGTTTTGAACTTTTTGTTAAGACGCTCTCATTTGTTTATTTATTGAGCTTAAAAAAATGATAAAAAAATTTTTTGGTACATGATTTTTCTAGATTTTTTTATCAGCTTTCGATTGGCGTGGTCTATTTAAAATTTTTTTTTTTATTTTGACCAAAATTTTTGAAAATTAAACATAAATTTCACTTTTTTTCGTCTTCGGGCTCGTTTTATTTTTTTTATTTTATTTTTAAAAGAAAGCTGAGATTTTTTCCTACAAAATATGTAATTTTCAAAAAACCCTTTTTTTTTGTTTTTGAGAAATTTAATGTTGAAGTTAGCGCGCCACGTCAAGGCGAAGTGTCACTCTACCGCCCCGCTTGTTGCTGTGCGCTGTTTGCATCATTACGTGGATATTTAATTATTCTAACATATTTTGAACTCAGGATGTCAAAAATGATGTTTTTAAAAAATATCTTGCTTATGTGTGTATGTAGTTATGTATGTGAAGATTATGTTAGGCTCTGTATTTCGAAAACAATAATTGAAAACAATGTTTTTTTTTAGATATTATAGGTCTTTAGGGGGGACAACTTATGCTCTACTTTTGAGTCTGATCTATCACTTCTAACTACATTTTTTGAAATTTAAACATATTGAAAAAAAAAATTTTCAAAAATGTACATATTTTTTGAAAACAGTAAAATCAGATTAATTTATTTTTTTTATCTTTTTAAAAATGCATCGATTAAGTTCTTAGCGATCCTTTTAGTGCAAATTGATAAAAAGTTATTAATATTCTATAAACAAAAAATATTGAAAATGATGTTCTTTAACAATTTTATTTTTATATTTTGTTGCTGTTTTAATATATTTCTGACTACTTGTAGGTCACTAAAAATTTATCAAATGAGAAAGAACTATAGTGCAGGCACTTAATTGTTTTCATGTCAGTCTCAGCACTGTAAAATGCAGAGAAAAGTTCAATTAAGGGTTAGAATAATTAATATCCACGTAATGATGCAAACAGCGCACAGCAACAAGCGGGGCGGTAGAGTGAGACTTCACCTTGACGTGGCGCGCTAACTTCAACATTAAATTTCTCAAAAACAAAAAAAAGGGTTTTTTGAAAATTACATATTTTGTAGGAAAAAATCTCAGCTTTCTTTTAAAAATAAAATAAAAAAAATAAAACGAGCCCGAAGACGAAAAAAAGTGAAATTTATTTTTAATTTTCAAAAATTTTGGTCAAAATAAAAAAAAAATTTAAAATAGACCACGCCAATCGAAAGCTGATAAAAAAATCTAGAAAAATCATGTACCAAAAAATTTTTTTATCATTTTTTTTAAGCTCAATAAATAAACAAATGAGAGCGTCTTAACAAAAAGTTCAAAACTTTAACCCCCTCCCTCTCAGGCAATTTGTTATATAATCCAAAAATATTTGGCTGATAAATTACTTACCTACAAGACAACTCATAACAAAAATTGGGAAAGGATTAAACAAAATTTTTTTTTTTTGGCTGGACAGTTGACGTGAAATCCACCATATGGACTCTTTTAGGAGTCATTTACATTTTTATAATACAGTTTGAATAAATTGTTAAAAATTGGAAGTTCTGTCGAAATTGATTACGCGCCATTCGGCGGTTTTTGATTTTGTCATTGACATTTTATGCCGTTCGGCAAATTTGTCAAGTCAGAGTTTCTTATTTATTTTTAATTTTGCTTTTTTTAAGACTAAAAATCTTGTCGAAACTAACTACGCGCCGTTCGGCGGTTTTTGTTTCGCCATTGACATTTTGTGCCGTTCGGAAAATTTGTCAAGTTAAGATTTTTAATTTTAGTTTTTTAACTTCATTGAAATTTCAAAACCTCGTGGAAACTGATTACGCGCCGTGCGGCGGTTTTTAGTTTCACCATTGACATTTTGTGCCGTTCAGCAAACTTGTTAAGTCGAGGGCATGTCCCAGATCTTGGGACCACTTAAGGCTAAAATGTAGAATTCTATCTTATCTCCCATATATAATTTGTTAATAATTTAATTCTTTTTTAAAATTTTTAATAAGTCGAACATTCATGACACACTTTATGACTTTCGAAAACGATTCCCAAAATTTTAAAATGATATCTTCTCTAGTTTAGGCTTAAGTACATGTAAAAAAATTAATCAATATTACAGACTCTTTTTTTAATGTGGGTAATATTGACTAATTTTTTTACACATACTTAAGCCTAAACTAGAGAAGATATCGATTTAAAATTTTGGAAATAGTTTTCGAAAGTTATAAAGTGTGTCATAAATGTTCGACTTATTAAAAATTTTGAAAAGCAATTAAATTATTAACAAATTAAATATGGGAGATAAGACAGAATTCTACATTTTAGTCTCAAGTGGTCCCAAGATCTAGGACATGCCCTTTTTGCAATATTTAGAAATCTCGTGGAAACCGATTACGCGCCGTTCGGCGGTTTTCTGTTTCGCCATTGACATTTTGTGCCGTTCGGAAAATTTGTCAAGTCGATTTTTCCAAAATTTCCAAATTTCCATATTCAGTAAAATTTAGAAACCTAATGGAAGCTGATTACGCGCCGCTCGGTGGTTATTAGTTTCGCCATTGACATTTTATGCCGTTCGGCAAATTTGTCAAGTCGAGTTCTCAAAATTTTACTATGTAGTAGTAGATTTACATATTTTATGTATTTTATTAGCTATTTTTAAATTGCATTAATTTTATATGGTAGTATTGATATTCTATTGCCAAAAACTTGTGCTAAATATTATAGGAATAAATTCTTAAATTTTCACTTTTATTTTCTTTAATATGTTGGAGAGTATAAAACCTAAACTAAAATATCCGCGGTGGTGCTAAGGCTCAAAGACGTTACCTTGACAAACAAAAATTTCTAGATTCTGAACTTAACATAAAAGAACTTAAAAGTGAAGAAGAGTTCAAGAAGTTTTTTGATGAGGTTTTAGAGAGAGCTTAAAATATTCTAATTGCAAAACAAAGTAAACAGACAAATTAAATTCACTTTCTCTAATTGTGTATTAATTATTCCAAATCATTATTCTAAATTCTGTCGTTATGTATTGTGACTTTAATTTTTACCATGACCAAAACAAAATAACCTAGATGTCGTGCAGGAAAACGAAAAAGTAGAACCGAAAGAGAACTCGAAGAAGCCCTTTTCAAAATATCTCGCAGGATAACGTAATTGAAAATTTAATTGCCGAATTTGAAAAATTAAAAATTAAGAAAGATGTTTTTAAAATAGTAAATAGTCATGTTCATAAATAAATTCTTGTTTTATTATGACCTCTTTTTTGAAAGAAATATTATTTAACGAAACCGACGAAGAAATATTAATTATCGAGGATAGGGTTCAAGAATTTTTATAATGACTATCTTAGTCTAACAAACTACGTACTATTTTTAAGAGAACAGATTCTAGACGCTTATGAAACGATAGACGATCTTGCCTATGGAATCAGACAAAAACAGATAGAATTATGCGTATTCAGGCCTATATAAACGAATTTGAGCGAATATGTTCGGAGTTAAAAAAAGAATAAACCAATCAATAATACACAAACATAAAAACCCTTAAAAATTATCCGCGGTGGCGATATCGTATAGGAGGTGTGGACGAATTATTGTTTCACAAAATTTAATATTAATAAATTGTCAACCACTGCAGTAACACTTGTATACATCACATAGAAACTTGCAAATGGCAGAAGTATTACCACTACCAGTTCTAGAAGAAATATTTATCTTATTATCTTATCCTATTTATCTTCAGAAGATGTTATAAATACCTGCCAAAGGACTGTTTTACCCTATTATTACCAAATAGTTAAAAATTTTCACATTATTGTAGGTGAATTGCATTTGTACCTTCCACAGGGTGTTGTAGGTTTTTACGTCATCTCATCTCACAGCCCTTTGCCTGTAACGCAAGGCAGCGGAATTTTAGGAATTTCGGGATTTGAAACACTTAGGCCCAGTTAAACTTTTGTTTTCTTTTGCCACCGTAGCTAATTTACTAAGAAAATCATTGCCGAAAAAAAATATTTATTAATAATACGGTTATAATTCTGCCCTCAAACATGGCCGGTGGTGATGGTGAAGGTTCAAGTAATTCAGGGGGGCCAAACGTTACGGTTAACCCTGACGCTACTGCGGCCATGGCAGTATCCCCATGGCTATCCCGCATTTTGATGGAAACAATTCTCCATTAAAAGAATTTATGCAGGATGTGAATAACGGCGCTGTTTTTGTGAGCGAAGCTAGTGAACCAGGCTTTATTAAAGCAGTTCATAGCAAATTGAAGGGAGCCGCTAGAGAGAGTGTTAGAGACAAAACGTTCAATAAAGTAGAAGATCTTATTACTCACTTAAAGAAACGCTTTGTCTCTACAAGAAAATACGAATGGTATTTTGAAAATATCATCAACTTAAGAATGAAACAAACTGAAACTGTGAGCGATTGCAATGATCGGTTACAGGGGCTCAAGTGGCGCTAGGCATGCTCTGGAAGCTAAATACGCAACCAAATATCGTGGTGTCGATGACGGAGAGGAAGGTGAAGTCTTCTCTGTCAGCGACATTATAATAAAAACAATAATTGATTGCGCACTTAAAGCTTTCATTAGAGACCTCCCCGAGGAAAAGTCAATTTTTGTTGACACTAGAAAATCAGGTGATCTCTCTGAAGCTTTTGAGCACGCATTGCGAGCAGAAGAAAGGCAACGTTATTCAGAAAAATCAAGATCCTCATCATACCACATTTCTCAGTCAGAAAACCTTGATAGACCTCGTTCTCCAAGCCCCTATTCTAGACAAATAGAAAAGGTGATTGGAAACGAAAGAAGAATTCGTGAACCACTCCAAGATAGCCGACCAATCAAACCTGGTACTGAATCAGCCACTTCAAAATTACTTCAATTTACACCTGAACAATTGGCCTATTTTACAAATCCATGTGGCCTCAAAATTCGCAGCCTGCCCCCTACCATTATCTTCAGGTTGCTCAATATCCGCAACAATCACAATTTCAAACGCCTGCTCAACTCCAACAAACAATGCCGTCTTACAGAGGTAACACTACCCCTCCTAGATCGACTTTGCCGGGACCCGGAAATTTAAACTACAAACAGGCACGCAACTCAGTCGCGGTGGTGAGTTCAGTCCCCCAGCGTTCCAAAACAGTACACTTTGCCGAGAATTCGGTAAAGTCCTTAGAGTTGGAAACAGGAACGAAGACTCCCCAGTAGTTGAATTGACTGCACCAGAGTTCAGGTACCCTAAAATAAAGTTTTTAGTTGATCCTGGTTTCGATACCAACTTGATAAAATTAAATGCACTAGATCCTGAACTTTTTCTCTCTATTGATAATTGTGCGGAAATAGCAGGAATAACGAATTATTCGGTAAAAACCTTAGGAACAGTCAAACTTACGATTCAAAAAAATTTTGTTGAATTCCATGTCGTTAAAAATAATTTTCCAATATCCACTTCCGGGATATTAGGGAGACCTTATCTTCGCCAGAAACAGGCACAAATTTCGTTTAGGCATAATGCTTTGGTTACCATTTCTGACCCTATTACCCATAGGAGTAATAGGGGTAATATGAAACCCTTCATAGATTTAGAATCCCAGGAGTCTTAACAAATTTTATAACCATATAAAAAACCTTTTGCTCGAATCCTAAGGATTAAGACTAGAACAAGACAGCCTATAAGCATCGATGTTTTCCAACAAAAATATCAAGGAAGAATATTTACCTAGAATATCCACACTCCAAGGACTTTATCTCGGTGAAGCAGTAGTTACAAATAATAATGGCGTATGCCATACAGTAGCTATTAACACAGCTGAGGTAGATATTGACCTTGAACTAGCTCCAAAAAAATTAATACCTTTTGATTTTTGTAACTTTCCTGGAGAACAATTCACAGATTCTGATCCAGATAAAATGCAAAATGAAAATGGCAAAATGTATTCTGATCGAGTTATTAAGGTCAAAATGCCCTTCACGTGTCACACCTGAGTCCAGAAGCAAGAAAACTTGTTTTCGGATGGGCGGAAGACTATGCTGACATTTTTTATTTAAACGGGGAAACATTAACATGCACTCATTTGATACAGCATAGAATTCCAACCGTAGACAACAAGGTGATCAATAAAAAGCAATATAGATGTCCCCATGAAGCTCAAGAGCAAATGGATCTCCAGCTCCTTAATCAATTAAATAGTGGAATTATTAGTCCATCAAATTCACCATATAATTCTCCGGTCCTAATCGTCTCTAAAAAGTTAGATGCTTCAGGTCGAAGGAAATAGAGAGTAGGTGTCGATTGTCGAAAATTAAATGAACAAGTAATCGGTGACTCATTTCCTTTGCCTCACATAACCTCGTTATTAGAGAAACTTGGATCTGCAAGGTATTTAACAGTGTTCGACCTTGCTAGCGGTTTTCATCAGGTGGAAACACACCCTGATGATAGACACAAAACAGCCTTTTCCGCAGGCAATGGGCATTTTGAGTACAATCGCATGCCCATAGGAATAAATAATGCCCCGCCTACATTCCAGTGCTTATTAAATAATGTATCGAGCAATATGCTTGATACGGAAGCTCTCGTGTATTTGGATGACATCATCATTCATTCTGATACACTAATCGTACACGATAAAAGAGCTAGGCAGCTTTTTAATCGTCTCCATGAAGCAAACCTAAAATTACAGCCTGACAAGTGCTACTCTCTGAGAACGGAGGTAGCATATCTTGGTCACATAATTGGTCCTGAAGGTGTAAAACCAAACCCTGAAAAAAATAAGGCCATTGAAAATTTTCCTCGACCTACCAAATTAAAGGAACTCCGTGGATTTCTTGGCTTAACAGGCTATTACAGGCGCATCATAAAAGATTATGCCAAGATATCTACTCCCCTAACAGTTCTTTTTTAAAGAAAGACGCTGCTTGGAATTGGACTAGCAAACAAGAAGAGACTTTTTGTCAACTCAGGAACTATCTTTGTTCAGAACCTATCCTTCAATATCCTGATTTTACAAAGACTTTCCGATTAACTACCGATGCCTCCGAGCATGCGATAGGCGCCATGTTTACTCAGGCAAGGGACGGTATTGACCTTCCTGTTGCATATCTTTCCAAGATCTTGAATAAAAACGAACAGAAATATCCAGAAGCAGAAAGAGAATGTCTTGCAATCCTCTATGCCGCAAAGAACTTTCAACCATATCTTTATGGTCGAGAATTTATTCTGGCCTGTGATTTTGAACCAATACATTGGATGAGTTATTTTGAAAATCCAGGACCAAGGCTTCATAGATGGCATCTTCGTCTACAAGACTATATATATAATTTTTAATACAAGACTGGGAAAATCAACAGAATTGTTGAAGCTTTGTCACATAATCCTGTTGATTTTTCCAACAAAGAAAATAATTAACCTTTAACCTCCAATTCCGATTTAGAAAAATCCATCCTTTCCAATGAAGAAACTGTTTTTAACCCTTTTAAAAACTCAGTGAACCCAGTGAAAGTGACACCCAATAAAGAACAATCCGTTCAATATCGTACTTTGCCTATTACAACGCGACCGTCAGCTAAACCAAGGGATATCAATAAAGTTTTCGTGAAAAAAGACACTAAGGAAACTCAGCTGCCCTCAACTTCCTCTCAGAAACCTACAAGGTATAAAGAAACACCCCAAGTTGAGAAAGAAATCCGAAAAACTATTCTTTCAAATCCAAAACTTAAAAAAGCGTTGAGTGATCCGTCACAGGTTGCTAGATTAAAAAGAACGATTTTTAAAGCCCCAATACAACCCACAACCGTAAAATATCCTTTCATTAATCCCAAAAACCCACCTGGTCGCCCTAACGGCAGTACAAAACTAAAAGTCGACGGCGATAAAACATTCTCCATGAACCTAAGCGATAAAACATCAGTTAATCCTAACAAAAGCTCCATTGCACAAAGACTTACCAGAAGGAGAGCAAGTGCAACTCCGAAATCTTCTATTGTTAACAAAAACTCGTCATCATCAACCGAGTCAGATACAGATGATGGGACTACCGAAGGTTCATCCTCCCCGTATTCAGAAAAAGTCATAGTGTTTTCTCTAGTGTAAAACCAACCTTAAACCAAAAACAATTTAGCTAAAAGACTGTTAGTTCTAGTAACCCCATTCAACCAGTGAACCCTTGGATTTGCCCGTTAAAGGACTCGTACACAGATGTTTACGTTGACGGTGCTTGCAGTTTCAATGGAAAAGGAGAACCATGATCAGGACTAGGTGTTTGGTTTGGTCATGATCACCCTTTAAATGTCTCCCGTCGATCCAAAGGTCGACAGACCAACAACGCAGCTGAAATTAAGGCAGCAACCGTTGCAGCCCTCAAGGCCCAGGAAGCAGGCATCAAAGATCTCAGGATAAAAACTGACTCACAGTTTTTGATAAAATGTGCCACTGAATGGATCCCCAGATGGGAATCTAAGCAGTAGAAAACTAAGGAAAATAAACCTGTAAAGAACCGAGCTGCTTTTGAAAAATTAACTTAAGCATTGGAACCTCTTCAAGTGATTTGGGAACATGTACCGAGTCATCAAGGCATAACTGAAAACGAAATGGCCGACTACCTAGCTAGAGAAGGGGTTAACCAAGAACAAATCACAGACGAAGAAGAAGAAGAAGAAGAAGAAGAAGAAGAAGAAAAGCGTAATCCAGAAATTATAAGAGTTTACCCTCAACCTGTTGAAAGTAGCGATTCCAGCGAAGACTTCCAGCTGCTGTTGCCAAAATAGACAAATTCTCAGTTGACTTGGAAAAATCATTCCGACAATTTGATAAGTCACTAAAAGCCAGAGGATTGGACCAAACCAACCTAACACTAGTCTAGGATCGTGAAGGAATTGATGAAGAATTTATCAAGCCGGAAATAACTCATGTGTCAGAAGGAGAAAATGATGAAGATCTTCTTTAAGCATTAGAAGCCCTTGACCCATGTCAAGGAAATGACGACGACATATTTTCAACAAGAATACAAAGGTTCCTTGAAAATTATAATAACCGTCTTCGAGGAAAAAGGAGAGGTCACCACAATGGTATCGAAAAGGTCCTTGGAAATCAGGGACCTAGACGAGAGCACTGAGTTGGAAGAAGTGGTGGAAGCAGTGGAGAAGGCATTAGGCAGGACCAATTTAGAGGTGTCATGCCGCCTCTTCACTCTTCGAGCTGGAAACAGGCTTGCGATGCTCCAACTCCATGAAGCATGCGCTGAAGCTTTGTTGAAGGCTGGCAAGGTAAAGGTTGGCTGGATCAACTGCAGAATCCGGGCCAGGTTGGAAGTAGAGAGGTGCTTTAAGTGCCTGGGCTAAGGCCACCTGACAAGGACCTGCAAGGGCACGGATAGGAGTAAAGCCTGCTGGAAGTGTGGAGGTCCTGACCATCAGAGCAAGAGCTGCAGTGCCTAGTTCCACTGCACTGCTTGCTCTGACAAAGGAATGACGGACGTCAAACACCGTACAGGGAGCGGGTCCTGCCAAATTTATAGAGCAGAACTTAACAAGTTTAAAAGAAGGAGCGAAGGTTTCTTCAGATTAACCTTGGCTAGGGGAAGCTATCGAAAGATCTCATGTTTTTGACGGCCATTCAGAGGGTTGATATTTTTTCAAGTGAAAAATGTAGGAAACCGAACCACTCTGTCTGGTACCAGGATAAGACATGAAGATCTGGAATTCAAGTGTGCGATCGGGATCTGAGCGTCAACGATTTCCTGGAAACCGACAAGGGGTTCGTTTGGAGAAAGGTGGCAGGTATACGTTGTAACGAATCTTTTTTCTTGAAACAAACTTTACATTTTGTAACGAAATATTTCTCTCTAAATAATAATTAAACTTTATTCTAGTACGCAATACATTCTAAAAGCATCTAAATAAATTCTCTAAACTTCACTCACATATTTTTAGCGCTATTTTGTAACGCGAATTATAAACTCGAAATAATAAACTAAAGATAATCTAAAAATTTTACTTACCACAATTTCGTAATCAATAAAAGAAATCAATCTGCAAATGGCGGTAGCTTAATCTAAACTTGAATCCTTTACCAATTTCTCAATATTAACTCAATTATAACCTTATTCCAAATAAATTCAAAAGACTATCATTACATGTGCAATCTAGTTCCCTGCTAAAGTTGTCTAGGCGATCCCAGGAAGGGCGCCAGACAATTTTTGTATCGCCGGTATTGTCAACCGGACTAAAATCTCAAAATCTCAAAAACTCAAAATCTCAAAAACAAAACTCACAATAAACTCAAAGAAACTTAAATAAGATCGACTAAACAAAAGCATTATTAACTAGATTTTAAACACGTGCCAGTGTCGCTCAGTTAGGCAGGTTGTGGAGAGAGGGTCGGGATCTAGGAAATGCGAATCTGGAACTAAACATTTGAGTCTTAATACTAGAAATGAAAAATCAAAATTACGAAAAAGAACATAATACTCTTATATTTTCCAAACTTACAAATTATCAGATTACAAATGAATCTCTAAAATTCTCGTAATATCATAGGAACAATTTAACAATCTAAAGTAAACGAGATCAATATTCGAATTTATTAATTGATTTTAAAATTAAAATTCTAGAAACTCAAGTCAGTTTATTATTAAGGTAACGCAGGTTCATTTCTACCCATTTTATTTAATTTATCGTTCTACGATTGGCATCACGCCAATTTCTGTAACAAGGAAAATAGAGCCGTAGGCTTCGAGAAAGAGCCGGGAGCAGAGGTAAGCGTCCCCTAAGCGTCAGGAAGCGACCTGCAGTAAAATTGCACTATCCTCGGAGAGGATCTGTAAGGATGTAGATAACACCACGATTTTAATCTGTAGCGGAGGCATTATAGCCCAGGTAACAAATACAATCACAAAATAGTCTATTTTTAAGCTGTAGCGGGGGCATTTTGGCCCAGGTAACAAGTGCGGCAACAAATAGTTTCATTTTTATCTGTAGCGGAGGCGTTTTTGCCTAGGTAACTAAGTGCGGCAACAAAATAGTTTAATTTCAGTAGATCTAACTTTTATATTCGATATTCATCGTCAGAATCGACACTAATAAGATAATGACTTACGATAATTTGCCAGTAATGCACCCAGGTGATGCTGAGCTTCATCGTCACTAAATGTAGCTTCTTATTTAGCACTATATCGATTTAAACTTGCAAATATCTAGATTTAATAATTTAATAAACTAATCACTATTAGGGAGCAAAGTAAGACGGGAACACACTTCTGAGTCACATCTCAGACTGTAACAGGACGACGTTGACTTGACGGTGGTTCAAAGGCAAGAGAGCGATTCTTAGTCACACAAAATTCTTATATTAATCAGTAATCACGTGACGAGGTCTTTCCGGTGCGTTTACCGTTTACTTTGCGATTCGCCCTATAGACTGCGTACAGGTTGCCTCATTCATAAGGCACTAAATTCAAATTCAAATAATTCTAAACTAAAGCGAGGAATTCCTGGTAGTTGCTTTTCCTGGGATCCAGGTTGTGACAGGGTTAAAAAACAACAAAGTAGCTTCCACCGCAGGATAAATGTGGCAATTCACCCACGGAGGCCTGCCAAAAGCTTCCTTTCCCGGACGATGCTACATCGCCCAAGCAAGGACTCCAATAACAAAAAATCCCCAAAAAAAACCCAAAACTAAACCCTATCAATGTCACGCCCCAAACCCCATCTAAGTGGAGCGCCAGTATCTCAACTGGACTTCTGCCAATCTACTGAAAAGTCCCAAAACAAACTTTAGCACTAACTTTAACTCAAAGTTAATCTCAAACTGAAAGTCAGGAGAAACTAAAATTACTAAACACTCAAAAGTAGCTAAATACCAAAAAAACTAAACCTTAAAACAACCAAAATTCAAAACTTAAAATAACAAAAATTACTAAAAATAGCTTACGGAGCGACTGAAGCCTAAAAATTCTCTACAACTAACTCAAAATGACTCTAAACTGCAGCAATCTACTCGGCCTTTGCCTTGTGACGGTAATTGCCAGAAAAATAACGTCACAACTCGCCTCTCCCCGAAAAAGACTAGGGTTATCGGCATCCAGAGTAATTTATGACCTAAACGAATAATTCTTAACACAAAAAAAAAATCTAAAATTCGGTATCGCAACTGAATAAAACTGAACAAAATCTAAAAGGTAAGATATTCGAAACCAAAATAAATAACATATACTTTGAAATATATTGGCACAAGTAAGGGGGGTTAATAATAAGAATGTTCTTAAAATAAAAAAAAATAAATAAGTAGAATAAAGAAAAATGGAAGTGCATAGTGCAATGGGGTCCTAATTGCGATTAGAGATTAGGACTACGCTTCCTTATTTCAATAGAAGGAACCTCTTTGTTTCTTCTAAGTCTGTAGCAGGACGTATATTGGCGTGAAACGTAATTTAACTTTTATTGGAAAAAGGGAGAACGAAAATTATTTTTAATTATATCAAATGATTCACTAACATGAATTGAGTTCCAGACAAAAGAGAGCGAGAAATCACGTAAGTTGTGCAATCGGTAGCAATAATAATTTCGGATGATCTCGTTCATAACATAGAATTCAGATCTCATTGGCTTAATATCACAAAGAATTTTCTCGTTGACTATAAAACATTTGGCTTAAAGATTAAGTGAGACCTTGTTTTTAAAACTAATCAGTCATATAACAAAAACAATAATACAGCGAAGTTTGTATACTTCGGGCAAAAGTTAAACTTAAAAGTTTACTTAAGAGTAAACATAAAATAAAAATATTATTTTGGTCACAACGAGTGAGGAAACGAAAATTGTTAACTAAAAAATAATATTTAGGTCACAAAAAAAAAAAAAGAAAACTAAAATTGGCAACTAAGGCTTAACTCATAACAAAAGATTAAATTTTTATAAAACAAAATGGATGAATGTTCTTGACTTTTAAGTCTTTTAGCTAAACTTTTCTTCTTAGGCTTAACGTCGAAATAAACAGTGATTTTAATTATCGTACCTAACTTAAATAAAATAATTAATTGTAGTAAGATAAAAACTCTAACTTTTATGTTCTGACAACAAAAAAAACTTTGCAACTAAGGCTTGAATTGAGAACAATTAACGAGTTAGGCTCATTTTTAATATAAACAAAAAAAATAGGCTTTAATTTGAATAATGTAGACAAGGTTGTCTTCAGTTGCCTTTTTATATATGACTTACTTCGACTGGCTGCGCGCTGCTGATGATCGGGGTATGTTCGTTCCAAAACGTGCTGAATAAGGCCTCATGGCCCTCCACTCGGCTGCACAATTCGGACAGGTCCTAGCAGTGTAGTTTTGCAGTCCACACATGTGGCAAAACTTTCTTCGTGGTTGAGTACACAGCGAGTAGGCATGACCTGACTGTCGACAGTTCCAGCATAGTCGAGGTCGAGTTGAGTTGTTAGACGATCCGGAACTCGGCCGATTGCTCCTTTCTCTGGTAGCAGTACTAGATCTATCTTGAGCAGGTCTAGGATTTGGTACTGTAGCATGATCGCGCTGTCGATCAACATCTTGACGTGGAGTTAATCGTGACGAACTACTAGTTGACGGTGCATGGGTTTAGTCTGGGTTCCCCTTTGGCACATTAGTTTAGGTGCCTTTTCGAACCCTGGCTCACCTGCCTGTATTCCCACTTCGCAAGTATTCTTTTCCGTTTGCACATACTGGTCTAAAGTAGAGATTGTTTCAGTCGGGAGCTCGACGACATCACTCGACAATGCGAAGCGTGTTTTAATTCTTATTCGCTGCCTTAGAAATAGAGCGCTCATTTGACCTAGAGCTTCTAGTAGGCCTGGTTTATATGATTCTAACCATACGAGGGATGGCAAGTAGGGTCTAATAAGATCCCAAAAAGGATCTTGATCTAAGTGAACCTCTTCTTCCTCTGGTGGCCCAGGAATTCCATTTGGTCCCTCTTCACAGTGGTCCAAATCGTCAAAAATGTGGTCAAAAGTCTAAAAAGTGCTCAAATCTTTCTAAAAATCATTATTTCGGGGTTTTTGAGGTCACTCATTTTGAAATTGATATTATTTTTTTGAAAAACAAAATGGCGAATCCAATATGTAGGACCTGAAATGTAAAAACGAGAAACACTGAGAAAAATGAGTTAGCTACTATATGGATAGCTAATTTTTAGCTGTGGTAGCTAATATTTAGCGGTTTCTGCAAACAAAATTAGCTGTGGAAGCTAATTAATAGTTGTGTTAGCTTAAAAATTAGCTATATGTTGCAATATGTTGTCCCTAAAATGCAAAAACTGCTCAAATCTTTCTAAAAATCGTTTCTCAGTGGTTTTTGAGGTCACTGCTTTCGAATTTGATAATATTTTTTGGAAAAGCATAGTGGCCGATCCAGTATTATGGATCAAGATGAAAAAATGAAAATTAATTTTTAAAAAAATCGGTGTTTAGGAATTTTTGTTCAATTTTGATTGAAATACTGGGATTATTTGAGCCATTGATAACCAAATTGATGTCCACATCACAAATCTCATATATTAATAAACTTAGCCAGTACAAGCAAGCTATTACAAGTGATGATTGCTGTAAACCTTTAAAAATATAAACATATTTTATTCATGTGTAAAATATTTCTTATCGACTAAGAGATGTTGTATGATAGCCTGAAACCGTAAAAAACAATAATAATAATTTTTTTTATACAAAAAAAAAATATATTTTTGTGAAGTGCACGTGAGAACTGATTCTCACTTTTTGCACAAAAGGTAACCACAAAAATGCAGAGGCAATTCGTGGCAGCTAATTTTGCAATATGATTTGTCAAAATGTATAAGAATTAATTTAAGAACTTAAATTTGACAGGATCTATCAAGACTTTTCTCAGATTTTTTTGGGTGCCAAATATATGCGTTTTACCGATTCAAGTTACTTACCGAATTATAAAATTTTACAGTACTTAGAAAGCAAATATTAAGTCAAAAATACACCCATTTATTATTATAATCCATTTTGCCGATTTAAAATTAAACCCGTTGTTTTTTAATAAAAATAGTTCTCCATATTGCGTGAATAGTGAAGAATTACTTTTATAACGTTTGACACTTCCACTTTTGTTTATAAAGTAAATAAAGTAGCATTTGTGACGACATCTAATTATTATCGTTGGCATTTTCTAATGCCCTGAAGTATTCTTTAACAAATTCATGTGAAAAAGAAATCGAAACAAAATTTTTTTTTTACGACTTTTGGCCAGCTTTTTGGGATTTCCGACCACTGTGCTCTTGTTCTGGCTGGGGCGGATTCCAAGGAGGTGGAGTTGGGACCCTTGGCTTTTCCATCATCTCCACATCGGAATCTGGGGAGCCTGGATACTCCGCGTCATCTGAGTCATCGAGGTTGATGATACTCGGTGATCTGGATAATTGGCTATCAGACTCAGAGATTATATCGTCCTCATCTGCGGATTGTAGAAGGTATTCTTCCAGGTTGAAGTCGTCATTAACCTTTCCAAAGTGGTTGGATGGATCGCGTTCCAGAGGAGCCATGGCGGACTACTACCTGCAAATCACAATAGCCTCAAGACTGGACCTGACAACATTTTAACATGAAGTCATAACTGTAACATTTATACCACTGTAACTTAGAGTAACGGGAGCGAAAATTTATAGTCAACTGACGACAAATCTCGGTAACGGAAAAGCTGGAGCGTCTAATATTTTAGCGGTAACAAAACTGTAATTTAACGGTCTCATAAATAGCTTATTTGACCATCACGGGATACCTGATAAAGGTAATCTTAACAGCAGGGTTAAGATACTCTGGAGCGTGCTTCTGTTAATTCATCGGCGCATAGTAGAGCTTCATATCTTGGACGGAAAATTTTCCCTTTATTTTACCTTCCAGATCGCATAGAACATAAACAGATTTGGAGATCCGTTCTGCAACGCGAAAGGGGCCATGAAAAGAGTCTGCTAACTTAGATGAAAAGTATCGGTCTCCCGCCGATAGAACGCGATACTTCTTCCAAACTAAATCGCCCACCCTAAAGTTACGAGCTCGATGTTTAAGGTTATAATAATGCGCCTGTCTTTGAAAAGCGGCATCTAGAGCATGTACGATACTAGACCTCAATTCATTCAAACGTCGCATTCTAGCTACCCATTCCTCTGGAGGCCTTTCAATTAACTCGGAGGTCCCTTCCACTTTGCGTCTTAAGGATGTCGCTGCTAAGGGTTCTCGACCTAAGTTAAGAAATGCTGGGGTAGTTAAAATGGAAGTATGATAGGCCGTATTGTGGGCAAATCTAAATTCGTGGAGGTGATTGTCCCACTCACGATGATTATTTTTGATAAAAGCTGTCATCATCGTTTTTACGACCCTATTGACTCTCTCTACTGGATTGGCCTGTGGCCTGTAAGGCGGTGTCGTCATATGACGGAACCCGAATTTGATTGCTAGAGCTTTTATGTCCTTATTGACAAATTCTGTACCATTATCTGTAAGCAATATCCTTGCAGATCCCCAACGTGAGAAAACTAATTCATCGAGAGCTGCTTGGATGTTCCGGCCTGTAGCTTTTCTGAGTGGCTGAATTTCGACCCATTTGGTATATAAATCTTGAATAACTAGAACAAAAGCATGACCACGGGTACTACAAGGGAGCGGACCCATTATGTCAGCGGCATAATCCGCCGATGAGTTTTTTCAACCCCAAGGTGTCCAGCCTGAGGCGTTGAATGATTCTCTTCTAACACACGCATTCGTGATCCTCTAGCAACGACTAGCTTCCATGCGTTTAAATCCTGTACTTCTGAATCCGCGAAATCAGCCGGCTTGTGATAATAAAGTCGGTTTTCTTCTATACGCCAATTCGGGAACTTATCTGGCTGCCTGATGGATTTTTGAGGTTATGAAGCCATCTTAGGCTGCTGTGATCAGTTATAACTGTGAACTCATAACCTTCCAGGTACCAGCGGAACTTCTTTATAGCCCAAATCACAGCAAGGCACTCTTGCTCGGTGACGGTATAATTCTTCTCGGCGTTCGATAGTGAAGTGCTAGCATAGGCTATAACGCGTACATCTCCATCAATGTTCTGGGTAAGTACTGCACCTAGTCCCACTGAGCTGGCGTCTGTTTGCAGGGTGAACGGCAAGCTGAAATCTGGACAAGCCAATGTTAGTGACGTAGCTAGATGATTCTTGAGTGTTTCAAAGGCTACGTTCTGGGCTGGTCCCCAAATCAAAGCTTGGTCCTTTTTTATTAACAAATTTAATGTAGCGGCAACAGTGTCGAAATCAGGGATAAAACGTCGGTACCAGGACGCCATTCTCAAGAAACGCCGTAATTGTTTAACGTTTTTAGGGATCGGATATTCTAAGACTGGCGAAGTTTTCTCCGGGTCGACTTTTAAACCTACACTATTAACCAAGAATCCCAAGTAACGAATCTCGGCACAGCAGAAATTGCTCTTCTCTCTATTTATTACCATCTGCGCTTCACGAATTTTTGATAAGACTTTATCCAGCCAATACATGTGTTCTTCGAAAGTTCTAGTGACTATTATTATGTCATCCAGATAAGCGAATACATATGGATACATTTCTGGACCTATCAGTTTATCTATTAGTCGCTGGAATGTAGCAGGGGCATTAGTGAGACAAAAAGCCATTCGTTTAAACTGGAACAATCCTCTACCTGGGACAACAAACGCGGTAACGGGCTTCGCTCGTTCTTTGAGCGGTATTTGCAGATAGGCCTGCCTTAAATCAAAAGTGGTAATAAAGTTGGCTTGTCGGAGTTGGTCCAGTATGCCCATCATATTAGGCAATGGGTAAGCATCTTTTTCTGTCAAGGCATTCACTTTACTGTGATACACACACATGCGCCATTTATTATTCGGTTTCTTAACTATTACTACTG
Organism: Ganaspis brasiliensis; assembly: GCA_037103525.1. Classification (NCBI taxonomy): domain Eukaryota; kingdom Metazoa; phylum Arthropoda; class Insecta; order Hymenoptera; family Figitidae; genus Ganaspis; species Ganaspis brasiliensis. Next base: position 231,349 of record JAZKLR010000407.1, read on the forward strand.
GGCTTGCCCAGTCACTTTGGGATGGTTCTATGACGTCGTCTTTCAACATAGCATCTACTTCTTCCCACATTGATTTTAATATTATCGGTGTCACATGATAATGTTTTTGGCGAACCGGTTGATTATCTCCGACATCTATGTCATGTGTGGCCATATTTGTTGCACTCAATTTCGACGGTAGGGGTTCTATTCTTTCGTCCAAAAAAGTTTTAAGAAGGGAGCTCTGAAATGAATTCAGCACTTGAAGGCCATGGCATTCAGTAAATAGGGAGGGGATCTTTTTTGGAGCAAACAAGAACTGAGAGTCAGGGCAGTCCCTAAACCACTACGTACTAGCGGCGAAATCTACCACCATCCCTGCACTCTTCAGAAAATCTAAACCTAAAATGCACGATTGCGCAAGTGCAGGCATTAGATAAAAATCGACGGGAACAGTCTTATTCTCTAACCTTATACCAGTACGGACTAGTTTGTCGACTTTTTGTTCTTCCCCATTAGCAACTATTACGCGACGCGGGGGTACTGATCTTGTTTTCAAAGTCGTTTGTCTAACTAATTCGATTCCTCTTGCTCCAAGAAACGACTTGGTAGCACCTGAATCGATAAGGGCCTTAATTGTCTGTCCGGCAAGAGTAAACTGAACGTAAAATGCGACTTGAGTGACATTAACGTGAGTAGTTGTCACATAGCACGCGGAGTCGATTATTTTACTATTATTAAGCGTCAACAAGATTAATTCTGGAATCCCTCCAAGAGTATTTCTACAATTTTTAGAAATATCAGGAGACTGCAGCATTTCCAATTTATTGGAATGGAACGATTTCTGGAGCAAAGTATCCGACCCTTTAGTCGAATATAACGCACGAGTCGGGAACGCGTTCACTCGTTGGCATTTCCCGGATTGCAGCGTTTGCCAGTCTTAGTTGTTACACCTGGTTCTCTACATTTATAGCAAAAACGACGCCTTGGCTCGGGGCACACTTGGTGTCGATGTCCTATTTTATCGCAGTTCCAGCAGCGAAACTCTATAGTTTTTCACTGTTCGGAGGTTTGCACGACTGTAGCGGTGACGGCCTAAATGACGTCTGGAATATTTGCAGCTGGAACTGTAACTTCTCCGAGGTTGACTGGTGTTACTTTGGGGTGAGTTACGGTGTGCCCTTCATAAGTGACAGGAGCTGATCGTCGATCAGGTCTCCTCGGTAAAACTGCATCTAGTAGTTCAACAGATTCAGTGTCGGGAGCTTTGGGTGTACTTTCATCAATTAAATAGTCATCCTGTAGCTGGTAGAGACGATCTGGTCTAAAGGGAGCGCGTGTGAGTCGCGAATTATGCGTGACTGAACTTTGTGATTTTCTAGGACCGTTATAAGCGAAAGCTGGGCACATGCAGTCTTGCGGAAGCGGAGGGGGTCGGTAACTATTTACACTTTGAAATACACGTTCCTGCCTTACCGCTTGGACCTCGAAATCGTCCATATCAAGTCCATTGTGCAAAGGAATCACAAGTCTACTTGTGGTGGAACCACTACACTGGTTCCACAGAGGGTCTGTGCACGCGAATAACCCATACACACAAGAAATATAATTACTAACGGGCTCATCAATTGCCTGAGTTCGATTGGCAATTTCTTCCCTCAAAGCCATTTGATAATCTGGATCAGGTAACGGGAGCGTAAAGCAGTCTTCACTTGCAGCCAAGTTCGAAATTAGGAAACGCGACCTCTATACCAAGTTCAAGCACCTTCTTTCAACGTAAAAGGAAATGCCTTAAGCAAGTCCTGGTCACGTACGACCAACAAACTACATCCTTCGTCAATCCGAGTGATATAATTTTCAACGTCTTCCCCTCTGGCACCACTAAACTGGAGATTACATCTTTGCATGGCCTGTAACAACGCGGCGGGCTTTAGAGGAGTTTCCCTATCTTCCTCATGATCAAAATAATAATCATTTCTATCGGGTTGTACGGTACGTCTCCTAGTATTAGTTTGCCCAATTCCCGAATAACGATTCGAATAATTACCCCGTTGGAAGTTAATATTTTCTCCTGAGGGGGGTACGAATGCATTGCGGCGACCTTGACGATCATTGTTCTGATTAGGTGGTGGACGCGCAGTGAAATTAGAGTCACCCTGGTTTCTTTGATCGCCAGCACCAGTTTCGGGTGGTAATCTTGATTCGATATTATCGTGACTGGCGTGAGCGTCGGTGCTCGCGTTTTGTTGGGTGGAAGAGTGTCTTCTCCCTTGATCCCGAGGTTCAAAATCATGTAGCAAGGGTTCGAAATCAGGAATGAAAGAAGGATCCGATTTGACAGTTTCCCTATCATCGTCGAAGTTTTCGTCTGCCATTTTCGCGGTTTAGTGAATTAATTTGGAAACCAAAATTCGTTTATTTAACCGATTAATGATCGTTCTTAAATTTGGAATTTCGAAAACGATAGTTCTGGAACTGATTTGATCTGTAGCATACAGGTAAATTCTCAGTGTGATGAAAGAATCACCGCACAAAGAGGAGACTCGAGTAGAGTGAGAGGCTCCGAATGGTCGGAAAGAGCGATAAACTGTAACACAATAGGTGAGAGTCACGTAAATACGCGATGTTAGCTAGAGACGGCACTCGATTAGAAGAAGAAAACGATATCCAAACGCGAATTCTGTAATTATTCAAACAATGAAAATGAATAAGCACTCACTGGCGATACAATGCTTACTTACGAGTTACGCGAATTTTTCAGTAACAGAAACATTTTGATAGGTAGCCATTTGTTTTAATATACGATTAGAATCCGTTTTCGCGAACTACTTCGAATATTAAAGTTTATTAATCTATAACTATCAGCACGTTTGATAAACTTTAAACTCACCACTTATTTTCCAATGTAATAATGAAGATAGCCTTCCGAAACGCTGTTTGCCTTGGTATCTCGGAGCACGTCTAGGATTTGTGTCGAAAACTGTAGCTATTTCACACTATCACAAATTTCTGTAGTAAAAATTGCACATATATTGCACAAGTAGCACTTTAAATGTAGCACCGGCTGTAATCCTTTTACAATTTTCTTAAATTGAATTAAATGATAAATTAATAAGCAAGATTCTAGACTACTTGCATCCAAATCGATTAAGTGTACGCAAGGTAATGATCTATAATATGCTTCACGCATTAAGGGATCGACCTCCCCTCAAAAGTCAGGACACTTCTAATTGGACCTTGTAATTGAGGGTGAGGTGTTAGGACTAAAATCTTGCGTCTCTTGTCGTCATTGACGTGTCTCGGGATTGGATGATTTCCGTATGAATTACCTTTGCAACTGCCGAATGAAGGTCTTATCTATCAACCGGACTAAAATCTCAAAATCTCAAAATCTCAAAAACTCAAAATCTCAAAAACAAAACTCACAATAAACTCAAAGAAACTTAAATAAGATCGACTAAACAAAAGCATTATTAACTAGATTTTAAACACGTGCCAGTGTCGCTCAGTTAGGCAGGTTGTGGAGAGAGGGTCGGGATCTAGGAAATGCGAATCTGGAACTAAACATTTGAGTCTTAATACTAGAAATGAAAAATCAAAATTACGAAAAAGAACATAATACTCTTATATTTTCCAAACTTACAAATTATCAGATTACAAATGAATCTCTAAAATTCTCGTAATATCATAGGAACAATTTAACAATCTAAAGTAAACGAGATCAATATTCGAATTTATTAATTGATTTTAAAATTAAAATTCTAGAAACTCAAGTCAGTTTATTATTAAGGTAACGCAGGTTCATTTCTACCCATTTTATTTAATTTATCGTTCTACGATTGGCATCACGCCAATTTCTGTAACAAGGAAAATAGAGCCGTAGGCTTCGAGAAAGAGCCGGGAGCAGAGGTAAGCGTCCCCTAAGCGTCAGGAAGCGACCTGCAGTAAAATTGCACTATCCTCGGAGAGGATCTGTAAGGGTGTAGATAACACCACGATTTTAATCTGTAGCGGAGGCATTATAGCCCAGGTAACAAATACAATCACAAAATAGTCTATTTTTAAGCTGTAGCGGGGGCATTTTGGCCCAGGTAACAAGTGCGGCAACAAATAGTTTGATTTCAATCTGTAGCGTAGGCGTTTTTGCCTAGGTAACTAAGTGCGGCAACAAAATAGTTTAATTTCAGTAGATCTAAGTTTTATATTCGATATTCATCGTTAGAATCGACACTAATAAGATAATGACTTACGATAATTTGCCAGTAATGCACCCAGGTGATGCTGAGCTTCGTCCTCACTAAATGTAGCTTCTTATTTAGCACTATATCGATTTAAACTTGCAAAGATCTAGATTTAATAATTTAATAAACTAATCAATATTAGGGAGCAAAGTAAGACGGGAACACACTTCTGAGTCACATCTCAGACTGTAACAGGACGACGTTGACTTGACGGTGGTTCAAAGGCAAGAGAGCGATTCTTAGTCACACAAAATTCTTATATTAATCAGTAATCACGTGACGAGGTCTTTCCGGTGCGTTTACCGTTTACTTTGTGATTCGCCCTATAGACTGTGTACAGGTTGCCTCATTCATAAGGCACTAAATTCAAATTCAAATAATTCTAAACTAAAGCGAGGAATTCCTGGTAGTTGCTTTTCCTGGGATCCAGGTTGTGACAGGGTTAAAAAACAACAAAGTAGCTTCCACCGCAGGATAAATGTGGCAATTCACCCACGGAGGCCTGCCAAAAGCTTCCTTTCCCGGACGATGCTACATCGCCCAAGCAAGGACTCCAATAACAAAAAATCCCCAAAAAAAACCCAAAACTAAACCCTATCAATGTCACGCCCCAAACCCCATCTAAGTGGAGCGCCAGTATCTCAACTGGACTTCTGCTAATCTACTGAAAAGCCCAAAAACAAACTTTAGCACTAACATTAACTCAAAATTAATCTCAAACTGAAAGTCAGGAGAAACAAAAATTACTAAACACTCAAAAGTAGCTAAATACCAAAAAAACTAAACCTTAAAACAACCAAAATTCAAAACTTAAAATAGCAAAAATTACTAAAAATAGCTTACGGAGCGACTAAAGCCTAAAAATTCTCTACAACTAACTTAAAATGACTCTAAACTGCAGCAATCTACTCGGCCTTTGCCTTGTGACGGTAATTGCCAGAAAAATAACGTCACAACATATGTACAGCTGCTACTTCTCTCCGAACGATCGCCTTAAAGATTTCGAGGCCGAAATGCAATCTCTTGAACAAAGCATAAAAGCTTTCGGCGGGAGGACCCTCATAACAGGAGACTTCAACGGTAAGTGTCCCGAATGGGGAGAAACCCGTTTAGACAGGAGGGGCACTTTGATAAGCGAAATGGTGGCCAGAAATGACCTGGTCGTAGCGAACCGGTGTCAGGAGTTTACATTTCGGCGAGGCAAATCAGGATCAATTTTGGATCTCACAATTGTCTCGCCTAGCTTAGCACGGAAAATCAGGGAGTGGGAGGTTCTCGATGAAACAACCTTAAGCGATCACCAGTATATTGAGTTTGTTATCTCGATGGAAGAGCTTTTAAGGGGCAAAAGACCCGGTAGTCTTAGTAAGAACCCTTCATGGAACATCGGTAAGCTCGATCAGGATAAGACAAGAAAGTATCTGGAAGAAGCCAAGCTGATCTCCTAACTTGGCTGGATAAGGGAACCGGAAACGGTTGATGAGAGAGTGCGTGCCGCGAGACGTGAGGTGATTGCAGCTTGCATCCACTCCATGCCCCGACGTAGACGCGATTACTCAAGGAAGTACTCTAATTATTGGTGGAACGACAAATTGGCAAAGCTAAAAACAGAGTGCAATAAAGCGAGACGGAGATATACCCGCTCAAAGGGGAATTCCTCGCTAGAGCAGGAATGGCACAAAGCCAGGAAGGTTTTTAAACAGGGAATAAGACGTAGCCAACGGAAGTGCTAAAAAGACCTAATCAGCGACGTTGAAAACGACCCATTAGGACTGGCGTTTAAGATTGTGACCAAGAAATTGGTTATTAAACAACAGACCCTTGGTCTAGATAAACCTGATTGGGTCAGACGGATCATCAGAGACTTATTCCCGTATGTGGAACCATGGTCTTGAGAGGACTATTCTTTTTGCTTAGTACGGAGCGAACATCTTTTCACTCTTGAGGAGTTAAGAGCCGCGGGAAAGGTGTTGAAGACTGGCAAGGCGCCAGGGAGGGACGGAATACCCAACGAGATCCTGAAATTGGTGATCGATGTGTACCCTGAACTTCTTCTTAACCCTTTGAACGATTGCCTCAGGGCTGGAAGGTTCTTTATGGACTGGAAAAAGCAAAAGTTAGTTCTTCTCAGAAAAGAAGACAAGCCTTTAGAAAAGACGTCACCCTATAGACCCATATGTCTTCTGGACACAATGGGTAAACTTCTAGAGGGTATGGTTTTGCAGAGACTTCAGGGTCTTCTGACTGGCGAAAATGACCTATCAGAAAACCAGTACGGTTTTCGCAAAGGCCGATCCACCGTCGACGCTATTTCGGCGGTGGTTGAAGAGGCAAAGAAGGCCAGAGAAGGCAAGGGGAAAAAGAAAGGAGTTTGCGCATTAATACCAATAGACGTACGTAATGCGTTTAATTCGAAGAGGAAAGGGATACCGACCTACCTGTTGCGAATGATGGAACGTCATGTATGATGCTGCGCTGCGGATGAAACTACCTACGGACAACAAATCATTTGGCTTCGCGGACGACAAAATTATCGTATGCGGTGCGCAAACTACAGAAATCCTTGGCATAAGGGTCAATGAAACTCTGCGACGAGTCAAGCGCTGGATGGACGCCAATGGTCTGGAAATGGCTTTGGAAAAGACCGATGCACTGCTTGTCACGAACCGGAGATCCTTTGTTGCCCCACCTATTGAGATTGATGGGACTGAAGTAAAATGGAGTAACACCATAAAGTACCTGGGCGTTGAGTTACATAAGAAGCTTAGCTTCAACCAACATTTAACATCCGCAACAATCAAAGCCATCCAATGTGGAGGAAATATTTCCAGGCTCATGCCTAACATGAGTGGTCTCAGGGGCACGAGAAGGAGATTAGTAGCGAGCGTGGTACACTTGAGATTATTTTACGCAGCTCCAGTGTGGGCATCAGTCCTAGAAAAACACACCACCTCTATGAGACTACTTTCACCCAAAAGAATAGTATTGTTGAGAATAGTCTCAGCCTACCGGACTATATCTTCTAGCGCTGTGCAAGTCCTAGCAAGCGTTCCGCCGATAGATCTATTGGCTAAGGAAAGACAATATGTATATCTTCTCGCCAAAGATCGGGCAAGCTTGCTCCCAGAAGAGGACAGGCAGCGTCTAAAGGCCCAGATTCTTAGAATCGCGAGGAGTAGATTAGTCGAGGAGTGGCAGGTGAGATGGAATGGGGAATCTACCGGAAGGTGGACTTGCCGCCTTATTCCCCACCGCGCTAAATGGATAGAAAGAGGGCACGGAGAAGTAAGCTACTACTTAACACAGGCGCTGACAGGTCATGGTTGTTTCAACGAGTATTTGAAACGTTTTAAATTAGGAAGAGAGGGATCGTGCTCGTATTGCGACGTCCCCGTGGACACTGCGGAGCACACCCTCTTTGTTTGTAGATATTGGGAGGAGAAAAGGCAATACATGTTTCGGGTGGTGGGTACTGAAGTCACCCCCGAAAACATGATTGACCTTATGTTAAGGAATGTGGACTCGTGGCAGCACATTGAATCCTTCATTACCCAGGTAATAAAAACCAAAGATATCAATGGTCGCAGGGGAAGAAACAAGGGTTAAGCTGGAGACAAAGGAAAGTAAGAAGGTAGGAAAGAAATTCGTATAGAATCCTCCACCTGACATTAGTTCGAAGCCCGCCGTTGATCGGTGGGGGTTCTTACCCCCAACGGTTTGTCGGCTGATCGAGATCTGATGCTGGGCTGAGGGATCTATGGATATGGGTGGAGTTAGCACTCTGTGATGTTGGTTGCTTAGCTCAATCGTTCCGCTAAGTGTTAAGTACTCCTATGAAGCGAGGAAGGTTTAGTGGGTATTACCCAGAGATAAACTTACTGGGGAATATTTATATTCCTAGGTAAACTATTTTCTGGGCTCGAGTCCCACACACGAAGAGCACCCTCCTTAAATGATGCGTGCATCATTCATTGTAAGGTGTTCTTTATGGTGCGTAAATGCATTTTCCAAACCTCGTTATAAACAAAAAAAAAAGCTGATATAGGTGATATAAACTTAAATTTTCCATAATCAGTTAAAAAATATAACTGATAACTGATAAAACCACGCTGTAGGTTATGCGAAGAATGATAGTTTATAAAGATTCTGTAATTCCTACTCACTAAAGAACAAATTGAAATTGAAATTGTAATCTCCCAATGTGTGAGAAAGCCCATTCGACATATTATAATAACTTATATTTAAAGTATCAGTTACAGTTAAAAGATCTAGCAGTACTGAAAATTTTATTGCTTTATGCAATTAGTTCACCGCCACCACGAGATGACTAAAAAAATTTCTATCTTTGCTATAAATTGAAAAGTTTTTAAAGCCTAATTCACTACTCTCGATAGTTGAATGTAGCCATGTCTCAGTGAAAATGTAAATGAAAGTTGAGAAAGATGTAAAAGACCTTTGCAGAGTTAATATTTTGGTAAGGAGAACCCTGATGTTCTGATAACAAAAGTCAAAAGAGAATATACGAGACACCAACTAGGCGTTTAGATTTGAAAGTCTGTGTGGCAAAAGGGTGTGTATTGCTATATCGCACACTATCTACTGTGGAACCACTAATTTACTTTTCTTTACAATCTTCGGCTCTCCTCGTACGTCCCTGATGATCAAGTCCTGCTTGCCTTCCCTCTGACGCTCTTTCAGCTTTGCGTTGGTCTCTCTCAGACGCGTTTTCTGTAGTGGGGTTAGATCCCTGGACAAAGGTATCGCCGAGGCACCCGTTCCCTTTAACTCCTTCTTTTTACTCCAAAAGGCATGTAGCATTTTCCACATCACACTTTCTTTGTCATATGTTATTCTGATTAGACGAGGAGGTACAGGATTTTGTTGACATATACCAAGTCTTGTAATTTTTATCGATTGAGGATCGTGCATGACATTAATAGACCTAAAAAAATCGTTAACTTTAGATGAATCAGATTCATTAATAGCCATCTTACTTGAATTTCTATTGCCTATTGTTTCAGGACAACCGAACATAACTAGGTTACGACTTTTTTTCAGTCTATCAAACATTTCAGCAGCACACTTGGAGACCATTGAGTTATCCGAGATATCTAAATTGAAATTAACATCCTGGAGTTCTTGGACCTTGTCTTCTAATATCTCAATCCTCTCTGCAGCATTATCCAGCTTTGATGAATAAGAGGAGACAGTGGACGTCAAGACAGTAATTTTTTCCATCAATCTCATTAATTTTGTTAGCGATAAAAGTCTCAGAGTCGATCTTAGCTTCAGCATAATGATCAGTCAACATTTTTTCAAACTGATCAATAGAAATACAAACGGATAAGCTACGTGACAAGGACCTAAATAATGATGGCTTAAATGTGCAGCATTTTCTCTTACCCGACGATTTACTGACAGCAAGACCAATGCACCCACGGTAATAAAAGGCGCCACATGGGCATGAGAAAGCATCTCCAGCTTTGTTTGCGTTACAATAACCACAAGCACGTAGATCCGGCATGTTAAGAGACAGGTTCTGTCAAAAATGACACAAAGCCCTGAGGTTGAGTCAAGTTAATCCGGATGGTTAGTACACCACGAAAAACAAAAAAAAAACACTTTAACTGATATTTAACCACAATTAATTAATATTGGGAGCCACAAAATATCACAATCCAAGCAGAGTAACACAAAAAAGTCACAACACGAACCGAAGACTCAGTCGGAACAGGATAAAAGACTACATAAGAAGAGCTGTTTACAACACGTGCTTATAGAATCTGCTTATAAAATATGATCAATTTGCTTGAGGCCTCAAGTGGACAAAAAATAATCGTACACCAGCGGCCCAATACAGCATTTTGGATTCATTTGGGGTGTCCTGGGACACCCTGGACACCCCCGTGCGCACGCCACTGCTTTCGTTTGCTTTCGCTCGCATTTAATATTTAATTGTTTGATAACGAAAAATGACAAAATAAACTATTTGTAATGATAAATTAATGTTTGTAGAGTAGATTCGTGTAATAATTGAGATATATAAAATGTTAAATAATTAATAATTCTAGAGTAAACGTTACTCCAAAGTGTGCATGTTTTGTCCTTTGCTAGAAAATAAGTCATAAACAAAAAATTCCTCTAAAAAGCAATTATTATCATAATATAGGGGAAAAGATTCGGTTGTGGGCATGGTTCGGTTGTGGGCACCTCTGCGAAACTTTTGACAGAAAAGCTATTTGTCAAATGTGACAAATGTCAAGTGTGTGGTTATGACCGCACGTAGTTTTTTGCGCGAATACAAAATTGAACGGACACCTGTACTTTCTGCTGCAAAGAAATTAATTTTTTTCAAGTTAAAATTAAAATAAAAGTTTTTTTAAATATTTTTAAAAGTGGCACAAATCAAAGCCAATCAATTAAAAATGTATGTCTATAATATATTTTTTAATCCAATACCGAGTATCACAACAATGTTTACAATCAAAATTTTTTTCATGACGTTTTAACATGGTTGCAAAGTTCGGTTGTGGGCACTCAAATTGGTACGGTTGTGGGCAACAAGATTTTTTTAGATAAATCGCAAAATATCGTGTTAAATGAAATCATAAGTAATACCTCACAACTGTTAATAGTATTTCACAAATTTTAAAGGTTTTCAGTGGTTTCTGAGAGTGATCTAGGGACAAAATTCTTATAGCGAGACTTAAGCGTCCGTCTTGTAATGACAATAGTTGTGCATTTTGGGTTCGATACGTGAAAGAGGGAGACAAAGAGAGACAAAGATAGTCGGTATATCGATATGAAGTGGAAGTAAAGTGGAAGTGAATTGAAATGAAATGAAAGTGAAATGGAAATGAAGTGGAAGTGAAGTGAAAGTGAAGTGTAATTAAAGTGAACTTAAAAAGGAAGTAAAAGTAAAGTGAATATACAGCGGAATTGAAGTCGATGTGTAGTGGAAGTAAAGTGGAAGTGAAATGGATGTGAAATAGAAGTAAAGTGGAAGTGACTTACATTGAAGGGGGACTGAAGTAGATGTGAAAAGTTTTATCTTATGCGGTAATTTTGCCGCTGAAAGCCTTCAAAATAAATAAGTTTTAGTTTTGAAATTAAACTTAAAATAATTTAAATAATTTAAATAATTTCATGTATACTCATATAATTAATAATTAAATTAATATTTTCTCATATTTGAGGTCGTTTAAGGTAATTTTTTCTCATTTTTAGCCAATTTTTTAAAGGGTGCCCACAACTGAACCAAAATTTCAGTTTTGCAAAAAATTACCACTTTATTAAATTTATAAAAATAATGTTTCTATTCGATAGAATCAATTTAGTTTCTTTGCCAGAAGTTAGCTAAGGTCTCTAGCCTTCCATACATACGTTAATGACCGTGTCATATTAATTGGGCACAAGTTATGGGTCAAAAACAAAAAGGGTGCCCACAACCGAACCTATTCCCTTATGCAATTATTAATCAAATAAATAAAGATTTTGACTGTTAATTGATAATAATAGACAAAAAAAACAAGAAAATATTAAAATCTCGCAATGCAGGATATTTCTGCTAGAGCATTCATATAGACAACTTAACCACAAATCAGAGGAGATCACGTGCTACTCGCACCAAATTCAAATTACTCCATTTGACTTAAATAAACAAATTTATATTTTCAATATTACAAATCAATTCATTATTTATTATCAACATTAGTAATAGTCAACCAACTTAATTTCTCAAAACCGAAAGATAATGACCCCCAAAAACCACCCCTAAAGATATAATAAAAAATAAATATAACAAAATTTATCACAATAAAAAAAAAATGAAATTCTAAAATCATTAAAAGTCGTCAGGAATATGCCACCTACTTTTGCCAATTGAAAAAAAATTATAAACCCGCAGAAACCACCCCAAAGGAAAATTGCAGAAAAAGATCTGTACAAAAAACATAAAAACTACAAAAAAATATAATCTAATTCTAAAATTATTGAAAATACTCAGAAATATGTCTCCTAATATTAGAAATCAAAAAAAATAAATAACAACCCCAAGAAACTACCCCTAAGGAAAAATGCGGAAAAAGATCCGTACAAAAATCATAAAAGCTACAAAAAAATTATAATCAAGTTCTAAAATAATTGAAAATACTTCAAAATATGCTCCCTAATTTTCTTAAACGATAAATATAATTAACAACCCCAAGAATCCACCCCTAAGGAAAATATCAGAAAAAAATCCGTAGACAAAACGTAAAATTTACAAAAAAATTATTATTGTCCCAAACGATAAATATAATTAACAACCCCAAGAAACCACCGTTAAGAGAAATTGCAAAAAAAGATCCTTACGGGTGGTTTCTTGGGGTTGTTAATTTTTTTTGTTTGGTTAAATTAGAGGACAGATTTCTTAATGTTTTCAATAATTTTAGAACTTGATTATAATTTTTTGTAGATTTTATGTTTTTTGTACGGATCATTTTCTGCAATTTTTCTTAGGGGTGGTTTCTTGGGTTCGATAATTATTTTGTTTTATTAAGAAAAATAGGGGACAGATTTTCCTGAATATTTTATATCTTTTTAGTTCTGGATTATAATTTTTTTCTAGATTTTATGATTTTTGTACGCCTCTTTTTTGCAATTTTCCTTAGGCGAGGATTTTTGGGGTTGTTAATTATTTTTTTCGACTAGGAAATTGAGCAAACATATTCCTGAGTATTTTCCATCATTTTAGTGCTAGATTTATAATTTTTTTGTTGATTTTATTATTCTTCTACGGATCTTTTTTTGTAATTTTCCTTAGTGGTGGTTTCTTGAAGTTGATAATTATTTTTTTCGATTGGTAAAATTAGGGGACATATTCCTGAGTATTTTCAATAATTTTAGAACTTGATTATAATTTTTTTGTAGATTTTATGTTTTTTGTGCCGATCTTGTTCTGCAATTTTCCTTAGGGTTGGTTTCTGGGGGTTCATAATATACGCGCATATAGATACGCGCATGCGTTAGAATTGTGCAAACTTGCTCTTTTAGAGGCTCCTTTAAAATTTACTTTTTACCCCGTTTTGATAAAACTTTTTGTTGTTTGCAACTGTTTGTAGTTTGTACTCCACATTTTTTACTTACATTGTGTGAAATTCAGTGCGGCTTTCACATTAAACTGACTATTTTTGTGAAAAACATTTTTCTAACCTATAACCATGTCTACTAATGCTCTATTGGTACTTGACAGTGATAAAATTTGCCGCGGTTGCAAAGTGGAAATACAAAAGGATATAGTTCGTTGTGAAACATGTAATTCTCCATACCATCCTAGCTGTAGGAAAACTAAGAAGAAGTGCTGTGGTTCTAGATCTTCCTCTTCTTCTTCTGGAAGGTCATTAACAAGTGAGGACCTTTCAACAATTATGGCTGCTTAACTTGAAAAAATCTGTGCATTAATCAACCCGCTGAGTGAGTTTTTGAAAAATGTCTCTGGAAGATTAGATAATATTGAAGCTTCTATTTATGATGCTTTCACTCGAGTTGGCAGTTTGGAGGAGGAGGTCCGAGGTATAAAAGATGAAATAACTGTTTTAAAAACTAATTACTCTAAATGTACAGGTGACATGATGACAAACTGTTTGCGGGAAATCTCAGATCGGGATAATCGCAAACCAAATTTAATACTTTTTAATTTGCCTGATCTAATTGAAAATTCTTCTAATTTATACCAAAAGCAAAATTATGAAGAAGATTTAAAACAAGCCTCAATTATTCTAAAATCATTAATACCTGAAGATACTCGAAGAATTATCTCATTGACTCGTCTTGGAAAGCACACACAGATGACGCCACACACACGCCCTCTACTTATCACTCTGACAGCCGAATCAGCTGTCAAATCTACTGTTGCTGCATTTGTAAAACTGAAGAGAAATAATTCAGCCCTACTGGACCCAATACCGGCGAATCTCTCAATGTCTGTTGACGGGACACCCATGCAGTCGGAGGAGTTCAAGAAGACACGTGCCTTGTTAAATGAAAGAATTTCGAAAGGTGAAAAGGACTGCGAATTGTCTACGTCAAGGGAGAACCAAAAATTCTGCCTTCAATTATTATAAATTCTGCCTAAACACTTATACACGCTCGAGTCCTACTTGATCAGATCTCCTATCCCTTTATCTTGTCTGTGTAGTCTGGTGTATATATAATATACACATTGACTCATATCTACTGATTTCACTGGAAATACCTTTTATTATAATTCGGTTTAGGTTTTTCTTTTCTCCAGTTCACATTACACTCTCTTTCCTAACTTCTGTTACAAACTTTATAATTTTATTTTGAAGAGTGTATAATAATTGAATTTGTTATATATCGTTAAAAATTGTAATTTAACTGCAACAACCTTTTACAAACTTTTATAATAACAACGCAAATTATGAACAACCTAACGCTCAATTTATAGATTTCTAACTATATAATATTGTTAATTAGTTATAAGTTTATAATTGTTAAGTACTGTGACGCATTTTTCCAGCTTATGTTTGATGTTTAATTATAAAATTTAATAAAAACAAATAAACAATAGGAAAATAAAACCCGAGCGCCAAGTTATTTTAACGACAAATAACTAAACAAAATAACAAAAACAATAGACGAATGAATTAAATTAAATTACTCTATTTATTAAAATTAAATTGAAACCAACAAGCCACGACTAAACAAATTGCCAGAGAGTGGGGAGTCAGAAGCACCAACAAACTAAAAATTTAAATTAAATCACAAGATAACAAATTTATTAAATGGAACACATTTCAAAAGGTTACAAGTAATCAAAAATAGTCGGCCGCATGACACGGCCATTCACAAAAATACGCGCACTGAACACTGACTCTAATATAATTGTCCATTATTGGAGATCGACTCCATCAAAGAAAAACAAATGAATTGTTAATATAGGAGCTCACCTGGGCGGGCACAATGGCCACGAAGGAGCCCTGTCAGTAATATTAATTACATCTTCACAAAGAAAGTTTTACACTTTAAATAATTATGACCATACGGTCAAACACACCAGTTTAGAATCAATGCAACAGCGAGAACGCATCGTCGTCAAGTCAGTATGCGGCGACACATGCGCCGCGGTGCCGCTCTCACGAATCACATTTCAAAGTCGAGCGACAATTACTGAGCAACGTAAATCAGGTGTAGTAGATAATCTTCTTGTCCTGGTACTCTTGAGAGAATGGGACTCACATCTGGACCCATGTGCCAGGACAATCCCACGACGATCAGGAATGTCTACCACGACGATGACAACCACTAGGACCCCCTCTTCGACGATTCATTATGATGTGGAAAACTCCACATCAAAGCAAGCAATGTTCGTGCGTGTAAAATAAACGTGCGAATATTTAATGTTTATCGCACAAAACAAATAATTGTCCGATCTAATAAGTTGGCAGTTAAAAACCGCGAGTTCAAATAATAATATTATTCAATCAATTTAATTAATTAAATACAAAAACCAAAATAGAAATAAATCTTAAATTTTACAAGAATCAAAATAAATATAAATTAAAGTAAATTTTAAATATTTAATAAAACTAAATAATGTAAACTCAAAATAATAACAGGCACAAATCGCCATGTTTACATTAAGGCTAAACAATAGCCTGGAATTAATTCCAGACTGGTGTGTAATAATTTATTTTTAAATTAATTTTAAAATATTGTGCGCGGTAACATTTTACCGCGTCACAGTACATTTGTACCGAAAGGGCTTTCAGCCCGTAAATATACAAATAAATAAATAAATAATAATTTTTAATTGGGAAAATTATGGGGCATTTTCCAAAGGACTTTCAATGATTTTAAAATTTCATTATAATTTTTTTGTTAATTGTGATAAATTTTGTTTTATTTATTTTTTATTATATTTTTAGGGGTGTTTTTTGGGGATTATTATCTTTCAGTCTTGAGAAATTAAGTTGGCTGACTTTTACTAATGTGGATATTAATTATTGAATTGATTTGTAATATGAAAAATATAAATTTGTTTATTTAAGTCAAATTGAGTAATTTGAATTTGGTGCGAGAAGCACGTGATCTCCTCTGATTGGTGGTCAAGTGTTCTATATGAATGCTCCATCAGAAATATCCTCAATCACGAGATTTCAATATTTTCTTGTTTTTTTGGCAATTATTATCAATTAACCGTTGAAATCTTTATTTGTTTGATTAATAATTGCATATATTTGGATAATAATTGCTTTTTAGAGGAATTTTCCGTTCATGATTATTTTCTAGCAAAGGATAAAACAGGCACACTTTGGAGTAAGGTTTACTCTGAAATTATTAATTAATTAACATTAAATATATCTCAATTATTACACGAATCTACTCTACAAACATTAATTTATCATTACAAATAGTTTATTTTGTCATTTTTCATTATTGAACATCAAAATATTGAATGCGACCAAAAGCGACCGAAAGCGACTGAACTCGGTCGAATCTCGGTAAATCCAGACCGCGAGGGAAAACATATAAATCTTAAAACATATTAAATATCTAACATAAGACACGTGACACGTGTCGAAACTTGCGAAAAAATTGTGCGGAACACATGCGCAGATCGCTGATCTCTGTATAGATCCCTGATACCTGCGCAGCAATTCAAATCCCCCCGCGCTCGCGCATGCGCAGATCAATTTTGGTGGCTTAGAATCCCCCTTGTATATCTACTGCGGTATAAGTTAGTAAAGTGGCTTCACAACTATTTCTAGATTATTAATGTCTGTTCCCTTTTTTTTTTAATGTACACATAGTATTCTTATGTTTTAGGATTCGGTGACCACAAATATACTACATACAATTCAATTTTTTGAGGTTTCCATTGTTTTTTTGCACGTTGAATATCAACGATTTTCAATACTTTTTTGTGAAAAGCGTCATACGTTTATTTTGCTATTATCCTTGATTTTCGGTTTATTTTCTTTAACTACTTTTAATATCACACAAATATTAGTTATCTAAAGATAATAATGTATAAATAAAAGTTTTTTTAAGAAAATAAAACAAAAATCAAGGATAATAACTAAATAAACGTATGAGGTCATGCGCGAAAAGTATTGAAAATTGTTGATATTCAACGTGCTAAAAACTTTACCGCCAAAGTGGTTGCATATCCCAGTTAAAAATTTCGTATGTGTTCAAGCGTGTGTTCCTGTAAGGGTTCCCGTTTGAGATCCCTTAAAGGTTCCTACATGGATTCCGATATGGAATCCTGTGTACCAGGAAACTTTGGCACGAACCCTTGAGGGAACACTGTACATAGGATCCCATGTTCCTAGGATTTCAAATCAATTTTTAAAAACCTAACATGCTGCGCAGTATTTTTCTATAGCACTTACGGCTACGCAATACAATTTTTTGTTCTTGTAAAGATGGTGTGTAACAGTTACTGACAAATGAATTATTTTGTTAACAATATTCTTCTTGTAGATTCATTTAAATTGTTTAATAGATTAAGGATCCCGTAAGAAAACACATGTACATACATGGGATCCTATGTACAGTGTTCCCACGAGGGTTCGTGCCAAAGTTCCCTGGCACACAGGATCCCATATGGGAACCCATGTAGGAAACTTTAAGGGATCCCGTAAGGGAACCCATACGGGAACACACGTGGGAACACACACGAAATTTTTAACTAGGATGTCTTCAATTTCCTTCTATGTTTCAAATTTTATTCTTACAACTTTGAAACTGTAGTCACTTGGACGATTCTTTTACATAAAAAGGAAGAGTCACTTTTTCTATCCGGGCCCTCAATTCTTCTTTAAAGAAATTGTAAAAACCTACAATTTTCATTTTCATCAAAGTTTTGGTGTTATATCCTCCTTTTCATTGTTCTTTTGGAAACTGTTCTGAAAGTAATAATTTTAGGTTAGAAATTAATGGGTTAACGTCCACTAACGAACTTTCTCACACACTAACGAAAATACGTCTGTACGTAACATTTAACATCATTTTCACTAAGTATATTTGAATACAAAAAATCTCTTTTTTTTTTGTTAGTGAAAAAACATTTCCTTTTGCAAAGTGTTTAACTTATCAAAATTCATATTTAATTTTTCAAGATCCTTGGAAGAATACAAATTTGAATTGAAGTTTTTAAATCTTAAATTTCCATTCAGAAATTTTTAAGAGAGAGTATACGATCTACCATTGACAGGTTTCAAAATGAACTGAGGATGCTTTTTAGCATAACCACACTATATAGATTATTGTTTGACATTTTATTCAACGAGATGTTGACTTGTTGAAGTTCAAGTGATTACTGAATGCTCTTTAGCACAACCACTTTATGCTTTATCCTTTTCTAATTTCTATCCTTGTCACCTTCTTTCTCACGATTAAAAATCCATGGAATGTATAACAATGCTCTGGAATAGAACAGGAGAATAAAATCCCTGAAATATCCAATATTTTAGTATACAAAACTCAGTGTCATGTCACCATGACTATTAGTTAATTAAATAATTAATATTTAATTAATATTTTAATCACATTTTAGTGCAATAAATAATTAAAATTTGTGTTGTTTTATGTTTACACAATCAACTTTTATTTAGTTAAGTATAAATTATTATATTTAATTTGTTTAAACAAATAATTGGATTGTTTAAACAAATTAAAATAAGAAATTAAGTAATACCCTACTAAAAAATCCGGACTAATTCCGTACGAATTCCGGACGAATTCCAGACAAAACAGTCCGGTCTTATCTGGAATTAATCCGAAATGTGTCCGGAAATAATCCGAATTAGTCCGAAATTTGTCTGACACAAAAAATTTGATCTGAAATTAATCCGGAATAGTCCAAATCTTGTCCGGCAATTGATTTCGAAATTATTTATAATCAAAGTAAAGTCCGTTTTTCGTCCGGTCACGTCCGGAAACTGTCCGACACAAAATTTAAAATCCGCTTTAAGTCTGGTTTTAACTGGAATTAGTCCGGCATTCGATTCAGAAATTATTTTTAGTTAGAGAGAAGTCCGTTTTTAGTACGGACACGTCCGGAAACTGTCTGGCACAAAAATCACAATCCGTTTTAAGTCTGGATTTATCTGGAATTAGTCTGGCAGTCCATTTAGAAATTAATGTTAGTAAAAGTTAAGACCGTTTTAAGACTGGTCAAGTCCGGCAACTGTCCGGCACAATATTCACAATCTGCTTTAAGTCTGGTTTTATCTGGAATTAGTCCGGGAGTCAATTCCGAAATTATTTATAGCCTAAATGAAATCAGATTCTGGTCCGTTAACATCCGGAAGTTGTCCGGCATAAATTTTAAATCCGTTTTAAGTCTGGTTTTACCTGGAATTAGTCCGGGAGTCAATTCCGAAATTATTTATAGCCTAAGTGAAATCAGATTCTAGTCTATTCACATCTGGCAGTTATCCGGCATTATTTTTAAATCCGTTTTAAGTCTGGTTTTATCTGGAATTAGTCCAGCAGTCAATTCCAAAATTATATGTATAGTCTTAGTGAAATCCGATTCTAGTCCGTTCACATCTGCCAGTTGTCCGGCATAAAATTTAAATTCGTTTTAGTCTGGTTTTATTTGGAATTAGTCCGGCAGTCAATTCCGAAATTATTTATGGTCTAAGTGAAATCCGATTCTAGTCCGTTCACATCTGGCAGTTGTCCGGCATAAAATTTAAATCCGTTTTTAGTCTGATTTTATCTGGAATAGGTCCGGCAGTCAATTCCGAAATTATGTATAGTCTAAGTGAAATCCGATTCTAGTCCGTTCACATCCGGCAGTTGTCTGGCATCAATTTTAAATCCGTTTTAAGTCTGGTTTTATTTGGAATTAGTCCGGCAGTCAATTCCGAAATTATTTATGCGGTCTAAGTGAAATCCGATTCTAGTCCGTTCACATCTGGCAGTTGTCCGGCATAAATTTTAAATCCACTTTATGTCTGGTTTTATCTGGAATTAGTCCGGCAGTCAATTCCGAAATTATTTATGGTCTAAGTGAAATCCGATTCTAGTCCTGTCAAATCCTGCAGTTGTCCGGCATACATTTTAAATCCGTTTAGGGTCTCGTTTTATCTTGAATTAGTCCGGCAGTCAATTCCGAAATTATTTATGGTCTAAGTGAAATCCGATTCTAGTCCGGTCACATCCGGCAGTTGTCCGGCATACATTTTAAATCTGTTTTAAGTCTAGTTTTATCTGGAATTAGTCCGGCAGCCAATTCCGAAATTATTTATGGTCTAAGTGAAATCCGATTCTAGTCCGGTCACATCCGGCAGTTGTCCGGCATACATTTTAAAACTGTTTTAAGTCTGGTTATATCTGTAATTAGTTCGACTGTCAATTCCGAAATTATTTATAGTCATCCTATTTTCCCTTCCCCGTTCGCTCACCTCCGGATTCCGGTGATTTTGGAGATTCATTGATTTGGAAATTTTCTTAGAACATGCGGAACATTCAATTATATTTTATATGCGACTTTTCTGTTTTTTAATCCCGTCTGAAAGCAGTAAAATATCTGCAAAAGCATTCATTTTCTGTTAGTAGCGAATTGAGCTAATTAAAGGAAATTTGGAATCTGAAATGTTTTTATAATTCGCTAATGTTTATTGGATGGTGACATCTAAAAAGATTTGCAATGGATCTTAGAAAAATAGAAAATTTTATTGCTTTTAATTATAGGAAGTCGGAAAATAGTTGCATTAAAAATAATTCAATTTCTGAATGATTTTCTTTTACTTTCGCTTCAAAAGATTCTGAATTTTCGTCAGTTAAATTGGCTCGCTGCATTTTCTAAGAACATCTCCATCTTTTTAACTATTTTTTATTTCGCCCTTTTTACCGGAATACGGAAAAAGTCTGGCATATCTTTTACAATCCAGAAAGAGTCAAGTGAATGGCAAGGAGTCTGGTGAAGTTTGGGTATAATCCAGTACTCGTTTTTAAATCCAGAAAGAGTCCTGTTTAGTGCAAAAATATTCCTGCATTCTTTTTGCGATCCGGAGAAGCCAGACAAATACTGTTTTTATCCGTCACATGTTTTTAAATCTAGATTATAGTACGATTTATTAAGAAAATAGGAAACACATTTTTTAAAACAATTTTTTCTTGAGGTCGTTTAGCCATGTCGTGATGTGTCGTTGTAATGAAAGTGATAATAAATAAAAGTAACATTTGGACAAAAAAAACAGATTACAAAAAACGGATTTCAGTTTGACCATTAATAATTTCGGAATTGACTGCCGTACAATTTTCGGTTGTGAACGAAAGAAAAACGGATTTTAGTTAGACTATAAATAAATTCGGAATTAAGTACCGGATAAATTCCAGACTAAACCAGACTTAAAGCGGATTGTGAAATTTGTACCTGACAGTTTCTGGACGTGACCGGACTAAAAACGGACTTCACTTTAACTAAAAATAATATATAAATGAATTGTCGGACTAATTCCAGATAAACCCTAGTAGCACCAAACGTTTCATTAACGTTGCTGCAACGTTTCCGTGTAACGTTGCAAACGTTGCATTGCAACGTTACCAGCCAAGAAAAATAACGTTGCATATGTCATGGGGCTAGAAACGTTGCAGGGAAACGTTGCGGAACGTTAATTTGGAACTTTGAATAGGCATTCGGAAAATCGCAGTGCGGGTTGCGGAAAAATGTTGCGGAAAAGGCTAAATTTTTTTTTATTAATATTATTCGATGTTTATAATATGATTGCTTCTGTAGAACAATGGTCACTAAAATCAACTGCGCAGCTCTAATTGCGATAGAAAACAACTGCGCACAATATCAACATTATTAATTTTTAAATGGTCATTCAAAGTTCCAAATTAACGTTCCGCAACGTTTCCCTGCAACGTTTCTATCCCCATGACATATGCAACGTTATTTTTCTTGGCTGGTAACGTTGCAATGCAACGTTTGCAACGTTACACGGAAACGTTGCAGCAACGTTAATGAAACGTTTGGTGCTATTAGGGAAACCCGACTTAAAATGGATTGTAAAGTTTGTGCCGGATAGTTGCCCAACTTGACCGGTCTAAAAAAGGTTTCACACTTGAGCTATAAATAGATTCCGAATCCATTTTTTATTTGCAGTAAAACCCTCACATATCGGATTCCAAGGGTCTGAGAATTTTTTTCGATATAAGCAGGAATTCTATTTATTCGGGTAAAAATTCATTATATTTAAATTCAAAGGACCGGCAAAAATATCTGATATAAGCGGGAATCCGATATATAGGGTCCGATATACGTGGGTCCTACTGTATTTTCTATATCTCCCTTGTTACCGTGTAATAAAGTGAACTCTATCCGGATTTAAAAACGAGTGCCCGATTATGTCCGTACTTTGCCGTACTCTTTTAGAATTATAAAAAGAATGCTGGATTATTTTCATACTAAACCAGACGCTATCCGAATGTGAAAGCGATTGCCGTATTATTTTCATACTAAACCAGACTCTTTCCGGATTTGAAACGTGTGCCGGATTATATCTGTACTGTACCGGACTGTTTCCGGATTGTAAAACGAATGTCGGATTATTTTCGTACATACTACGGGTTCTATTTAGAATTAAGAATTAGTGACGGATTATATCCGTACTTTACCGGACTCTTTCCGGATTTAATCCACAGATTACATGTATGTTTGATTTAACAAGTTGAACCTCAGAGCGAAGTATAGCTCAGTCGGTTTAGGTTCTGCGTTGCGTGCGTAACATCCCGTGTTCGATTCCCCTCATGCGTGCGATTTTTCTTCTTTAATATAACTGTTGTATATAATCGTTGTAATAAATATATGAATATTTGTGTAATGTTAAGTTCCAAACATTGTTTAAAAATGACTTAAACAATTAAAAAAAAATTTTTTTTTGCTTCTCCGACTAATTCCGGATGAAGTCGGACTAAATCCGGATTACAAAAAAAGTTTAACCAGATTAGTTCCGGACTCTACCGGACTACATCCGGATTTAACCAACGATTAGGACCGTATTTGTTCCGGACTGTACCGGTCTACATTCGGATTTAAACAACGCTCCGGACCAGATTTGTTCCGGACTGTACCGGACTACTTTCGGATTTAAACAACATTTCGGACCAGATTTGTTCCAGACTGTACCGGACTATATCCGGATTGTATACGGCCGGATTTATTTCGGATAAGACCGGACTAAATTCCGTGCCAAAAACCTACGTTAAATCGGACACTTTCGGACTAATTCCAGATCCGGAATTAATCCGGACTTGTCCGGAATTTTGTCTGGAATTCGTCCGGAATTCATCCGGATTTCGTCCGGATTTTTTAGTAGGGTATTTATCATTCGACAATTACTTTACATTGAAACCACACATATTGACCGGTTTGTTTAAACAAATGTAATGTGAAAAATGGCTAATAACAAAAATCAAAACAGTAGAGTCAAATACTCAATTCAAATAAAATTAAATTACCAAATAAAAATAGTTTGCGTCAATAATTTTCCATCTACACACACAAGTGGCAAGGTTTGAAAAGAAATTTTATTAAACTAAATTTTACCGGAGGGCGCCAATCCTTTCTTGGGATACACATCAAATAAACAAAATGAAATCTAAATTTAATACTTCTGAAAGAAATTTTTAAAAAGTCAAATTATCTCGGCCTCAAAATAAATTTAACTATAACATATAGAATTCAGAGTCTCCTTGAATTTCATAAACAAAATTTAATCCTCAAAATAACAGCTTCCAAAAGCCAAAAGCGGAATCGTACATCCAAAACGAACGGTATCCATATACCAAAAAGCCTCAAATTACCAATAATGACGTCGAGCAGTCAAACGTAAACAGCAGTCAAATTCCAAGAAGGTCCTCGAATTCTTCTCACACAATAGATCTTAATTATAATTTAAAATTTCTTCAGATCTCAATAATTTACAAACATTTAAACTTAATCTCAAAATTTAATATATTCTCAAAAATAAATTCTAAATCAGAACCTCAAATCGCTAAAATGTCACAAAATAACAAATTCTCAAAATTCCAAAATTAATACTCATTAAATTCTACAAATTCAAAACTATAAGTCAAAGATAAATCCTCAAATCTATAATTTATAATTTAGTAATATTTCATAAATTCGCAAATATCTAGAATCAAAACCGTTAAATTCATCATGTTTAATTTTAAATAATCATATCGACATTAAATTACAAAGAACTATTCAAAATACTCAAATTTTACTAAAATCAATAAATTCAGAATTCAATTCAGCAAAACTCTAAAACCAATTATTCAATTCAAACCTTCCAAAACCGGAAGCTCAGTGCGGGTTTTGGTGAAGAGAGGGAGGGATTCATACACATAGAAAGACATTTCACAAAAAAATTCAAAAGAACAAAATTTATCATAATGAACCAAAACCAAGTTTATTTTAACAAAATAACAAATAAACTTATTAGGAGTTAACAAAATCAATTTGGGGAAAGAAGGCTACTCTTAACAATTTTAAATTATCATTCATTTGAGAAAACACTGGTTGAATTTGAATTTGTTAAGTATATTTTACTCATTACCTATTTTACGCCAAAAGTCAATTAAAGTTCGATTATACTCAAAATCACTGTAATTCAAATCATTTAATGTTAAATGTGATAGTCCTTCGGGGTTTACACTTTTCATAAAAGTTTATCGGAAATTACTAAATAATCAATAAAATCATTTTTAGGTTAAACGCGATCGCCAAAATCTCATCGAATTTTCACTATTCGGAAAATCACACTGTGAGTCCAAAAGAAATTCACGTTGAATCTTTTTATCTATTATAATGATAAATTGTTCGCTTCATTTAATCAAAATTATAACTTTGACTATTAATTTTCTTATATCTAAATAAAAAACTATACTTCTAAATTTTTAACATCAACATGATTTTGACTTTCATCATTAAATGAATTATTCAAAATAGTTTCAGATTCAGTTAACAAAATTAATCTACAAATCTAATCTAATCTCATTAAATACATCGTTTCAAACAAATCCAAAATCAATCATAAGATTAGTCTAAAATCTAAATTCTAAATTCTAAATTCTAAATGTTTTACGTCGCCATGTGGTCGACGGCTCTCACCATGCTCATCACGAGAATTCAAAAAGGGAAAGGATACTCACTGAAATTAACATAGTTCAAATGTACTAGCAAATAGAAGGTTTGGGGAAAATTAATACTATAACTTCCAAGAATGTCATTATTATTCTTAATAGTGTCCAAATAATTCAGTTTTTAATAATATAAAAACAAATTAAAACCAAAAAGAATCTCTATCTTCCGAGCGTGGCTTGTCGTACAAAAATTTACTCTAAAGTTATCAATTTTTATTGAAAAAAAAGGGATGGACACAATAATAAAAATTTCCTCTTTTTAAATAAACACGAATTTAATTTATCATTATCGAAATATAAAACCTTATTTTACTCACGTGTATTCAAATGGGAAAAACAAGCCATGTTGGAAACTCGAGATGAACGCAAAGGTTTTCAAACAGAATTTTCTCTAAATTTACGTGTAATTTTCGGAGCATTGTCCTCTTAAAAACTTCATAATAAGGTCCTACCTTAACCTCGTCAAGAAAAAGGGTCGAAAGTTTCAGCCACGCCGCACAAAAGTTCAATTTATTTTACACTAAAATTGACACACCAAAAGCACCAGCGATCCAAAGGAAAAGAGGTCGAATTCGCAATTTCTCGTCTATTTACTGTATTGGTTCTTCTTCTCCGTCTTATTCCTCTGTTCTCTTTCCTTCCAGTCCAATGCCGTCGTTCCAGCTTTCCAACTGCTTCTACTTCCTGAAGATCAGGGACGTGTGTAGAAAATTCGATAAGGGCGACTCCGAATTGGTAAATTTAAATTTACAGTCACTTCAAAAGTTGAATAACGCCTTTTCCCCCCTGTTGACAGCTACTAGAAGATCATATTCCACCAAACCAGCAATTGAGGCGATACTAATCTGGGATATGATAACAATCTGCATTCTGGACAGGGCCTTCGGCTTAGGGTCCCGGTCAGCTGACCGGAAATGACGAGATTCCAATATCTCTAGAAATTCCTCAGATAGACACAGAAAACCTCCTCTGGAGTAATAACGATGACGTTGAGTTTTTCTCTACATCGATCCTGGCCAGGATTATATTTCCAGAGTTTTCAGCTATCCTTCTAACTTCGAGGTCGGTAGTCGGTTCCTGGGCGGGAAGTTCAAATTTCGATTAAAAACACCTGATTTAATCTTCTTACGTTGGCTACACTGGGCGAACGACAAGGAACTGGAACTCCACAAAAGACGAAGAGCGTTGATTGGTCGGTGTCCGGAATCCATAAGTAGTCCTCAAAATGGCCGTCAATCGGTGACAGGTCGTAAACAAACAAAAAAAAGAAAAAGTTCTTAATTCTAAATTAACAATAAAATTATCTTTCGTGAGTTTTTGAGCATGGTGTCCTCGGATCGCCGGCAGTTTTCAGTATTTATCCCGGTATTTCAAACCATCTTGAATATATAATTCTTTAATGTCTAATTTTACGAGACTTGTAAATGGCAAAATTTTGCCACGTTACAACACCCCCCTTACTGGAGGAGGACCGGCAGGACCTCAAATGAGTTACGACAATTCTCCGAAGTAACACGATGCTCAAATAAACTCTGAGAGCTTGATATCTCTCAATAACAAATGATCAAAAAAAATTATTTTAATAAACAATCTTAACTTCTATTGAAATGTTTTATTTGTTTTCTTACCTGGACACTATCCATCTGTAACTTTGATTTCTTATTTTCATCTTAACATTTAAACTATTCTCTCCAATTTTGAATTAAAGAATATTTAACTTATCTATATATTAATTTAAAAAGGTATAATATTTCAAATAAATCATATTAATTCCGTATTAATTATATTTATTGAATACTGTCATGGTAGTGGACTACAATCAAACAACTTGTTTATCTACTCCTGACAATTTATATCTTCAGAACGAGAAAATTTTTAACAAAAATCAAATTTGTTACTTAGCTGGTAATATCTCGACAAAAACAAAATTTATAGATTTACTTTTCTTACAGGTAATGAGGGATATAAGGATACTCAAAAAAATAAATTTAGGAAACTAAACGATAAGAAAAGAAAATGAAAAGAAACGAAACTTGGTAAAGGAAACAAATTAAGTAAGTTTTAAGAGGTTTTATGGCAGATTCATAGCCTCTTCGTTTAGACGACAATTGTCGCAATTTTCGTAAGCGACTTCCGGCTCTCCACAGGTCGTACAAAATAAATTTTTCTTGTCACTGGGGCAATTAAATCGGGAATGCATCGAGCTTTTACAATTCCAGCAACCACGTAGAGGAGGTCGGCGGTACCATCTGAGAGTAGTTTCACTGACTCCTTCAGGGGGACGGACTTTAATTTGAAAGATTGATGGGATGGGTTTTACAGGAGCTGGTGCTTCGCGGGGAAGTACGACGCTATCGTTATTGGGGATCGATTTCGGCGATTTAGGAGTCACTTTGACAGTTTTAGGTGGAGATGGATTAGGTGGAAACTCGAAGGATTTGATAGGAGAACGTTTTATAGGAGCGTTATTGGAATTCGTAGGTTGAGATTTTGGGATGGTTCCAGTGTTTCTGGGAGAAGATGGATTGAAGTTTGGAAACTTGTTGGATTCTAGGGACGATCGTTTCATGGTAGGTTCATTTGAACTTGAGGAATGTGGGTTTGTAGGATCAGGAGGGTAAGTTCTCTTGGGACGCACGAAATTTTCTTTTAAGATGGGAGCATCAATGATGGGGCAATTCGGAAGTTCGTGGATCGAGGAATTAGGAGACTCGAGGATAGTAGGTAATGAATTT
This sequence comes from Ganaspis brasiliensis, assembly GCA_037103525.1. Taxonomy (NCBI): domain Eukaryota; kingdom Metazoa; phylum Arthropoda; class Insecta; order Hymenoptera; family Figitidae; genus Ganaspis; species Ganaspis brasiliensis. The sequence goes on from JAZKLR010000407.1 coordinate 259,481, forward strand.
GTAGATGGTAAGTTTTTTTGATTGGAGAGTGTTGGTTTGTTTGGAAGGTTGGTAGTGTCCTTGAGGGAAGTGTCGGTTTTTGGAAGTGAGTTAGGAGATTCTTTCGTTTCCGAGGGAGGTTGAGGAGGTTTAGTTTGACTGAGGGTCGTGTGTCGCGTTTGTGTTCCGAAACTTCGTAAGAAAATATCCGCGGTGGGTAGTGCGATACTATGTGTTTGGGTGGCGCGTTCGGTTGTCGTAGTTTTATCCTCTACATCCATAGGAGTTTCTGGTTCATCCGTCTGTACCATTGCGTCGATCGTTGGGGGTGGAAGCGTGATCCTCATGAGGTTGAACCGCTGCATAAAGTCAGAGAGACTCTCTTCCTCCGTGTAGACAGATCCTCTGGCTTCCGTCCTCTTGTGTTCCCACTCTGCTTCTATGGCTTCGTTGACAGCCGTGAATAGACCAGGATACATGGATCTTATTCCCCTGATTATGGAATTATACGGTTTAATATAATACCATCCTGGAGAATTTTTAGCAATGCTCTGGTCCCTCTCTGTCCAATCTTCATCTCTCGGTTTAGGTCTAGAATAGGATTTAATCTCCTCTTCTAAGCTATTAACAACCTTATAGAGAGTGTTGTTGAGCCTACTGATTTTGGTTGCTGCTTCTCTCTGGCGTTTGGCTATGGTCAAAGCCTCTTCTAAAAGTGCTGACACTTGATGCAGACGAGCGTTTTGGTCTTCGATGATCGCGACCAAATCATCCATAGAGGGACAGGGATTCACCTGTTCCGCCATCTCTTTCTATTGGGCTACGCTGGGGTTGGGAGACTCTGTGACACTCTTCTTTGATTGGTTATCTGGAAATAAACAAAGTGAATTAGGTTCTATAAAAAATTTAAGATCTTTGATGTGACATTTTCCGATTACTTTGAGGGAGAGGTCCGTCAATTGATATACGGTGGGGGAAAGGACTTTGGATACTCTATAGGGGCCTGTATATTTTGGATTAAGTTTCGCTGATATTTGTTTCAATTTAGAAGACAAAGTTCGAGACTTCATAAGAACTAAGTCGCCGACGCTGAACTTTAGCGGTCTCCGCCTCAAATTATAATATTTCGCCTGTTTTTGGAAAGCGTTTTCCAAGTTAGTTATAACCCATTCTTTTAATAGTTGTGACCTTTCCATTCGATCCTTCCAAAGTTTTGGTTCCATGGGCGAGATATTTAATACATCTTCGTTTCGCTTTTTCAACGGGTTGACTGGTTGTGGATGTCGGGCGAGATTCAGAAAAGCGGGGGTATTCTTTAGGGAGGAGTGATACGCGGTGTTGTAAGCGAACTAGAATTCGTCGAGATATTGATCCCATGTCCGATGATCCTTATCGATGAATGATACAATCATCGTCTTCAATACTCGGTTGACTCGCTCGACGGGGTTTGCTTGAGGATGATATGGGGGAGTAGTTGTGTGATGAATGTGATACTCTATTGCCATGGACTGTAGAATTTTATTTATAAATTCTGTCCCATTATCGGTTAACAACACTTGAGGCGTCCCCCAATGGTTGATAATCCGTGAGTGAAACGCTTTTCGTACTAGTTTTCCTGTAGCGGAGCGTAATGGTATTACTTCTATCCATTTAGTAAAAGTATCTTGTAAAACCAACACGTACTGAAAAGCGGCTCGACTTTTTGGGAATGGTCCCATTATATCGGCAGCTACCATAATCCATGGCTTCTCAACTACTCTTTGACCTAACATGCCTCCTGGAGCTTTCTGATTTACCTTGCACATCTGACAAGTCTCACAACTTCTCACGTAACTAGCTACTTGCTGGAAACATCCTGGCCAATAACAATCTCGGGCTACACGCATATAAGTTTTTTCCGTTCCTAGATGACCGGACTGAGGCTCATCGTGAGCTTTCATTATAATAGTGTCTCGCTCTGAATCAATCGGAACTAACTTCCATTCATTGAGATCTGGAATTAAGCAAGATATTATGGGGTCAGGGCGATAGTGGTATAAGTTGTTGTTGTCTATTCGCCAGTTCGGAAACTTTTCGGGGAATTGGGATACTGCTAAATATTTCTTTGTATACCATGTTGGTATGTCTGAATTAACGAGAAATAGCTTTTCTTCCAGAGTAGACTCTCGTCCTTCAGCAATTTTGTCATGTATCCTAGACAATGCGTCTGGTACATGGTGATTGGCCCCTTTCCGATGAACTATAGTAAAATCGTATTCGAGGAGTGAGAGTGACCATCTGGCTAAACGACCGCTAGGATTCCTAAGGTTATGTAACCACCTGAGACTGCTATGATCTGTGATAACAGTAAAATGGTATCCCTCAAGGTACGCCCTGTACTTCTGGATTGCCCATATTACTGCCAAACACTCTTTCTCGGTGGTATTATAATTTTGTTCAGCAGATGACATAGCTTTACTAGCATATGATATCACGTATTCTCTTCCATCGATAGTTTGAGTTAACACCGCTCCTAGGCCGGTGTTACTGGCGTCGGTTTGTAACTCAAACGGGATTTCAAAGTTTGGACATGAAAGGACTGGAGCTTCGGATAACATTTGTCTAATTTCCTCGAAGGCTCGCTGCTGTTCTTCTTCCCAAATCCAACCTTGATTTTTACGCAGCAACTTGGTCAATGGACAGACCACCGTGGCAAAATTAGGAAGGAACTTTCTGTACCATGATGTCATGCCGAGGAATCGCCTAATTTCTTTTAAATTCTTAGGGGTTGGGTAACTCAATATGGGTGCGACTTTTTCTGGATCGACTTGTAGACCCTTTTCATTGACTAGGAATCCGAGATACTGCACTTGGGACGTACAAAATTCACTCTTTTGTGCATTAATTTGTAGTCGTGCCGACGCAATGATTTTCAAGACCTTCGATAACCATTCCAGATGTTCCTCAAAAGTCTCGGTTACTATTATGATGTCATCAAGATAGGTGAAACAGTAGGGTTCCATTTCGGGACCCATAAGACGGTCCATCATCCTTTGAAAAGTTGCTGGAGAATTAGTGAGGCCAAAAGGCATCCTCTTAAATTGGAAGAGACCTCGTCCAGGTACCGTGAAAGCGGTATATTCTTTACTCTCAGCTCGTAACGGTATTTGTAGGAATCCCTTGCGAAGGTCTATTTTCGAAATGTATTTCGCTTGTCGCAATTTACTGAGAATGGACTCCATTTGGGGAATGGGATACGCATCCTTTTTGGTCACTTGATTCAACTTCCGAAAATCCAAACAGAACCGATAAGACGTATCCGGCTTCTTTATCATCACAATAGGACTTGACCAACCACTAGTTGAAGGTTCGATGATATCGTCCTCTAACATTTGGTCTACTTCCGCTTTAATGGCTTCTTGAACCTTAGGAGACACCATGTAATGACGTTGCTTAATCGGGGGGTGACCATTCACGATAATTTCATGTTCGATTAAGTTGGTTACTCCGGGTTTGTCTATATTCTTTGGTAGTTCTTTTGACAAGAAGTCCTTTAGAATGTCCGCTTGAGTGGTGGTTAATTCTCTGAGACCATTGCAGTGCTCTAATGTCGGTTCTTCCACCTCAAATTCGTAGTTTTCCTTAGGTTGTTCATTAAAATGCCAACTTCGTTTACCAAAGTTTACCTCTATTTCGAAAACCTTCAGGAAGTCTAGTCCTAAGACTAACGGGACAGGTAGGGAGTTCATTATCCATACAGACTTCGATCCTTGTTTATTCTTCAACTCCATTGGCAAAACTATTTCCTCCGATACTAAAATTATGTCTCCATTACCTATCCGGACTGATCCTTTTACATTATGGACCTTCAGATTGTTGCTCTTGATCAACTCCTGTCCCATAGGTCCAATGAAAGTTCGGGTTGCCCCACAATCAACTAATGCTCTTATCGGACGTCCGCAAACAGTAACTTGAACAAAGAGTAGTGGTTCGTTGTCGGATAGTAGGTGAGGATATGAGAGATCTGCCAGTTTAAAATAGAAAGTTAAACTTGGAATACGATCAGAATTTACCCCTTTTTGATGCTGTTTCGGATCTTCTACTTCGCCGTTAATTAAGGATACGCTTTTAGGAACTTCGGGGTTGGTCTCTTCTCTTGAGAGTTGTTCTCCTTCTTCGGCACTATGCTGAGCGATACCATTTAGGTTTACTGGGTCACAGGGCCGTTCTGAGGCGGTAGGAATCGGCGAGGCCCTTCTCATTGATTCCTCGGTTCGTTTCCCGTGCACTTCTTACAATTAGGTCGAATTACGTCCTTTTCACCACAAGTGTAACAGACGATCCTCTTCTCTTCTTTGCATTGTTGGCGGCGGTGACCCTCTTGGTCACAATTCCAACAAAGTAACTTCCCTTGTGTTTCTTTCTTTGTTCCAGTAGAAGGGACAGTCAAGTTACTAGGGTCAGTCTGTGGTGTTAGTGACTTTTCTTTGTCGTTGGTATTTTTGGGACGAGAAAGGTTACTCTGTTTCTTAGGATTCCTGTTGTGGGGATCCTTGTTTGAGGAGTCTTGTTTTGGTTTGGTGACAGTTGTCCTATTTTCTTGAGTGTAATGTAATTCATCCTCGGTTTCAATTTCAGAACTTGAGAGGTCATATCCTAGATAGTTCAGATTATCTCTTCTTCTACTTATTTTGGGGAGGTTAGGCTCTCTATAGGCCAAGTCAGGTAACAGTGATCTTTCTGGTTTGGGAGGTGGTCTAAAAGTTCGGGCAACTCTGAACGCCTTTTCAGTAGCAACACACATTTGTTCCAGTTGTGCAAAAGTTCGTATGGTTGAGCGTTGGATTGCTAGGTGCAGTCGTGGAAGTAAATTCCTATGAGCGAAACTGATTTCGTCGCTTTCTGTCAACCTTGGGGACACTCGATCAAACATTGACAGCATACACGTAAGGTAGTCTGCGACCGGTTCCAACTCTCCTTGTGTTCGTCGATGTATCTCTTGTGTCAATTCAAATTGGAAATCGGGATCGCTGAACCTTTCCCGGCATGCGTTGGCGAACTGTCCATAAGTTGACCAGTAGCATCTGTGACCTTCAAACCATCTAGCTGCAATTCCTGATAGGAAGAAAGGTAGTAGTTGTAGTAACTCTCGGTCGTCAATATGGATCATAGCTCTTCCATCATCTATTCGGTTGAGAAAAGTGTCGGGATCTTCATTTCGGGCACCCGAAAATTGTAAATTCCATTTTCTCATCGTCTCGTACGTTGACGCGAGAGGATTACCATTATTTCGTCTATAGTAGGGGTCGTAGTATCTTCGAGAATAGGGTGGATCGCCGCGATTGTCGTAAAATCTGGATTGGTCCGAAGATTGTTGAAAATAAGAGTTACGAGACATTTCGTAACTATCATATTCTCTTGATAAGTTGCGTGGTTGTTGGCGGAATCTTCTTCCATCGCGTTGTTGTCCAGCGTAGTCTTCATTATTATCTTCATAACGGGGTGTTTGAGAGGGAAATCTAGGGGTCCTAGGAGGATACTCTCGATTGTTGTTATTGGGGGGAGAAGCTTCGCGAGCACCAGGCGGTGGTGGGGGTCGAAAATTTCTCCTATTGTCATTGGGGTTAGGGTATTCAGCAAAGCCAGGGTTTTGGTTATCCCGGGGTATTCGTGGCTCTTCTGGTGGGAACCTTCGGGATCCGGTGTTAGAATTATCTCTTCTAGAGCCAAGAGGATTTTGAAAACGGAAACTTTCGCGGTTCCTATCTCCTTCATTATATCCGCTGTCGCGAGTGTGTGGGTGTGGAGGTTCACGAGGAAGTCTGGACTGACTTCCTGGAGGGGGTCTGTTCGACGATTCTCCTACGAAAGGTCTACGCCTACTTCTAGGACTTAGTTCGCGTTGATCCTCTAAATTCTCATTTCGTGAATTTTGTCGAGTATTTGAAGCTTCTTCGGAATCATCTACTTCGGATCCTGTAAGCGTAGCACGGCTCAGTCTTTCTGCAAGATTAATCCTTTCTACTGGGTCATCTATCTCGCCACGTTGTCTGCGCTCATACCGGATAAGGCGCTGTCTCAATACGGGGGCGGAACCGTCTAAGCGTTCGTTACGTGCAGATAATTCCAAAAGTAGAACCTCTCTGTTGATAGTGGTTATCCACTCATCTCTAGGGTCAAGATCATGCGAGGTTGCCCTAGGGTTTGGGGGAGCATTAGGGTTGTTGTTAGATCCCTGTTCACGCGGAATTTCTTGGTCCGGGGGAGGTCTAGCATTATTTGCGTCGGTGGCATTACCGAGGTTTTCCTGATTAGGAGGGGCATTTGGGTTACTCTGGGTATTAGAATCAGCCATCGCTGATTAAAATCAAGACAAATTGTAAATCAAATATAAATTCAAAAATAATAAATCAATACTCAATATTAATAAACAATAGTAATTCGAATAAATGTAAAAATAGCATACACAAGGTCAGATCAATTGAATATTAAAACATTGAAATGGGGTTACATACAAAAAAAATTCAAGAAATTATTATTTTAATCAACTAGGATGATACTAGTTATTTAAGATTAAACATTTAAGTTCCTTTCTCATTCGAGAACTAAAACATTAAACTCCGTTTTGTTTTATTCAAATGGACCTAATTAATCTGTCAGGAATAAACAATATCAGTTCCTGTCCATTAACCATAAATCCAATTTACCAATGGTAATGTTAAAAAAAATTAAATTTATTTACCGACAATCTGTCAGTAGACAAAAGGTTGCAATCCACTACCAGGTTTTCAGTAAATCGTAAATTTATATTAGCGTAAACAGCTAATTGATTCAAAACTCGCGTTAAAAAAAAATATTACTTCGAGATTTCATTTAAAGAATTCAAAAAAAAATTAATTTCCAATAGTGATTACTTATTTCATTTAAAATAAACAAATCTCAGCTTAAACAGCCTTCAATTTGTCCAAGACCAGAGGAAACTATCATTGCGCATGGTGAGAGCTTAATAGTGCAAGCAAAAAAAAAATTTTAAACAAAATTTTTATGGTCAATGCAAAAAAAAAAACTTTATTTTTAAATGTCTTTCTATGGCTTAAACAATACTATTGTGCATAAACAAAACTATTGTGCCCCACGTTGGGCGCCATTTGTAATGTGAAAAATGGCTAATAACAAAAATCAAAACAGTAGAGTCAAATACTCAATTCAAATAAAATTAAATTACCAAATAAAAATAGTTTGCGTCAATAATTTTCCATCTACACACACAAGTGGCAAGGTTTGAAAAGAAATTTTATTAAACTAAATTTTACCGGAGGGCGCCAATCCTTTCTTGGGATACACATCAAATAAACAAAATGAAATCTAAATTTAATACTTCTGAAAGAAATTTTTAAAAAGTCAAATTATCTCGGCCTCAAAATAAATTTAACTATAACATATAGAATTCAGAGTCTCCTTGAATTTCATAAACAAAATTTAATCCTCAAAATAACAGCTTCCAAAAGCCAAAAGCGGAATCGTACATCCAAAACGAACGGTATCCATATACCAAAAAGCCTCAAATTACCAATAATGACGTCGAGCAGTCAAACGTAAACAGCAGTCAAATTCCAAGAAGGTCCTCGAATTCTTCTCACACAATAGATCTTAATTATAATTTAAAATTTCTTCAGATCTCAATAATTTACAAACATTTAAACTTAATCTCAAAATTTAATATATTCTCAAAAATAAATTCTAAATCAGAACCTCAAATCGCTAAAATGTCACAAAATAACAAATTCTCAAAATTCCAAAATTAATACTCATTAAATTCTACAAATTCAAAACTATAAGTCAAAGATAAATCCTCAAATCTATAATTTATAATTTAGTAATATTTCATAAATTCGCAAATATCTAGAATCAAAACCGTTAAATTCATCATGTTTAATTTTAAATAATCATATCGACATTAAATTACAAAGAACTATTCAAAATACTCAAATTTTACTAAAATCAATAAATTCAGAATTCAATTCAGCAAAACTCTAAAACCAATTATTCAATTCAAACCTTCCAAAACCGGAAGCTCAGTGCGGGTTTTGGTGAAGAGAGGGAGGGATTCATACACATAGAAAGACATTTCACAAAAAAATTCAAAAGAACAAAATTTATCATAATGAACCAAAACCAAGTTTATTTTAACAAAATAACAAATAAACTTATTAGGAGTTAACAAAATCAATTTGGGGAAAGAAGGCTACTCTTAACAATTTTAAATTATCATTCATTTGAGAAAACACTGGTTGAATTTGAATTTGTTGAGTATATTTTACTCATTACCTATTTTACGCCAAAAGTCAATTAAAGTTCGATTATACTCAAAATCACTGTAATTCAAATCATTTAATGTTAAATGTGATAGTCCTTCGGGGTTTACACTTTTCATAAAAGTTTATCGGAAATTACTAAATAATCAATAAAATCATTTTTAGGTTAAACGCGATCGCCAAAATCTCATCGAATTTTCACTATTCGGAAAATCACACTGTGAGTCCAAAAGAAATTCACGTTGAATCTTTTTATCTATTATAATGATAAATTGTTCGCTTCATTTAATCAAAATTATAACTTTGACTATTAATTTTCTTATATCTAAATAAAAAACTATACTTCTAAATTTTTAACATCAACATGATTTTGACTTTCATCATTAAATGAATTATTCAAAATAGTTTCAGATTCAGTTAACAAAATTAATCTACAAATCTAATCTAATCTCATTAAATACATCGTTTCAAACAAATCCAAAATCAATCATAAGATTAGTCTAAAATCTAAATTCTAAATTCTAAATTCTAAATGTTTTACGTCGCCATGTGGTCGACGGCTCTCACCATGCTCATCACGAGAATTCAAAAAGGGAAAGGATACTCACTGAAATTAACATAGTTCAAATGTACTAGCAAATAGAAGGTTTGGGGAAAATTAATACTATAACTTCAAAGAATGTCATTATTATTCTTAATAGTGTCCAAATAATTCAGTTTTTAATAATATAAAAACAAATTAAAACCAAAAAGAATCTCTATCTTCCGAGCGTGGCTTGTCGTACAAAAATTTACTCTAAAGTTATCAATTTTTATTGAAAAAAAAGGGATGGACACAATAATAAAAATTTCCTCTTTTTAAATAAACACGAATTTAATTTATCATTATCGAAATATAAAACCTTATTTTACTCACGTGTATTCAAATGGGAAAAACAAGCCATGTTGGAAACTCGAGATGAACGCAAAGGTTTTCAAACAGAATTTTCTCTAAATTTACGTGTAATTTTCGGAGCATTGTCCTCTTAAAAACTTCATAATAAGGTCCTACCTTAACCTCGTCAAGAAAAAGGGTCGAAAGTTTCAGCCACGCCGCACAAAAGTTCAATTTATTTTACACTAAAATTGACACACCAAAAGCACCAGCGATCCAAAGGAAAAGAGGTCGAATTCGCAATTTCTCGTCTATTTACTGTATTGGTTCTTCTTCTCCGTCTTATTCCTCTGTTCTCTTTCCTTCCAGTCCAATGCCGTCGTTCCAGCTTTCCAACTGCTTCTACTTCCTGAAGATCAGGGACGTGTGTAGAAAATTCGATAAGGGCGACTCCGAATTGGTAAATTTAAATTTACAGTCACTTCAAAAGTTGAATAACGCCTTTTCCCCCCTGTTGACAGCTACTAGAAGATCATATTCCACCAAACCAGCAATTGAGGCGATACTAATCTGGGATATGATAACAATCTGCATTCTGGACAGGGCCTTCGGCTTAGGGTCCCGGTCAGCTGACCGGAAATGACGAGATTCCAATATCTCTAGAAATTCCTCAGATAGACACAGAAAACCTCCTCTGTAGTAATAACGATGACGTTGAGTTTTTCTCTACATCGATCCTGGCCAGGATTATATTTCCAGAGTTTTCAGCTATCCTTCTAACTTCGAGGTCGGTAGTCGGTTCCTGGGCGGGAAGTTCAAATTTCGATTAAAAACACCTGATTTAATCTTCTTACGTTGGCTACACTGGGCGAACGACAAGGAACTGGAACTCCACAAAAGACGAAGAGCGTTGATTGGTCGGTGTCCGGAATCCATAAGTAGTCCTCAAAATGGCCGTCAATCGGTGACAGGTCGTAAACAAACAAAAAAAAGAAAAAGTTCTTAATTCTAAATTAACAATAAAATTATCTTTCGTGAGTTTTTGAGCATGGTGTCCTCGGATCGCCGGCAGTTTTCAGTATTTATCCCGGTATTTCAAACCATCTTGAATATATAATTCTTTAATGTCTAATTTTACGAGACTTGTAAATGGCAAAATTTTGCCACGTTACACAAATAAATAAATTGTATAAACAAATTGAAATAACAAATTAAACGATGTTTATGGTTTCTATAGAAATAACCTTAAAATAAATTACAGAAATAATTATTAATTTTATCTTGATTGTTTAAACAAATAAATAAATTGTTTAAACAAAAAAATAAATTGTTTAAACAAATTGAATTAAAAGCTATCAATATTTTCCTTTTCGGAATATATTTTCTATGTAAAACTTTGAATCTTACACTAGTATATTATTCGCATACTTTACATTTTAACTTAATTTTACATATTTTACATGAATTAACTTGTTATTGGAAATGATTTTTACAAATGTCTTATGAAGCAGACCCTGCAATAACTCGTAATAAAAGTAGAAACAACTCCGAATTAGCAAAACTAGTGAATGAAAATAATAGATCTGCTTTTCAAGATAAAAAACTACGAACCGACAAAAAATGTAATTCTACTCTGACCACTAAACAACTCAAAACTGACTCACCACATCCAGATAAAAGCGTAATAATTAGTGGTAGTAGTAAAATTGACGAAGAATCAATCCTTTTTGATCCTGAACTATCAAAGGACTCTTTTGTAAATTCAACATTTAATCCGAACGACTCGACAGTAATTGATAACGAAGACAAAACATTATTAGCCGATATTAAGGACGAAAATAAATCCGAAACTGAATCAGAATCAGAACCAGACTCTGAAGATTTCGATATTGATAATTTAGAAAAATCAATCTCTAATAAAAAAGATATTTTAAAACCTTTACTTAAAAATAAAAACAAAGATAAAGTAAAATCGTTATTATTTAATTATTCTGATCGCGACCTAATTTATCAACCCTTAACAATAAATCATCAACAACAACAAACAATGGCGTTTTCCAATAATCAAACAATTTCGTTACGCAATGCATTAGAATTAATACCTACTTTTACCGGTGATAACATTTCCTTAGATCAATTTATCTCAGCATGTACCGAAGCAAAAGACATGCTACCAGCAACTGCGGAAGCAAATTTAACTAAACTAATTAAGACAAAAATCAGGGGTGAATCAAAACAGCACCAATGACCTTATTGATAGTTTAAAAAATGTTTTTTCTCCAAATAAAACGATTTATCAACTCCAAGGCGAATTAGAAAGCATTTATCAATGGAAAAACGAAAAAGTAATTTCTTACGGGACTAGGATTCGAGAATTAGAAAATAAAATATTAGATACTCATAAGCAAATTAATCAAGGCGAAGAAGATGAAAATTTTCTAGAAGGATTAAAAAAAGACACACTGGATTGTTTCATGAGAGGGCTCAAATCAGACATAGAATCAAGATTAAGCAATAAGGAACCAGCGACATTCATAAATGCTATAAACGAAGCAATTGAAATAGAAAGAAAACTAGCAGCTACATTAGCGTTACGATCATCTAATAGGAATAGAGACGAGAGACAGGAATCAAAAAGGGATAAAGTTCATACTGTTAAAAAAAGTAACATAAATTTCCACAAAATCTAGTTAACCAACAACAACAATTTCCAAATCAAAGAAACTTTAATCAACAACATCAAATTCAGTTGCAGCCTCGTCAAAACATTAAATTTTCTAAACAAACAAATAATAGACCATACCAAAATATGTTTAATCAAAGAAATAATTCAAATAACTTCAATCCTCCGTATTCGAATCGAATTCAAGTAGAATGCTTATATTGTAAAAAACCAGGACACACTATCAGTGAATGTCGAAAAAGAATATACAACAACCAACAACAACTTCAACAATATCAACCTCAAACACAGCAATATCAAAGTCAAAATCAACAACCTCAACAAAATCAAAACCAACAACTGTAACAGTTTAGTCAACAACAACAACAACAACAACCACAATCATCTAGATTTCAACCGCAAAACGCAAGAAACCAGGGAAACTCCAAACCCTCTCCACTCCGGGTGCAGCTCGGGAGGCTCAACAATAAAGGAAAATGCACCTAATAAGAAAGCAAAAGAATTAAAAAAAGTAAAAATAAATATTAGTTCCGAAAAACCAATTCCTTCGATGAATACCGAAATAAATGTATTAAAAGAACCAGCACGTATGATGGTAGACTGGAGCAGGTAGAAATTTAATAAAATTAAGTATTGTTGATCATACAGTTGAGATTAAACAAGATGAATTATTGCGACTTACAGGAATTAATAATCTTCCAGTTTATACCCTAGGTAAAATAACATTACCGTCAAGTGGGGATATTTTGTGCGCCGTGGAGCTATTTTGTGCATGCGAGGTTTGTAATGAATAAAATCTTTATATTCAGTTGCTCAAGATTGCTACTTGGTATAAATACTTTCTGATATCTAGGCTACAGAGAGTACTAAATGAATTTCTTTAATTCTTTATCAGAAATCAGAAAAAAAATCGTAAAGTCGTAAAAATCAAGCTGAAAATTTTCAATGTTCTCAAAATTCTGTTCAGATCTCCGGAAGTTTAAAAGTATTTCTAAAGGTATTAATAATACTTGTTGACAATTGAATTGTGATGATGCACACGTGATGCGCTAACTTTTTATTGCATATTTTAAGAAAAAAGTGTAAAAAACTGAAAAACCAGAATTTTGTGGGTTATTTTGTGCATTCTTTAAAATTAAGTTTTTTTTAATAATTTGTTTTGTAGTTAGTAAAAATTACTTTAGAATTTCATTTTGAAACATTTTTGTCTTATTTTTATTATATAAGATAAGAAATAAGCATAAAATTTCAGTTTTACACATGGTGCCTTAAAAACCTAAAAAAGTAACATTAATAATTACATGCTTTTCAAGTTTATTTTGAAACTTTTTTTCTTAAAATAACTCAAAAAGTGTAATACAAGTTATTTTAAGTAAAATTTTGTTAAAGAAATAAATTTTTTTGTAAATCTAATTTTTTGTGAAATTTAAGTGTTTTACTTTCAAATTAATTAAACAATTCATAGAAAGAAAATATTTCTGTCTTCGTTTTTCTTTATTGTACTCTAGAATATCTATAAATAATACTTCATACAGCAAAAACGTTCAAAAAAATTGTTTACACAACTTTATAAATAAGCAAACTTTGATGCACAAAATAGCCCCACCATGGGGTTTATTTTGTGCACAACTTTGAGTTTCTATAACTCAGACAAAACATTTTTTCTTGTCGGCTAACTCATAGGACACCTTAAGAAGGATGTCTACAACATAACTAAATAGATCAATTCTTTATTTTTTCAAATTCTGAATTTAAATAAAGCATAGAGTGTAAAAAGAGTGGTTTTGTGCACAAAATAGCCCCACTTGACGGTAAATATTTTTGGTTTTCCAACAATTTTTCATTTAATCCCCACCAGAAAAACCAATGATTTTAAATAGATTAGTTCGCGGCATGACAGGGTTACCCACAATTAATCAGGGAATTTCTTTAATGGATTTACTAGACGAGAAACCTAAGGAAAAAATTGCTCAGTCAACGTGAAATAAAATTTGGACAGTATTTTCCAGTTTTGGTACTGTCAGTGAGGGATTTATAGGCGTTGTCATTGTAATACGAACAATTAAACTTTTAATCGACACATTTATACATGGCTATGCCCTGTATACTGTTTTTGGATGGTCAATCCATCTTATTGGCTCCATTTGGGATTCAGTTACTAATTTACTATTGCATTTAGGAAAACGAGAAGAGCCGTCCAAGGAAGCCAAAAGCACAAACGAACTACTCCCTGACAATAATCAAAACAAAAAACCACTCACTACAAAAGAGTCGGAACCAGTACCAAAACACGAACAAGGTAACAATCAGACAACAGAAACATGCATATATCCGCAAGAACAACTAACACAATTAAATTACAGTCAAACTAATCCATATCGCATTTAACTTAGCATGAAATCAGTAAGACCTACAGAAAAAGTGGAGGAAGCACTTATAACAATAGGTTTATCACTTTTGAGATACACGGATGAAATTAGAAGGGATACGAATAATAGATTACACAGCCACACAAAAAAAAAAAAGTACTCGAGTTGGGGAATGAGACTACCTATTCCTTATGTATTTTGATGCGCTGAAACCGAATCCGCCATAAAACGCTTTTTTAGAAATTGTTCTACGATGATTTTTAACGAAGTTATGATGTTTTACTTAGAATTATTTTTTTTCCTTTGCACAATAACACATCAATTATTGATGTGTTTTTAACATATAGAAAAAAGTAAAATTTTAAGTAAAACATCATAACTTCGTTAAAAATCATCGTAGAACGATGACTAAAAAAGCGTTTTAAAGGTAATAATTCAAGCTTTCTATTGGTTCTAGGCATGTATTAAAGTTAAATCTGGTTCAGATTCTAAAGAACAAAAAGTGTCATTTTATTAATTTTGAGGTTAGGTCGAAAATCAGACCCGCTGGATCAATTCTGATGGCGGATTCGGTTTCAGCGCATCAAAATACATAAGGAATGGGTAGTCTCATTCCCCAACTCGGGTACTTTTTTTTTGTGTGGCTGTGTTACTTTTCAAAATATCGGTAGCGAATAAAATATTCCAGTATACCGCAAAGGGGCATGATCTGGATATGGTAAAGGAGCATGTTGCACGTAGCTATCTTAAAACCCTACCAATCAACAATAACATCCTTATAACATCCCTTCCTTCCGTCGACGTCATTCGTGAACTAAAAAATATTTGCTTAAATTTAAAACTGCAAGAACCAAAGTATATTTATCTTTATTTTTGTCCAACTAAACGTAATCACTTGTAAAGTTGAAGAAAACAAAGAAAATGGCATCGCCAGTACAATTAAAGAAGCCAAAATCCAGGCAACCTGTAGAATGATTCACAAACTATATAAAAACAAAACAAATCGATAAACAATGTTACGGATGCAATGAATGATTTATCCTTACACACACCAAACAGTCATCTCTCCACTAGTACTTCACAACGAAACGAAGAAATACCTCCTTAATTACCACCAAGAAACAAAATTAGAACAAACCCTTTCCAATCCAGTAAAAGAAAAGCATGCCATCCACAAACAAAGTCGTACAAAAAATGCATGAATTGCGGTTATCGGGCTTTGAACCCTTATCACTTTGCATAAATATGATCTTTTTCTTTCTAGCATGTCACACCAACCTCTTAAACTCACAACACAAAAATCTACCGAATCATCCTCATCTCCTCGTATTCTACATAAAGATTTACCGTTATTTTAATTTAAACCTATAGAAGGGCAAATAGATGTACTACAAATCTTACGTTATTTTACTTTTGAATATGGTCTTTCAACACCGAACATTTCAATGGTAATAGACAAAAAAGAAACATTTTTAACAACATACACAGTATATGTGTCAGTTGGAAGTAAAATGAAAAAAAAAGAGCATATTCTCAAGTATATTCTTTTGTAAGAACTCACGATCTAATTAATGATGAAGATCCCTTTTTAGTCAATATTTAAAAAACAAGAGAAATAGGAACACAAACCCAAATTTACATAAAACAATTGGAATCTTACGCGAAAACTACTCAAATAGCAATATAAGCAACATTAAAGAAAGACTAATCTAAAAATTTCGTTTGTTTTAGTTACAAGTCTCATCAAGGCTCTACTTGCATGACCCAAAGACATTCCGAGGAAAACCAGATAAAATCAATTTCATTTATTTGTAATCTATTTTTCAAAGGAATGACCAGCATGCTAAGTATGAAATTCGTTTCCATCCTTTTCACACTTTTTACTTTTATTATTTCTTCGCACTCTTATAATCAAACAATTCTAGCACCAAATTCCACCATTATTTTCGAATCTATGGGATTCATTACACCTTTAAATAGACAAAGACACCTATTAAATTACATAGAAATTTATGAAATTTTAAGATTTGGTCAATTAATAATTAAAACCTTTAAAGAAGTAACCGAACATTGTTCAAATTCATGTCCAAAAGATTTTATTAAAGAAGAAATAATGAACAAAGAAAGAGAATTAATATCAATTTTAAAGGATACTGAGAATATTTTATATAACAGTACAATAGAATTAATCTCTGATAATCAACGACTTTATCACGTTCTGGAAAAAATGCACAACACAAACCTTTCTACAATAACCGAACCAGAGCAACAAATCAATGTTTTCCCAACTACCTTTTCTGAAACTTTTAATGACACTTTCCGAATCCAAGGCATACTAGAGGCTTTTAAAAATTGGCATATTAAAAATCTAAATCAAGAAGACAAATTTTATACACTATTTTCAAGATCATGGATTAGATATTTAAGAAATCCAATTTCTGAATACATAGTTTACATAAAAAAATATTAAATATCCTAATATTAGCAACAAACAACAAATGTCATCCTATATTACAATCTTCAATCCCTCAAGAATATCTTCTTAACACTTTTTCACACGAATTTTCTCTCAAAAAATTATTAAGACACTCAGAAACAGACGGTTTTACATATAAGAACAAATTATTTATCGCCCTTTCAGTACCATATTCAACACGATATAATCTTTTTAAATTGCATTTAATTCCAATGTTTAACACATTCAATAAACAACACCCTCTAATCACACAAATTGATTTAAAAAACTCACTTCTAGCCATATCTAAGGACAATAAAACTTTTTTCACCTGGATAAACCAAGTATAAAAAACTGCTACGAAACAGCATTTAGTAAAATTTGTCCTTTTTTACCTGATATTAAAACAATAGCCGACAATCCTAGTTGCGAAATTGAACTTTTTATGAAGAAACAATCAAACTTATATAATTATAACTTACAAGCATTTCCTAAAGATTCATGGACCATCTTAGAAAATTATCAGGGCTGGTATTATTATTCAATTAATTCAATTAATTCTTTCACAAATATTAAAATTCTTTGTTCACAAAAAAATAAAATAGAACTGACTATCCAAAATAATGGAATATTAAAAATTGAATCAGAATGTGCAATAGAGATAAATTTTCTCATCTTACCTAGATTAAGTAAAAGAAATCAAGAAAAACCATACCTAGTTATGAGAGAGGAAGACTTAGATACACTTAAAAATAATCACAAAGCTTTGTTTGAATTAATTACAAATCCTAACTTACACATTGATTATCTTTTCAATCACTGGAATAAAACCAGAAAAATTATTCCATTAAATAATTTAGAAGAAAAATTGCTTATTTTAGCAAAAGAACAACTACATACGAAACCAAATTTAGTTATAAGAAAAGAATTTGATGACCTTTTCATCAATATAATGATAGCAGTAATGATAATAAATATTCTTCTATCCATTTTTCTAACATTAGCAGCCATTCTACCTAATAAAACACAAGTCTTAATTAATTCTTATCTAAAAACACAAAAAAAAAATAATAATAATAAAAAATGTAACCTTACCTGTTTTAATTCATTACCAATTATTTGATAACGATGATTTCGGTAAATAAATGGTAATTGACAATTACCATCATTTTTTTCCATTATTATCTTAAAATTTGACAAGCTCTATGCTGCAATCCTCTTCTTGTTAAAGATAGCCAATCTTTTGGATAAAGTACATGTAGCGACTCATTAACCTTAAATCGCCTTTGTTTTAAAGAAAAATCTTCATTTTGTTTATTTTTTGCAACTTGATTTACTTTTACCTAAAAAGGAAATTAATAAGTAAATAAAATAAAAACATATACATTAACACACATATACATAAACATAAATATCACATTGAACTTACTAATTTCATTGTTCCACATGTTTTTCAGAAAGTAAAAAACTTCCCACAAAAGTTATACACTCCTTGTGGTTTTTTTTTCAATTTCTTTTCTAATACTATCCCTCAGAAAATGCTGTTGCTCAACTGGAAATTCAGTCCACAAACTAAGACCATATAATTTTTTATTCCCTGAATCCATAATATAGAATTTATTTTTGCAATCACGTACTGTCCAAATATCGTTACACCACTCTCCTGTAATATCCACAATTTCCCTTGGTGTAACAGACTCATTTTGTCTCAGTTCATGCAAATTCGAACTATTAGTTTCAAATATACTATTCCCATTTAACTCCCGCAACACTTCTTGTACATGTCTATTATTGCTAGTATCAAGCAAAATAGCATCTAAATCCATTTCAAAATCTAAGTTAACATTTTCACCTACCCTAATGCTAACTAGCCTATCCAGCTCGTCTACCGAAGCTCTTGCAACAACTTCCTCATCTAAATCCTCAATATCTACATTATCAAATAAATTACTAAAATCACTAGCAATTTTTTTCACTAATTTTCTCTTTTCTTTAAGAAACACTCTTAGTAGAAAAGTAAAACGACGACTGAAACCCTTTAGAGACATTTCTTATTTTCCTTCTACTTTTCCTTTTTTTTCCTACTTTTTTTTTGGCAAAGCTAAAGTTCTCAAGGATTTCAATAAAAATCAAAGATTCTCAAAACACAAAAGAGGAAAAATCCAGAGATAAAAGAAAAACAGCTCTCGCAGTATGTTCCAGAAAATGGCTGCGTAAATTCGTTTTATCAATGTTGATACCATTAATGGCCCTGCACAATTGTTAACGAACTTTCCATAGAGTATGATTTTTCTACGCCTGAATATGAGATGGAAAAAGTCCCATTCATATTAGCACAGAGATATAGAGCAAATTGTAGATTATTCAAAAATGCAGTAGAATTCTTTACAATTAGTAGTGAAGTTTCTACTAAAAAAGAAGCAAAGCAGAACGCGGCGCGGAAAATGCTAATAGAATTGAACTGAAATTTTATATTCAGCGAACGGAATGGATTGCATAAACCTCGATCAGACATTGATATTGAAAATCGAACAATATTATTTAAATGGACAGGCGCATGCGAGCGATGTTTCGTTAGAGGGCATAGCATTTATGTATGCCGAGGGCCTATTAGGAATAAAAACTTAAGATTATAATTTGATTAATATACTTATATAGACTTATATTTTTCTTTTTTTCTCTCTATTTTCTAAATTTAGATGTTACCTGTAGAAAATAACATTGAAACCGGAGAAGAGGGTAACGGATTAAAGAGCGCCTTCATTGTAAGAATAATTTTATCACTTTTTTACTGTATTATAAAGTGTACTGACTTAACAGTAATTTATAATGATTATAGCGAAGAATTGATATGTGAAAGTTGTTACGAGAACAAAGTTTCGGACTAAGGAAAAATATTCTGTAGAATTTTTTACCCTATCCA
This sequence comes from Ganaspis brasiliensis, assembly GCA_037103525.1. Lineage (NCBI taxonomy): Eukaryota > Metazoa > Arthropoda > Insecta > Hymenoptera > Figitidae > Ganaspis > Ganaspis brasiliensis. The sequence goes on from JAZKLR010000407.1 coordinate 279,058, forward strand.
TTTTTCTATAAAAAATATTACCGAATTATATTGCAAAAGATGTCAAATACAATTATTTGGAATAATAATAATTCGAGCGAATTCGTGCAGAGAATGCACCGTCTTCATTTTAAAACATCCAAAAATTTACCATGCAGATCTACAAGGCATCTCTCCTTATATCGACAATTCCGGCTAACTTCGTTCTCCGACATTGTCAATATTTTAAGGGGGGAGGTGTCATGTCACCATGACTATTACTTAATTAATATTTAATTAATATTTTAATCACATTTTAGTGCAATAAATAATACAAATTTGTGGTGTTTTTTGTTTACACAATTAACTTTTATTTATTTAGGCGAACAAACAATTAGTTAAGTATGAATTATTATATTTAATTTGTTTAAACAAATAATTGGATTGTTTAAACAAATTAAAATAAGAAATTGAGTAATATCTATCATTCCATAATTACTTTACTTTGAAACCACACCTATTGACCGGTTTGTTTAAACAAATTGCAATAAAAAATTAAACGATGTTTATGGTTTCTATAGAAATAACCTTGAAACAAATTACAAAAATAATTATTAATTTTATCTTGATTGTTTAAACAAATAAATAAATTGTTTAAACAAAGTGAAATAAACAATTAAACAATATTTATGGTTTCTATAGAGATAACCTTGAAATTAATTACAGAGATAATTATTAATTTTATCTTGATTGTTTAAACAAATAAATAAATTGTTTAAACAAATTGAAATGAACAATTAAACAATGATTATGGTTTCTATACAGATAACATCGAAATTAATTCCAGAAATAATTATTAATTTTTCTTGATTGTTTAAACAAATAAATAAATTGTTTAAATAATTTGAAATGAACAATTAAACAATGTTTATGGGTTCTATAGAGATAACCTTAAAATAAGTAACAGAGATAATTATTATTTTATCTTGATTGTTAAAACAAATAAATAAATTGTTTAAACAAATTGAAATGAACAATTAAACAATGTTTATGGTTTCTATAGAGATAACCTCGAAATTAATTACAGAAATAATTATTAATTTTTCTTGATTGTTTAAACAAATAAATAAATTGTTTAAATAATTTGAAATGAACAATTAAACAATGTTTATGGGTTCTATAGAGATAACCTCGAAATTAATTACAGAAATAATTATTAATTTTTCTTGATTGTTTAAACAAATAAATAAATTGTTTAAACAAATTGAAATGAACAATTAAACAATGTTTATGGTTTCTATAGAGATAACCTCGAAATTAATTACAGAAATAATTATTAATTTTTCTCGATTGTTTAAACAAATAAATAAATTGTTTAAACAAATTGAAATAAACAATAAAACGATGTTTATAGTTTCTATAGAAACAAACTTGAAATAAGTTCCAAATATAATTATTAATTTTATCTTGATTGTTTAAACAAATAAATAAATTGTTTAAACAAATTGAAATAAACAATTAAACGATGTTTATGGTTTCTATAGAAATAACCTTGAAATAAGTTACAGAGATAATTATTAATTTTATCTTGATTGTTTAAACAAATAAAATTGATTGTTTAAACAAATTTAGTTAAAAAAAAAATTTAAAAGAGATAAATATTTATCTCTTTTATAAACCAGCAAATGTAAATGTATTGTTTAAACAAATACAATCGTTAATATCTGCTAACATATGCAATAAAGAATTAGGGCACAATCTTCAATATTTATCAATATTTATTCTTGTAATAAACGAATTCATAATCAGCATTACCAACAATTATGTTATTTTCTCAACGCATATATGTTATAAATAATTACACGAACAAATCATGTATTTATTAATTTGGTTAATTGAAAAGATAGAGATTGTTTTCCTCTTGGTTTATCTGAAATGGGTTCAACGTAAAGAAGAAGATGTGCAAGGCTGCAACACATAGAAGAAAACCTACACAGATACAACACACAGAGAATGACGCGCAAGAGGCCCGCTGTGCCTTCAGCATCTCGTACTCCAAAAACTGTGCCTTTTTCAGACAAAGGGTCTGTGCGTCCAGGAACCTCGTACTCTAAAAATTGTGCTTTTTTTCAAACAAAGGAACAGTGCCCTATTATGCAGCATAACGAAAAATGTGCCGAAAACGGAATAAGGTGCCTCGCTACTCAAAAACTGTGCCTTTTTCTAGACTATAAATATCGAGCGACTTTTTAGTCAGCAGTTCAGTTTTCGGTTCAGTTCAGTCACCAAGAGAGATCGAAACAAGTATTTTCCGGAGTCATTTAACTAGTTTAGTCAGAAGTTAAATTAAAACAAGTGTTTTTCGGAGTTGGCCAACGAGGCAATCAGGAAGTGAAATCTCAGCAAACATTTTCGTACATCAACTTTGTAGCGAAAGTCTCTTCTATATTTGGATTATTAGAGTTGAAATTTGGATTCATAAATGTGAGCCGTTGGAAGAAAATAGCAGTATTGTCCAGTATTAACTATTACCGACAATAAGCCTTACGCAGGGCCTACGTAAACTTTTCGCCAAGGACAAGAATTGCAGAAATTTACTACCTCTATTCACGGACACACCATTCGAGTCGGATGGTCTCCTAGTCCACTTAAACTCATAAAAAAAGGTAACAATAATTCAAAAAATCCCAAAAAGATAGAAAAACCAAAAATCGTTGAAAGGAATATATATGAAGAAATTCTAATAGTAAACTCTTGTTATAGATATCGAATCTTCTAAACTCATTAAAACTATTAGGAAAACAATTTCAAATTTACAATTAACCAAAAGATTTCTTCTTGTTATAACAAATATCGTTTAAATGTACCTTTGTGTATTTATTTGAGTGGCCTCATCCCTGCAACGGTTATTTAGTTAATCTAGCTAAATCGAGGAACATTAGGGAAATATTTTCGTTCTTAGGTTTGAAAAATCTATAAATTCTAATTTGAATAATCCTATATAATAATTTGCCAGTGTCCCTTTAGCTGAAAACTTTCGTTTCAAAATGGGCGGAGATTTGGCATTGTTCTCCTATTGTTCTCCTTTTGTCTGCATTACAATGAGTCTATTGTTGTCCTTTTGTCCAAATAACAATGAGCTCATTATTAGCCGTTTGTCGAAATTACAATAACCTTATTATTAGTCTTTTGTCAAAATTACAATGACGTGCTTACTAACCTTTTCTTTACCTTTAAGGAGTTAGGGTATTCTGGGCGTTTACTTGAAATTACCAAATGATTCGAAAAATTTTCGTTTCAAAATGGGCGGATATTTGGCATTGTTCTCCTATTGTTCTCCTTTTGTCTGCATTACAATGAGTCTATTGTTCTTCTTTTGTCGAAATAACAATGAGCTCATTATTAGCCTTTTGTCCAAATTACAATAAACTTATTATTAGCCTTTTGTCAAAATTACAATGAGGTGATTACACACGTCCACAAAATATTTTTTGAAGTAAGTATTCACCGGACAATCTTTTTTATATGTTTTTTGGGTCGCTGAATTCGAATCCGTACTCAGTTTTCCGACATTACGTAAAGTTTCTTCACAAATTAATAAAATACGTAAAAACTGATTGTCAACACGCTATAAATAAAAATAAACAGAAGATTCTATTAAAAAACAACTTTAACACACTGAAAAAATATTATATATTGTTAAGCAATCAAAGAAACTCGTAAATATTCAAAATTTAAGATGGCAGATCCAATATGGCGTCGATTTTTTAAAAATTGACCCAATTCGTCTGAAACTTGTTACTCGGAGGTTTATGGGGTCACTGAATACGAATTTCACCTTAGTTTCCGAAAATTCAAAATGGCGGATCTAATATGGCTGACAAATTTTTTTAAAATTCATCTAATTTACTTGAAACTTGTTACTTGGGGGTTTTTGGGGTCGCTGAATACGAATTTTACCTTAGTTTTCGAGGTCGCTAAATACGAATTTGACCTTAGTTTAAAAACATTCAGTATAGCGGATCCAATGTAGCTGAGGAATTCTTTAAATATTTATTTTCAGATTTACTTGAAACTTGTATTTCGACGGTTAAAGTTTTTGATTTAATATATATTTGGAACAATTCATACTATTTTTACATTATTACAAACTTTAGATCGGAAGTTTAAAGTTCAAATTAGAATGTTTGAATCTGTCAGATTTAAGGTAAAATAAATTTTTGGGAAACTTCTTAAATTTTTTGATGCTTTAAATAAATGTAGTATTTTAATTTTTATACTCAAAATTACGTTTCCTAAAATTTTTTTAAACTAAAGTGAAATTCGTATTCAGCGACCCCAAAACCCCCAAGTAACAAGATTCAAGTAAATTAGATAAATTTAAAAAAAATTTGACAGCTATATTGGACACGCCATTTTAAATTTTTAAAAACTAAGGTGAAATTCCTATTCAGCGACCTCATAAACCTCCGAGTAACAAGTTTCAGGGGAATTGGGTCAATTTTTAAAAAATCGACGCCATATTGGAAACGCCATCTTAAATTTGGAATATTTACGAGTTTCTTTGATTGCTCAACAATATGTAATATTTTTTCAGTGTGTTAAAGTTGTTTTTTAATAGAATCTTCTGTTTATTTTTATTTATAGCGTGTTTACAATTAGTTTTTGTGTATTTTATTAATTTGTGTAGAAACTTAACGTGATGGCGGAAAACTGAGTTCGGATTCGAATTCAGCGACCCAAAAAACATATAAAAAACATGGTCCGGTCAATGCTTCCTTTAAAAAAAACTTTTGTGGTACTGTGTTATTAACCTTTTCTTTACATTCAAGGAGTAAAGGTATTCTGGGCGTTTACTTGAAATAACCAAATGATTCGATTGGTATTTTCTGTGAGTAAGGTTCGCCTCTTTTTGAAAAATGATGTTGATGAGAGGGGGTAGTTTTGTTTTGTAAGGACGAGTAAAAGCACCGTCCTGAATCTGAAAACGCAAAGAGGATCTGAGGTAAATTTTTGACAGGTAGGTAATTTTACTTGTCTATAAATATAAATTAAAAAGTTTATTTACATTGACAAACAGATTAAGATTACTTTTCAAAATTTAAATTAGATTTGCTACTAAAAATGAGTTTAGTAGCCGCTTACCGAAATAATATTGATATTATAGAATATATATGTATATTGTTTAATATTTAGAACTTATTGAGTTATTTTAGATTTTGAGGCGTGTTTATTATAATAATACAATACAATTATTTAAGATTTTTTAAAATTATTTTTGATTATATTACTGTAAGGTGTCATTGAGGTGTAGTTAACATTTATTTTTATGTAGGAGAGAGGGCCCCAAGATGGACAAGTTAACATTATTTTTATGTAGGAGACAGGGCCTTATGCTTTCTGTCATTTTTGTTGTTTGTATAGACTAAGAAAAAAAAGTTTCCTTATATGTTCTTTTAATTTGGTAAATTTATTTAAATTTATGATTTAGAATGAGTACTTAACGTTATAATATTCTTTATTTACCGTATAATAATATTCTAAAATGATTTTACTAATTTTGTGTTTGTATAAAAAATTTTACTGGGGATAACAAAATTGTGTCATGTACCCTAAAATGGACAGGCCCAAAATATCAATGTATTTATTTTTATATTTTCGATTTTACACTTTTTTCAATAACTTTTTGAACCAATTAAAATTTTTTATTTTCCAAAACAAAATGTCATGTTATCGTTAATGAATTAGATATATCGATAGTTTTCGATATCTTATTAATTTTTACTGTGAATCTATTAAATTAAAGTATTTAGGAATGTTATTTCTTAATAAATAAAAACATTAAATTAATTAATTTGTAATATATAATATTTTATTCGGTTTGGATTCTAGAGCAATAAATCGAAAGGGTGTTTATCTTTGGTCCCTTTATTTTATATATATGAAACGTTTGTATTCTGAAATTACTAAAATTACATTAAAGCATGTTTATAAAAAACGTATTTGCTTTTTCTAGCAGGGTTTTTTTGAATATCATTAAGCATAAATAGCATAAATCTTGGTATCTTGGGGATTTTGGGGTCGCTGATTTCAAATTTAAAGTCAGATTTGAAATATTTAAATTGGCGGATCCAATATGGTGATCAAATTTCTAAAAAATTACTAAATGTGCATGAAATTTTTTACTTTGGCGTTTTTGGGGTCGCTGAGTACAAATTTGTTATTTATATTTCAAATTTAATAATTTCGAATCTAATGTGAGGGTTGCATTTTCAAATATTTTTAAAATTTACCTGTATCTTGTTACTCGGAAATTTTCGGGTTTACTGGTTTGAAATCTTAAATCGTCCTCCATATTGTATCCTCCATTTTGAATTTTCCAAATCTGACTTGAAATTTGAAATCAGGGACCCCAAAAACCCCAATATACCAAAATTCATGCAAATTCAGTCAATTTTTAAAAACTCGTCCGCCATATTAAATTCGCCATTTTGAGTTTTCCAATAGTGACTTAAAATTTGAAATCAGTGACCCCAAAAACCCCAACATACCCAGATTCATGCAAATTCAATTCATTTTTAAAAATTCATCCACCATATTGAATCCCCCATTTTGAATTTTTTAAATCTGACTACAAATTTGAAATTAGCGACCCCAAAAACCCCAATATACTAGAATTCATACAAATTCGTTCAATTGTTAAAAATTCGACCGCCATATTGGATCCTCCTTTTTGAATTTGCAAATCATGTCGAGAAATATATATGGAGTTTTGATTTATTCATTTTTAGTATAAAAATAAGAAATTTTAATACAATTGAAGCTTTCGTACATAATTTATTGATGAACTTAAGGATTTATTATTCTCGAGATAAAGTATCCAACTTTACAAATTTATTTAGGCTACTTCTACTCATCAGAAAAGGTTTTAAATAGTCTTTTTTTATTCCTAAATGAGTCTAGTTTTGGATAATTACATAAAAAGAAAATCGTTTTTTTGTCATTTTTCCACTTAGGCGCCCCCTTAAACCCTTGTAAACTGACCAAGTAGGTATACGCCTTAAACCACTCGGCCATTTAACTTTTATAATTCACCTTAGAAAGTCTTCTTGATATTCTACTACATATTTGTAATATTAATGTATTATTACAAGAAGATTTGTAATATGACTCTGTAATGATTGTAATTTTTGTTGCTTCGGAATTCGCTCGCCGGATATCCAAGGTTCTTGAAATCGTTGACTTAAATCTAGTTTTTGAAAATAAAATACATCTTTTTCTGCTGACTGACTATTGTTTAGTTAAATACTAGAGCAATATAAATGTTAGATTGGTGGCTGATATTTAAATTACATAATAAATTATTCTAGAGTAAAAATATAAAGTCATTGATGACACCATATTTGATAACAAATAATAATATATTCTAAATTAAAGAAATAAAATAATTTACAAGAATTAAATAAATATTTTTGATAATAATTATAAAATAGATTGAATGTGATTATATAAACTCCAATTCTGAACTAAACTTATTACAATTTCCAACCTAGACTGAGTTACATAAAATAATAAAACGATTTGAGGCTATTTCACATATTTTCGAGAATTCATATTTCTAGTTTCCTGTCTAATCTACGTTGCTAGTAAATTAAGTTGACCATCTCATGGTCCTACAAAGACTTAGTAATATATTGACGTCACTCTCAACCCCCAACAAAGGAAGAATTGCGTCTTAGTCATGGTGAGTTTAGACAGGGTATTAACTCCCGCCATGACTTTTTGAGGAAATCCAGACAACTTTACCCGACACGGGAGAACCCGTAGACGACGAAAGATTTCGACTTTCGTTCTCCACTCCAGAAAGGTAAACCTTTACTGGAGGGAGAACGTCTGGACCACCCTTCACTTCAAAGGTTCCGGATGTTACACCTGAGTTCTGAGCGAGGTGAACCTCCACTCGGCCCTCAGGCGCCTTCGCAGTCTTGCATAGCTTCATCCTGTAGTTTTTTTAGTGTCAAAAGAGAGGTGGTGGGTGAACCCACACACACTCTCATTGACGAGCATCACCTCACAGGTGAACCTAAGAGGCGATCGTCTTTGGTTGAGCAGCCTAGTACAAGACCGAGGTGAACCTAGAGTCTTGTCAGCCAGGAGACAGCATTTCACGTGCAAGTACTAAGTTATATACCCAGTCTAGTCACCGAGATGTTAAAGAGGTCAAGAGCGCGGCGATGAGTAGTGGTAACCCCTACTTTTCACGAGTCAAGGCGGATACTATAGTAATGGTGGGAGCTTACTATCTCTGTCTAAACTCACATAACTGTTATAATAACTCAATATTACCTCAACATTACCCTGTAATATTACTTGGACGCGGACATTTTAATGTCATGGTAATATTACTGTAACTTCAAACCGTAATATTACTAATACTGAATGTTATATTACTGCGATATTCACGTAATATTACGTTCTACTTGGAAAGCATTTAAATCTCTTGGCTATATTGCTAGAAATGCAATTAGTTTCTAAAATCCCTTAGCTCTTAAAGCACTTTATTTTGCTCTTGTTAGATCTGGCCTTGAATTTGCTTCAGTTGTTTGGTCTCCTTACCAGGAAAATGACATTATCAGACTAGAACGTTTCCAGAACCATATTCTGCGTTTCTTGGCTTGGCAGACCCATACTAGTTACGACAGATAATTCTATGACTATAGTTCATTACGTAGTACTTTTAGTATACCTAAAATTAGGCTGAGATTTTTGTTAGTGGACATGCTGTTTTTGTATAAAATTTTGAATGGTGCCGTGTGCTGTTCAGAATTAGTATGTAGTTTTTCTTCTTTGCTTACTTCTGAAAATGACAGCCAAGTTAGAACACGCCTAACATTTTTGATGTCCCCTTATGCAAAACTAGATACTTAGAAAACTCTGTTCTAATTAGACTATGTAGTGAGGAGAATGACTTGCGTTCCAATTTGGATAGACATAATCTCTACTTTTATATGTAAGCTAAGCAACATTTTATTCAAAACTAATGTGTCAAATGCGGCAAATTGAGTGTTTTATTTATGTTAAATAACAAGTTACTAATCAGTACTTCAAATACTGAACATTTATTAATCTAGTTCTATATTAATTTTTTTTGTCACTCAGTACTCCGTACGAAAGGGCATATTTTGTAAGCCCGTTTATTGACAAATAAATAAATAAATACCATCTCATACTTGTTAAAAAAGTTTTAATTTATCTTAAAAATTACTTTTTCTTCAATCTTAATTATATTGTACTCAATAGTCAGCAGAAACCCAATTGAGGACTAATGGCGACTCAGCTAAAACCGATCTCCGTCCTCTTAAGTTGTGGTTCAGATATTTTAAATCGAAAATTAAGTTGAAGCAATACTTTTTTATAAAATAAACGAAATGTTGGTTTGGTATCGATAAGCAGTATCATTGAGTTTCCTGATATTACATTTTCAAAAAAAAAAAATTAAATGCAACACAAAAAAAAGGGCGGTGTAATTAAGGGGTGCTTAAAAACCAGTTATTTGTTAATATTTATAAGTAAATAATAATATTATAAGACAATAATTATAAATAAATTAAATATTGATTATATATTATTATTAAACCTTATTGGAAATTCCCACAATTTCCTTTCACTGAAAGGTTTCCACATAGGAACCTACGTATGTTCTTATATAGGGTCCTACGCAGGGACCTACAATCCATCGTCTTAAAAGTGTCCTGTAAGTAATGACATTGGGTCCTACGTATGATCCTATGTAGGAACCTAAGTAGAAGCTTATATAGGAATAAGCTCTTAAAATAACCGAAAATGTTACTTTATGGGCATTAAGATTTTATAGTTTTTTATTTATGGTTTCTATAGCACCTACATTTGCGCACTATTTTTTTTTAAATTAAGCTCATAGAAATGTATTAAGCTTTAAAATTACGAGTTTTTGGTTTTAAAAAAATAGTGAATTTAAAAACATATTTTACCAACTTAGGTTCGTACATAGGATCCTACGTAAGGCCCTATGTCATTACTTACAGGGCACTCTTAAAAAGATGGATTGTAGGTTTCTACATAGGATCCTATATAGGTACCTACGTAGCTTCCTATGTGGAAACCTTACAGGGACCTTTGTAAGAATTTCCAATAGGAAATATTAATAATATTAATATCAATTTGATATTAAATACATTAATATAAATTAGTAGGTTGTTAAATTGTACGAAAAACCTTGGGATTTTTTTACATTTTAAGGCGAAGCGGGTTTAAACAAGTAGATTGTAATATTATATACGTATACAATAATATTATAAAATAATAATTTCAAAAATTATGTAATATATATATATATTTTTCTATTATATATAATATTATATAACAATATTATTTTATAATATTATGATCCAAATAGGGGAGAGTCGCTAGTTGTGAGACGGGTTTGATTGTTGACCTATAAATTGGAAATAGGTAAACGAAATCGTAAATAAAATACACCATTCAAAAAGTAACTTAAATACGCAACTTTTATTCATAGACAGTGTAGCGTTCAGATAAACTCGAAAAATTTTATGATCAATTTTCCGAGCACATCTTTTTAGTCAAAAAAAAAAAAAAGGTGTCCAGTTGTGAGACACTTATAAAAAAATGCTAAAATTTAAAAAATTTGGCATGAAACATTATGTTTAGTATAAATAACTAAATATATTGATAATACATATTATTATATACTAAATAATAATATTTATTCGTTGAAATATGACTATTAGTTTCCTTCATCGAAATCGCTGTCGCAATGTAGGAAAATGTAATAACTTGTGCGCATGTTCGCACACTTTAAATAATTGTTCTGCTGTCAAATGTACGTAACGAACTAAACTGAACAGAGCGCTATATGCTGCATAACAAAAAGTATAGGCCATCCCAGATGAGTGGCGCCACCGTCTCACAACTGGTGATTTGCTGTGTCTCACAACCGGAAATTGGCGCTATTTTGAAAAAGTAAAAAAAAAATTTCCAACCGTAAATTGGAACAATGCAATATTGCATCACAAAATATAAGGAAAATACTAAATAAAAATGCATAACATTTAGCTTTTCCAATTAATTAACATAAAAAAAAGTACTTTGCACATATTGAAAAAAAGTTTTTTAGTCGATTCTCACACACAGTGTTGGCATCTAATACAAATAATACATATATCCGCTTCGGTGTACACGAAAAAGTTGGCTCGTATAAAAAAAATGTTTTTATGTAAACCAATCAGTCTTTTTATATTTCGCGTTAAAAAAATCGACTTTCTCACAACTGGAGCCGTCTCACAACTGGAGACTCTCTCCTATAATATTACAATATAATAATTTCAACCCGCTTCGTCCTAAAATCTAAAAGGATCCTCCGGTATATCGACTAAAAATTGTGTGTAATTCAACAAAGATTTCTCAGTGTGCTCCGCGCGTGCCCAGAAGCGCTTGGAAATATTTTTTAGTGTAGAATTTTACAAGCGACTAATTTATTATAATAATATTGTGACGTGACAAATTTTTTCAGTCACGTTTAAATATTTAAGAATTTGTTCGACGAGAAAATTGATTAAGTTTAAAGTTTAAGTCTCGAATACATTTTCGAATTTACCGCGCTTTTTGTCACATCTATTCAAACTGCAATTATCCTTCACTACACAAGGATTACCCGGCGATCCACTACCGTGTCACTTAGAGACACCATGGGAAAAAGTCAACTCAGCCAGACCGGCCGCCAACCAATCACAGTCGCCTTGTTCTCCGCTCCTTGCTGTTGCCACCATCGAAGTCAAGTGCGAACCGAGTATCACTTCCGCTCCACGTGGTTAATATTAATTTACTGCTTCTCGCGGAAAACCTTCTTGAAGAAGCCAATAAAGAAAAATGATATTTTTGGACCATAAAATCTGGCCAGATTTATAATACAATTTATAATATTATCACATTATCTTCTAAGTTAACATTCAAGTAACTTTTTTGACGGAAACAAGATAGTCGCCCTTTCCGGTTTGTAGACCGGAAACCTTTAAGCCATAGTGCCCTGTTCTTTACTATAAATGTTGTCGGGTCCCAAGTTGGCATGACCTCAAGGTCAACCTGGTGGAATTCGATCCTTTCATGAAGGTGCAAGAAGGTGCAGTGGACGACAAGTTTCTAAGAGTTCAGGAAGATGATATTTCGAAACCAAAAGTAGTCACTGTCGATTGCCCCCAACGAGGATACGGCCCTGACGGACGGAAGCCTGTGGAACAGCTGAAGAACTGCAATTTTAATGTTGGTGCAGCGCGGGAAAAGAGAGCAAGATCGTGAAGGAAGGAAGGCCGAGGCAGGTTAATAAAAGTAGTCGCAGCAGCGGTTTTTGCTCTCTTCTCTCGGACCTTCTCAGCGTGACACCACGTAGCCTTAAGTCAGCGACTACCACAGACCGGAGCACGTGGGAACCAGTTTTGTTAAGGTATTAGTCGCGTAAATGCTCCCGCAAAACTCCCGCAAAATAAAAAGAACAAAAAATAAACTTTTATATCAACTCACTTGCTTCCTTGTGACCTCTTCTAATGTAATATATGTAATTTTCACGATTTTGAGTCAGGTACTATAAGTTATCGTGATGTATTGCTTACACGTTTACGACATTTTTCAATGAAACCACGTGAAAATGAAAAATTATGAATTTTTAAATTATTGTATTTTTTATACGGCGTGGTCAATAAAATTACTTTTTTTTTAAATGATTTATTTTATCTCAATGTGTAACTTAGTAGTTTTATTTGAAAAACTGACGACTTGTTTTTTTATAATTGAATATAAGAGACATTTTTTACATGCATTTTGTGCTATTGCATGTAAAAGGTATAAACTTTGAATTAATATTTTGAAGCTCAGAAGTGGTCAAAATTAATAGAATAGATTTTATTTCATAGATAAATACCTCATGAATACAGATACAAAGTTTTAAAAAAATCTGACGAAAATCATTTTACGCGACTAATACCTTAAGTGGATCTTCGGATCAGAACTGAGTGTTGTTGAAGGACGTTGTTGACGATTTAGGAACATTACAAGAACCCTTTTCCTCTTGTGTAAATAAATTAGTTATGAATTATGTGATATTTCGTGTCAGTTTACCACAGAGATAACTCTTGTAGAGCAAAATGTATTTTCGATTATTATAAATTATTTCTTTTAGAATTTCAAATATATGTTACGAAATTGAAAATTTGGTTTATTGTAATAAATTAGTATTTTGCTAACAATTATATAATTTTGTTGACAAGAATTATTGGGATGAGAGCAATAGTGGTTTGAGTGTCAATAAGTTAAAATTTTGTTTTAGAAAATTCACTGAGATCTAATAATCCTGTTTGCGTGATCTCTGAGACAAGTAGACTTCGTGTGAAAATCAAAAATAATTATTATCCGTAAATTCGCCCAGAGAAAAGACGACAAGTACCAAACTCGAAGCCTTCAATTAAATTTGATAATTTACGAGTTTCGCTCGTTTGAACTTTTTAGAAATTATTTGGCTAAAATAATATCTCTATCAAAAAAATCCATTAGGATTTTGGTAATTTTTTGACAAAATCGACGTGGAATTCCTCGAGGATTTCCTTGTGGATTTTGGACTTTGAAAATATTCTTCTATCTATAAAAAATTCAAAAGGATTTCATACTTTGAAAATTTTTTCCTGTCGATCAAAAATCCACGTGGAATTCTTCGAGAATTTTCTCGTGGAATTTGGACTTTAAAAAATGTTTTCCTGTCAATCAAAAAGGCACGTGAAATTTGGACTAAGAAAATTTTTTTGCTTTTGATTAAAAAGGCACGTGGAATTTGGACTTTGAAAATTTTTTCCTGTCGATCAAAAAGGCACGTGGAATTTAGTCTTTAAAAATTTTTACCTATCGATAAATAAGTCACGTGGATTTTGGTTTTTTAAAATTTTTTCCCGTCGATCAAAAAGACAATTGGATTTCGGAATTTAAAAATATTTTTCCTACCTTTAAAAAATACACGAGGTATTTTGAATGAAAAAATATTCTTCTTTAGTTCAAAACGACACAAGGAATTCCGACTTGTAAAATATTTACCTTTTCTTCATAAAGACACGAGGATTTCGGAGATGGAAGATTTTTCCTCTCAAAATGTCACCAGGTTGACAGACTCAAAAAATTTTGTTTTTTTTCTTAAAAAAGATGCAAGGATGTGTAATTTAGAATTATTCTTTTTAGGTTCAAATTAAAAGGTTAGTATTTTATTTGTTTTATTTTTTGAAAACCCATCGATTGAACGATTAGCGAACCCTCTAGTGCAATTCTGTTTAAAGTTATTAACATTTTAATAATTAAAAAAAAAGTTATTCCTTTTTTTTAGTAATTTTAATTTTATGTTTTGTTAGAAATTTTAATATATTTTTATCAGCGTGCAGGTGATTTAAAAACACGTTGAATGAGCTATATGAAAACTATCTAGTGCAATCCTCTTCAGTGTTGTCAAAGTTTTAGAAATTGAAAAATAGAAAAAAAATTTTTAAGAAATATCCATCAAACGATAAAGAATTTGTACAAATTAAATCGAATTTATAAAAAGCTTCATGATTTCTTGCTTAGCGACAAATGCAAATTAAACTTTATTGCAATCCGAGAAAATTCGAGATGACTGTATTGAAGTTATAAATCTGCTATTCGATTCAATTTAATGACTAAATTTCTTGGCGTCAGTCTTTTTCAATTCGTCAGCACGAATTCAATGGCCGAGTTGGTCAATTCATTTGCACAAATTGAACCAAATGGAATCAAATTGAAACAAATATACACTTGGGTTCAATGAATCCCGCTTAGAGACAAAAACGATTAGCAACTTAACAAAAAGGTTAATTCGTTTTAATTCCACTGAATTTGTTATTATTTACTGGGAACACATCAAATGAACTATTTGCGAACCTTTTAGTGTAATTTTGAATTCAGAGTTAATCACGTTTTAAAAATGGAAAATTGAAAAAAAAAATTTTTTTGCATCTAATATAAATATTACAAAAAATACTTTGTACCCATTTTGTAGATAAGTAGAAAGCACACGATCTTTCTGTTTTGCATTACTTACTGTTATTAATTTCTGTTCTATTTAGTTTTGAAGATAAACTTAACTTCGATTGATGTGCCGGACTTTGGAGACATCGCTATTTTGTCCATTCCCAACGATATTTTTCTTTGGTGTCCAAGAATGGAATAATACTCATTATTATTTTGTTTTCTTCTTAATACTCTTCTCCAGAAAATACCGAAAACTTTATTTAAAATCGCTATTTTTTTCTAAAACAAATATACTTCTTTTCGACTTACTTACGATAAAGCTAAAATTTTAACAATCAAGGACGATCATATTTTTTTGTTACAATAAATATTATTTATAAATAATATTAATAATAATTATGGCATAGGGTAATTTATAAATAAAATTTAGTTTTTTTTCTAAAAACAAAGTAATAAAGTTCGCAGAATTTGTACAATCTGTCATTTATTTCTAGTTAATCGACATTTGTTAATTTATTTTGTTTGTTTTTTTAGAGTAAGAAAAGTAAAGTTTGAATTATTATAAAAATAAAATAAAATTTATTAGTAAATTCTGTTTTAAAATTTTAAATCAGGTAAAAGCATTTAAGTTCATCGACTCATTAAACCTTAAGCGCATAGAAAAAAAATTCAATAAAAATTACTGAAATTACTCAAAAGATTAGCAATTCCTTGAAAAACTGCGAATAATTATTCTAGAAGATAATTCTTAAGATAATTCCTAATTCTAAAAATAAAAAAGCGAACAAAATTAGTTGGTCTCAAAAAACAGGGATTTATTAAGATGCTTCCGTTATTATCTATTAGTCTTTCCGCGAAAGAGCCACGATATGTGTTTCTTTTCTCTACAATTTGTACTCTATATACTTCTATTGTCTCGTCTCGCAGCAACATTAATTAATACTTAATAAAATAATTAAACATTTATCAAAATAAAATTTTTATAAGTTTTCAGAACAATTTTCAGTGCAAATTTATATGAATACTTTTTTTATTTTGTTTTCTTAAAATTAGATTCTGTTTCTTCTTTCCAATCTTCGATATTCCCAAACACCGTTAACTGCAAAATAGATAAAACCGAGAAAAAAGCAAAAAACTGTTCGAAATTTTATTATTTTATGTCACTAAGCCTATGTAAAATTTTGAAATGCCGTTTGGTGCACTTGATTCAATTCAATGCACTCTTTCAAAATAAACACAAAAAATGAAATTTTCTTAAACATTTAATGATTTATAAAAAATGTACTAACGGTATGCTAATTATGCTATTGAACAGCTGTGATCCTATCATTAATCACATGAATATCGGCCGAATTTCTCAATTTTTTTATTGTTTTTTTGATATTCTTTTATGTTTTTTATTTACATTTCTTTAGGTACTTTGCTCTTATAAATCTTAAAGTTTGTAAATTTATTATTATTTTACATATTAATTTACTTTTTGATCACTTTTTAGTTGATTATTTTCAAAAATATATTCAGTTTTTTATTCTCCTATGGGAATTTATTAAGAATTTATGAAAAAGTTCATGGGTTTTGAGCAACTTTAAATACTCTTGTATTTCAATTTAATAGAGTAAATTGATTAATGCTAATACAAAGACTCTTTGATAAAATTTAGAGTTCTAAAAAATAAAAAAATAAAATTAGATTTATGCGCGAAGAAAATTCAAATACGAAAAATTATATTAACTGTTAAACTTAAATATACAGTTTTCTCTAGTAAATAATTAAACTTACGAAATTATAACCCTATTAATAGTTTTACGTAATTGTTAATTAATATTATTTTAAGAAATTTGTAATTGTTTATTGATTAGAACCCAGGTGCAAAAATCTGCACGATGTTTTAAAATAATCCAACAGGCAATCCAGAGGGAAATTTTTTTACGTTTTCGATTTTAAGAAATATTGAAAAATTAGTACCAAATTTCAAACCATGGGGTAAGTTCAGCTGTTTAAATCCTAGATTTTGCGGTCGTGCCAAGTCAAGCTTGCTTGGTTCGCGACCGATAGATAGCGAGTTTTTCGGCTTCTGGGATAACTTCAGTGGAGAGTTAGAATTTAATAAGTGGCGCCCCCTTGGAAATTTACCTAGAATTAAACTTAGATGTTTTGCGTCTACAGAACGATTTGAAATTGGGAGTACTCGCATTTGCCTGGACCACCCAATATTGGATTTTCTCGACAGTAGAGTGGGAAAACTGTAGAAGAACCTCTCATAAGTACAATCGGTTTATCGACAGTCGAGTTCTAATGGTCTAATAGCTGTAGACAAATAAAATCAGTACCGACTCTACCTGACCATACCTTACCTGACCCGATCCGACCTTACCCGACCTAACCTAACCTATCTGATCCTATCCGACCTTACCTGATCTTACCTAATTCATAATAATTGAAACAAAATTTTAAAAATATTAAACTCTCGTAATATCCGGTGTTTCTACACTAACACTATTAACCAATTAACCCACTTATATTGACAACCAATCAAAGGAAGTCACGTTCTTTTTCGTACCAAAATCAAATCACTCTATTGTTAATTTAGAGAATATATAAGTACATAAATTAATAGTCTAAATAAAACTAATTTATAAATTAATTTTTATCATTACAGGGATTACATTGGTTTCTTCGTTCAATTTTAGGTGAAAAAGAGGATTTTGATTTTCAAAAAAGGGGATTTTCTTGAATAAAAAGGGGATTTTGGAAATTAAGAAAAAAGGGTTACATTAATAATTTAAGTTTTATTTTACAAAATTTTATTGTTTCTTTTTTTCAAAACAGTTTTGTTAATTAAATTAATCTTTTTTGTTCAATCTGTTTATAAAAATTTAAAAAGAAAGAGCACTTTCGGAAATAGGAATAGCGAAATAGGACAAAATCAATTCAAATTATTTTGAGGAATCTCTTTTATTGTATTTTTATATTTCCTAATTCAAAACAATTAATTTTTGTTTAAAATAAGTAAATAAATTTCATAAACAATTTTTTTTCACTCAATAAAATAAATTTGATGTATTTCAGCAAAAATACATGCTTTTATTTTATGATGCAAAACTAGTAATATTTGTTTAAAACAAGTTAAAAATATTTTATAAAAATTTTTTTTATCCATTAAATTAATTTGCTTTAATTAATTAAGAATACATAGTAAAAAAAAAAGTATATAAATCTTGAAAATAATTTTATTTTAATTATGATTTTTTTATATTTCTTGTTTAAAATCTTCATAAATTCAATAAATAATAATGAAAACCATTTGAAGTTAGAAATTATTTTTAAACATTTAAATTCAATAACCAATTTCTCAAAACTGTACAGACACCCTGAAAAAGGATAAATTTTTGCATTTCTAAAGTGAAAAAATAGAAACTTTTTAAAAAAAACAAGGCCAAAGAAGAGGAAAATGTTGATTTTAGGTGTTTTAGGTCATAAAATCTTGATTTAAGGTGTTTTAGGTGATTTTTCTAAAAAAAGGGGAAAATAAGGGGAAAAGGTGAAAAAAGGGGATTATGTGAAAAAGGGAAGAAACTGTGATCCCTTAATAATGACATTATTAAAAGCTTAATTACTTTAATTTATTTATAACGAAATGTTAAAATTAATTCAATTTAATTTAAAATTAAACTAATTAAATCCGAAAAAAACATTAATTTGCAATTAAAATGCACGATGGATAGTAGCAGACAGGGGAAAACAATCAATTTATAAAAAACTTCAATTTCCAAAATTGTGTCATAAATGATGGAAAATGCCTATATTTTTACTTTATTTATAACATGTGCTAATAACTCCTTAAAAATACAACTAAGGAAAATAATCGTAAAAAATATTAAACAAAATTACAAATTTAAAAAAAAATTCTAATAAAGTTCTAGAACAATGAGAGATACCCAAAAATATAACCCTTAATTCTTTAAATTGAAAACGAGAATTTACAACCCCAAAAAACGACAAATTAGAAAAATAGTTGGAAACAATTATAAAAAAAAATTATCAGTTTGACCATTAAAATTCTAATTAAAATCTAAACTGGTGAAACATACAAAGAAATATACCCTTCAATTTTCGAAATTGATAACAAAAAACATCAACTACTAAAAACCACAACTTAGGAAACTAATATGAAAAATTATAAAAATAATTATAAAGTTGACCAAACAAATGTTAATAAAGATCTATCTAAAGCGCTTAAAAAAACGATTTTCTTTTTATGTGATTATCTAAAACTAGACTCATTTAGGAATAAAATAAGACTATTTAGAACCTTTTCTGATGAGTAGAAGTAGCCTAAATAAATTTGTAAAGTTGGATACTTTATCTCGAGAATAATAAATCCTTAAGTTCATCAATAAATTATGTACGAAAGCTTCAATTGTATTAAAATTTCTTATTTTTATACTAAAAATGAATAAATCAAAACTTCATATATATTTCTCGACATGATTTGCAAATTCAAAATGGAGGATCCAATATGGCGGTCGAATTTTTAACAATGGAACGAATTTGTATGAATCCTAGTATATTGGGGTTTTTGGGGTCGCTAATTTCAAATTTGAAGTCAGATTTGAAAAATTCAAAATGGGGGATTCAATATCCCACACAGCACAATTCCTTGCCTGAAGTTTGAGCGAAGTTGGCACTGCAAACTTCGCAAGTTTGCATTTGACATTTATGAAAACTTGACCTAACCAACAAAATGTCCGCTTGTGCAGAAAGTTTGACGTTTGAAACTTGCTGGAAACTTTCACTGCAAATTTCAACTTGAGGCCTTGCGCAGTTAATTTCTATGATAGCTAGGGCTGCGCAATAGATTTTTTTAAACCTCCCATAGAGGTCACAATGATGTGTTACAAATTCATTCAATCCACACAAAAAAATTTTTTACCTTTAAATCGAACTTTTCTAGAACCTTTCCTGAAACTTGCGAGAAAAGTTTTCAATTACCAACCAGGTTATACTTGCCGCAAGTTGTCCCGTCAAGCTTTCTGCACAAGCGGACATTTTCTTGGTTAGGTCAACTTTTCATAAATGGCAAATGCAAACTTGCGAAGTTTGCAGTGCCAACTTCGCTCAAACTTCAGGCAAGGAATTGTGCTGTGTGGGATGGTGGATGAATTTTTAAAAATGATTTGAATTTGCATAAATCTTGGTATGTTGGGGTTTTTGGGGTCACTGATTTCAAATTTTAAGTCACTATTGGAAAACTCAAAATGGCGAATCCAATATGGCGGACGAGTTTTTAAAAATTGACTGAATTTGCATGAATCTTGGTATATTGGGGTTTTTGGGGTCGCTGATTTCAAATTTTAAGTCAGATTTGGAAAATTCAAAATGGAGGATACAATATGGCTGTCGATTTAAGATTTCAAATCAGTAAACCCGAAAATTTATGAGTAACAAGATACAGGTAAATTTTAACAATATTTAAAAATGCAACCCTCACATTAGATTCGAAATTATTAAATTTGAAATATAAATAACAAATTTGTACTTAGCGACCCCAAAAACGCCAAAGTTAAAAATTTCATGCACATTTAGTAATTTTTTAGAAATTTGATCACCATATTGGATCCGCCAATTTAAATATTTCCAATCTGACTTTAAATTTGAAATCAGCGACCTCAAAATCCCCAAGATACCAAGATTTATGCGAATTCAAATAATTTTTAAAAAATTTGTCCGCCATATTCGGTCCGCCATTTTGAATTTTTAATATCTGACTTCGAATTTGAAATTAGCGACCCCAAAAACCCCAATATACTAAGATTCATACAAATTGGTTAAATTTTTAAAAGTTCGACCGCCATATTGAATCTGCCATTTTGAATTTTTCAAATCTGACTTCGAATTTAAAATTAGCGACCCCAAAAACCCCAATATACTAAGATTCATACAAATTCGTTAAATTTTTAAAAGTTCGACCGCCATATTGAATCTGCCATTTTGAATTTTTCAAATCTGACTTCGAATTTAAAATTAGCGACCCCAAAAACCCCAATATACTAAGATTCATACAAATTCGTTCAATTTTTAAAAATTCGACCGCCATATTGGATCCGCCATTTTGAATTTTGATAATCTGACTTCGAAATTGAAATCAGCGACCCCAAAAACCCCAGTATACCAAGTTTAATAAAATTTGGATTATTGGATTCTGAAATTCATGAGATTTTTCTCCTTTTTAGTTATTCGTGTCTCCTGTGAAATTTGATTTTGTAATTTTTTTTTATCTTTCGGTACACTTTTCTCTTGAACTACCAAACCAATTTACAAGTTTTTTTTTAATTTGTTCAGGAAGGTTTCAAGATTACGAATGAGTAGTTTGACATCATTTTGAGTTATATAAACGGAGATGTGAGTCATTTAATCAGAAAAATTGGGAGTGTTATTTACATTTTGGTATAAATGTTTATAAAAAAGTATCTATTTAAGATAACTTCTTATTACTTCTTATTCATACAATTGATTATACGTGCAATCGAACAAAACAAGAAAGAACGCAATTGGAGTAATAGTTTTTGAGAAAAGTAGACCGAAAGTTGACTCTTTTTGCATTGTTTTAAGGTGACTTAGGCGTCCCCTTAAACTTACAGTAATCTATCGATAGTCGTGACACTCGATTCGCAATAAAAGATCCTAATGCAGTTCTAAATTGTGAAGCATGCATGAAAAGAAACACCTTAATTTTTTGAATTGATAACAAAAAACATCAAACACCAAAATCCACAACTTAGGAAAATAATATGAAAAATTATAAAAATAATTATAAAGTTGAACAAACAAATTCTAATAAATATCTATCTAAAGCGCTTAAACACAGAGTAATTCCTCGATAGTCGTAACACTCGATTCGCAAAAAAAACCTAATGGAGTTCTAAAATTGTGAAGCATACAGGGAAATATACATCTTAATTTTTTGAATTGATATCCAGAATTATCAAACACTAAAAACCACCCCTCAGAGATAAAATCGGAAAAAATTATGAACAAAATTAGCAATTACCGCAAAAAAATTCTAATAAAGATTCAAAATGGTGAACCATACCCAGAAATAAGCAGTTCAAATTTTAAAATTGATAACAAGATCCTTTAAAACCACACCACTGAAAAATAGACGAAAAAAAATATGAAAAAAATTACAAATTTCAACAAAAAAATTCTAATCAAGTTCTAACATGGTAAACCAGACACAGAAATATACCCCCTACTTTTTTAAATGAATCACAAGAATCATCGACAACTAAAAACCCCCCTCAGAAAAATCATCAGAAACAAATATGGAAAATATTCAATTTGACCAAAAAATTTCTAATGAAGATTTAAATTATTAAAACATCACCTTAAAATTAACCTCCAAATTTTTTAAATTCATAAAAAGAAACGTATGATTCTTCTAAACCATCTTGATTCTAAAACCCCGATCGATCTTAAAAACCTCCCTCTATAAAATAATTAGAAACTGTTATGAAAGAATTTTCAATTTGCACAAAAAAGTATTAATAGGGATCTAAAATTGTAAAAGATGCTCAAGAATATACTCACAAATTGTTGAAATTAATTAACAGAATCTGCAACTCTTAACAACCACCCTCAGGAAAAAAACAAAAATAATTTAAAATTAATTATCAGTTTGCACAAAAAAATCGTAATACAGTTATAAAATGGTGAAACATACCCAGAAATATAATCATTAATTTTTTACACTGATAACAAGATTCATCAAACAATAAAAACCACCATTTAGAGAAATAATCGGAATAAATTAGAAACAAATTTATCAATATCCACTAAAAAATTCTAATAAAGATTAAAAATGTTGAATTATACCCACAAATGAACACTTAAAATTTTAAAATTAACCCTAGAAAGACTAACTTACTTTTCTCACCCTCTGAGGACTAACTAGGGTCCTTTGATCCCCCAGATTTTAAACGTGTATATAAGATTTGCATTTTACCAAAAACAGCTTTTATAAAGTGAATTTTTCTCGTTTATATTAAGGAAGAAGATGGTGTAATTTATTTTTCAATACAATAAAAACAAATCTAAAAATATTGCAAAAACAAAAAAAAAAGAACCAAATTTTCTGAAAATTTGCATTTTTACAAAAAATATTGTAGTTTTTCAACAAATTGACCAATTTAGAAAAATCCTGTGGATTTTAAAAGCTGAATAGACATTATTGAAGAAATTTTTATGGACCTTTGAATTATTTGAAAAAAGTATATTTATTTGAATAGATGAAATTACAATAATTAATAAACAATTACGCACGTGAAATTTACCAAATTCAACTATAAAAATTTTTTATTTTTACTCAAAATATTTTTTTTTTTTAAATTTTTTTTACCAGTATAGACATTACATTTTTCCTTTGTAGGTTCAATTAAACCGTTTTAATAAAAAAAAAGAAATTTATTATCCTGACTTTTTTGAAACGTAAAGGACTAACTGGGATATTTTGTGACCCCAGACTTACTTTTACTGCATACTGAAGAGAGACTTCTGCACGCAATTCACGCTCAAGTACTAAAATCAACTGTCAGGTAACTAAATTGAATTATAGTTAGGGTCCCCATCCTAAATTGCCACTGTATGGGTCAGGAGCCTACTGTAAATTTCGCGTGAGGTACCAAACGACCCCAGTTAGTCCTTCTAGGGTTAAAAACATGATCCTGAAACACTGACCCTAGGGAAAACAATTGTAAGAAATTAAAAAAAAAATTATCAATTTGCCCAAAAAAATTCTAATTAAAATCTAAACTGGTAAAACATAAAAAAAATATACCCTTCAATTTTCTAAATTGATAACAAATAACATTAACCACTTAAAACCACAACTTGAGAAAATAATATGAAAAATTATAAAAATAATTATAAAGTTGAACAAACAAATTCTAATAAAGATCTTTCTAAAGAGCTTAAACATACTGTAATTCCTCGATAGTCGTAACACTCGATTCGCAAAAAAAACCTAATGGAGTTCTAAAATTGTGAAGCATACAGGGAAATATACATCTTAATTTTTTGAATTGATATCCAGAATTATCAAACACTAAAAACCACCCCTCAGAGATAAAATCGGAAAAAATTATGAACAAAATTAGCAATTACCGCAAAAAAATTCTAATAAAGATTCAAAATGGTGAACCATACCCAGAAATAAGCAGTTCAAATTTTAAAATTGATAACAAGATCCTTTAAAACCACACCACTGAAAAATAGACGAAAAAAAATATGAAAAAAATTACAAATTTCAACAAAAAAATTCTAATCAAGTTCTAACATGGTAAACCAGACACAGAAATATACCCCCTACTTTTTTAAATGAATCACAAGAATCATCGACAACTAAAAACCCCCCTCAGAAAAATCATCAGAAACAAATATGGAAAATATTCAATTTGACCAAAAAATTTCTAATGAAGATTTAAATTATTAAAACATCACCTTAAAATTAACCTCCAAATTTTTTAAATTCATAAAAAGAAACGTATGATTCTTCTAAACCATCTTGATTCTAAAACCCCGATCGATCTTAAAAACCTCCCTCTATAAAATAATTAGAAACTGTTATGAAAGAATTTTCAATTTGCACAAAAAAGTATTAATAGGGATCTAAAATTGTAAAAGATGCTCAAGAATATACTCACAAATTGTTGAAATTAATTAACAGAATCTGCAACTCTTAACAACCACCCTCAGGAAAAAAACAAAAATAATTTAAAATTAATTATCAGTTTGCACAAAAAAATCGTAATACAGTTATAAAATGGTGAAACATACCCAGAAATATAATCATTAATTTTTTACACTGATAACAAGATTCATCAAACAATAAAAACCACCATTTAGAGAAATAATCGGAATAAATTAGAAACAAATTTATCAATATCCACTAAAAAATTCTAATAAAGATTAAAAATGTTGAATTATACCCACAAATGAACACTTAAAATTTTAAAATTAACCCTAGAAAGACTAACTTACTTTTCTCACCCTCTGAGGACTAACTAGGGTCCTTTGATCCCCCAGATTTTAAACGTGTATATAAGATTTGCATTTTACCAAAAACAGCTTTTATAAAGTGAATTTTTCTCGTTTATATTAAGGAAGAAGATGGTGTAATTTATTTTTCAATACAATAAAAACAAATCTAAAAATATTGCAAAAACAAAAAAAAAGAACCAAATTTTCTGAAAATTTGCATTTTTACAAAAAATATTGTAGTTTTTCAACAAATTGACCAATTTAGAAAAATCCTGTGGATTTTAAAAGCTGAATAGACATTATTGAAGAAATTTTTATGGACCTTTGAATTATTTGAAAAAAGTATATTTATTTGAATAGATGAAATTACAATAATTAATAAACAATTACGCACGTGAAATTTACCAAATTCAACTATAAAAATTTTTTATTTTTACTCAAAATATTTTTTTTTTTTAAATTTTTTTTACCAGTATAGACATTACATTTTTCCTTTGTAGGTTCAATTAAACCGTTTTAATAAAAAAAAAGAAATTTATTATCCTGACTTTTTTGAAACGTAAAGGACTAACTGGGATATTTTGTGACCCCAGACTTACTTTTACTGCATACTGAAGAGAGACTTCTGCACGCAATTCACGCTCAAGTACTAAAATCAACTGTCAGGTAACTAAATTGAATTATAGTTAGGGTCCCCATCCTAAATTGCCACTGTATGGGTCAGGAGCCTACTGTAAATTTCGCGTGAGGTACCAAACGACCCCAGTTAGTCCTTCTAGGGTTAAAAACATGATCCTGAAACACTGACCCTAGGGAAAACAATTGTAAGAAATTAAAAAAAAAATTATCAATTTGCCCAAAAAAATTCTAATTAAAATCTAAACTGGTAAAACATAAAAAAAATATACCCTTCAATTTTCTAAATTGATAACAAATAACATTAACCACTTAAAACCACAACTTGAGAAAATAATATGAAAAATTATAAAAATAATTATAAAGTTGAACAAACAAATTCTAATAAAGATCTTTCTAAAGAGCTTAAACATACTGTAATTCCTCGATAGTCGTAACACTCGATTCGCAAAAAAAACCTAATGGAGTTCTAAAATTGTGAAGCATACAGGGAAATATACATCTTAATTTTTTGAATTGATATCCAGAATTATCAAACACTAAAAACCACCCCTCAGAGATAAAATCGGAAAAAATTATGAACAAAATTAGCAATTACCGCAAAAAAATTCTAATAAAGATTCAAAATGGTGAACCATACCCAGAAATAAGCAGTTCAAATTTTAAAATTGATAACAAGATCCTTTAAAACCACACCACTGAAAAATAGACGAAAAAAAATATGAAAAAAATTACAAATTTCAACAAAAAAATTCTAATCAAGTTCTAACATGGTAAACCAGACACAGAAATATACCCCCTACTTTTTTAAATGAATCACAAGAATCATCGACAACTAAAAACCCCCCTCAGAAAAATCATCAGAAACAAATATGGAAAATATTCAATTTGACCAAAAAATTTCTAATGAAGATTTAAATTATTAAAACATCACCTTAAAATTAACCTCCAAATTTTTTAAATTCATAAAAAGAAACGTATGATTCTTCTAAACCATCTTGATTCTAAAACCCCGATCGATCTTAAAAACCTCCCTCTATAAAATAATTAGAAACTGTTATGAAAGAATTTTCAATTTGCACAAAAAAGTATTAATAGGGATCTAAAATTGTAAAAGATGCTCAAGAATATACTCACAAATTGTTGAAATTAATTAACAGAATCTGCAACTCTTAACAACCACCCTCAGGAAAAAAACAAAAATAATTTCAAATTAATTATCAGTTTGCACAAAAAAATCGTAATACAGTTATAAAATGGTGAAACATACCCAGAAATATAATCATTAATTTTTTACACTGATAACAAGATTCATCAAACAATAAAAACCACCATTTAGAGAAATAATCGGAATAAATTAGAAACAAATTTATCAATATCCACTAAAAAATTCTAATAAAGATTAAAAATGTTGAATTATACCCACAAATGAACACTTAAAATTTTAAAATTAACCCTAGAAAGACTAACTTACTTTTCTCACCCTCTGAGGACTAACTAGGGTCCTTTGATCCCCCAGATTTTAAACGTGTATATAAGATTTGCATTTTACCAAAAACAGCTTTTATAAAGTGAATTTTTCTCGTTTATATTAAGGAAGAAGATGGTGTAATTTATTTTTCAATACAATAAAAACAAATCTAAAAATATTGCAAAAACAAAAAAAAAAGAACCAAATTTTCTGAAAATTTGCATTTTTACAAAAAATATTGTAGTTTTTCAACAAATTGACCAATTTAGAAAAATCCTGTGGATTTTAAAAGCTGAATAGACATTATTGAAGAAATTTTTATGGACCTTTGAATTATTTGAAAAAAGTATATTTATTTGAATAGATGAAATTACAATAATTAATAAACAATTACGCACGTGAAATTTACCAAATTCAACTATAAAAATTTTTTATTTTTACTCAAAATATTTTTTTTTTTTAAATTTTTTTTACCAGTATAGACATTACATTTTTCCTTTGTAGGTTCAATTAAACCGTTTTAATAAAAAAAAAGAAATTTATTATCCTGACTTTTTTGAAACGTAAAGGACTAACTGGGATATTTTGTGACCCCAGACTTACTTTTACTGCATACTGAAGAGAGACTTCTGCACGCAATTCACGCTCAAGTACTAAAATCAACTGTCAGGTAACTAAATTGAATTATAGTTAGGGTCCCCATCCTAAATTGCCACTGTATGGGTCAGGAGCCTACTGTAAATTTCGCGTGAGGTACCAAACGACCCCAGTTAGTCCTTCTAGGGTTAAAAACATGATCCTGAAACACTGACCCTAGGGAAAACAATTGTAAGAAATTAAAAAAAAAATTATCAATTTGCCCAAAAAAATTCTAATTAAAATCTAAACTGGTAAAACATAAAAAAAATATACCCTTCAATTTTCTAAATTGATAACAAATAACATTAACCACTTAAAACCACAACTTGAGAAAATAATATGAAAAATTATAAAAATAATTATAAAGTTGAACAAACAAATTCTAATAAAGATCTTTCTAAAGAGCTTAAACATACTGTAATCTCTCGATAGTCATCACACTCAATTCGCACGAAAAAATCCTTATGGAGTTCTAAAATTGTGAAGCATACAGGGAAATATACATCTTAATTTTTTGAATTGATATCCAGAATTATCAAACACTAAAAACCACCCCTCAGAGATAAAATCGGAAAAAATTATGAACAAAATTAGCAATTACCGCAAAAAAATTCTAATAAAGATTCAAAATGGTGAACCATACCCAGAAATAAGCAGTTCAAATTTTAAAATTGATAACAAGATCCTTTAAAACCACGACGTAGGAAAATAATTGTAAGAAATTAGAGTAGTAGAGCTATACCGGTCCGGGAACAGTTACCGAACGTGAAAATTGCTAAATCTGTAATCCTGCAGAAATCTGTTTTACCGACCGAGCGTAGGAATCTGCATTACCCTAGTTACCGACTTTGGCCGGTAGGTGGCGCTGTTTTGGGGGATTCCTCTGAATTTGCATATCATTTGCATACCACCCACCTAATTTGCATACCACCCACCTAATTTGCATACCACCCACCTAATTTGCATACCTCCCACCTAATTTGCATACGCTGTGTATTGTTCGAGGGCTAATTTGCATACCACCCACCACCCACTCACCTAATTTGCATACGCTGTGAATTGTTTTTAACCCTTTCCTGCAGACTAATTTGCATACCACCCACCGCCACCCACCACCCACCACCCACCTAATTTGCATACGCTGTGAATTGTTTTTAACCCTTTCCTGCAGACTAATTTGCATACCACCTTAAATTTTACCCCCACTTTTGAGCGGGAAGTTAAATTTTACCCCCACTTTTAGGTTTTTCAAGCGTGCCATTTTGGATTTTTACCCCCACTTTTGCGCGGTAAGTTTAAAATTACCCCCACTTTTAGGTATTTGAAGCGGGGATTTCCCTACTTTTGAGCGGGCTTTTAGTCTGTTGTAAGTGAGAGTTCTACGTTACCGACAGTGATTTTAGTGAGTTAGCACACCGGCCACTACTAATAGACGGCGCTGCAATCGAATCCCGCCAAGTTTAACTTAAAAAGCTAACCCTTTTAATTTGCATAAAGTGTTATGTAAGAACTAATTTGCATATCATTAGTATGCAATACCACTTATGTGGCTAATTTGCATAAATTGCGTATTGTTGTTAACTTTTACCGAAGAACTAATTTGCATATCCTTAATACTGCCAATATAATTTGCATAAACTAAGTATTGTTGTAAACTTTTACCTAAGAACTAATTTGCATATCCTTAATACCACCAATCTAATTTGCATAAACTGTGTATTTTTGTTAACTTTTACCTAAGAACTAATTTGCATATCCTTAATACCACCCATCTAATTTGCATAAACTGTGTATTATTGTTACCTTTTACCGAAGAACTAATTTGCATATCCTTAATACTACCAATCTAATTTGCATAAACTAAGTATTGTTGTTAACTTTTACCGACTAACTAATTTGCATATCCTTAATATCACTAATCTAATTTGCATAAACTGTGTATTGTTGTTAACTGTTACCTAAGAACTAATTTGCATATTCTTAATACCACCAATCTAATTTGCATAAACTGTGTATTTTTGTTAACTTTTACCTAATAACTAATTTGCATATCCTTAATACCACCCATCTAATTTGCATAAACTGTGTATTATTGTTAACTTTTACCGAAGAACTAATTTGCATACAGTGTTATGTAAGAACTAATTTGCATATCATTAGTATAAAATACCACCCATGCGGCTAATTTGCATAAACTGCGTATTGTTGTTACCTTTTACAGAAGAACTAATTTGCATATCCTTAATACTACCAATCTAATTTGCATAAACTGTGTATTGTAGTTAACTTTTACCTAAGAACTAATTTACATATCCTTAATACCACCAATCTAATTTGCATAAACTGTGTATTTTTGTTAAATTTTACCTAATATCTAATTTGCATATCCTTAATACCACCCATCTAATTTGCATAAACTGTGTATTATTGTTACCTTTTACCGAAGAACTAATTTGCATATCCTTAATACTACCAATCTAATTTGCATAAACTAAGTATTGTTGTTAACTTTTACCGACTAACTAATTTGCATATCCTTAATATCACTAATCTAATTTGCATAAACTGTGTATTGTTGTTAACTGTTACCTAAGAACTAATTTGCATATTCTTAATACCACCAATCTAATTTGCATAAACTGTGTATTTTTGTTAACTTTTACCTAATAACTAATTTGCATATCCTTAATACCACCCATCTAATTTGCATAAACTGTGTATTATTGTTAACTTTTACCGAAGAACTAATTTGCATACAGTGTTATGTAAGAACTAATTTGCATATCATTAGTATAAAATACCACCCATGCGGCTAATTTGCATAAACTGCGTATTGTTGTTACCTTTTACCGAAGAACTAATTTGCATATCCTTAATACTACCAATCTAATTTGCATAAACTGTGTATTGTAGTTAACTTTTACCTAAGAACTAATTTACATATCCTTAATACCACCAATCTAATTTGCATAAACTGTGTATTTTTGTTAAATTTTACCTAATATCTAATTTGCATATCCTTAATACCACCCATCTAATTTGCATAAACTGTGTATTATTGTTACCTTTTACCGAAGAACTAATTTGCATATCCTTAATACTACCAATCTAATTTGCATAAACTGTGTATTGTTGTTAATTTTTACCTAAGAACTAATTTGCATATCATTACGATGCAAACTACCCAATTTGTCTAATTTGCATAAATTTACCCCCACTTTTAGGTTTTTCAAGCGGGGATTCCCTACTTTTGAGCGGGCTTTTAGTCTGTCGTTAGTGAGAGTTCTACGTTACCGACAGTGATTTTAGTGAGTTAGCACACCGGTCACTATTGATAGACGGCGCTGCAATCGAATCCTGCCAAGTTTAACTTAAAATGCTAACCCTTTTAATTTGCATAAAGTGTTATGTAAGAACTAATTTGCATATCATTAGTATGCAATACCACTTATGTGGCTAATTTGCATATAGTGTTATGTAAGAACTAATTTGCATATCATTAGTATGCAATACCACCCATGCGGCTAATTTGCATAAATTGCGTATTGTTGTTAACTTTTACCGAAGAACTAATTTTCATATCCCTAATACTACCAATCTAATTTGCATAAACTGGTTATTGTTGTTAATTTTTACCGAACAACTAACTTGCATACCCTTAATACCACTAATCTAATTTGCATAAACTGTGTATTGTTGTTAACTTTTACCGAAGAACTAATTTGCATACAGTGTTATGTAAAAACTAATTTGCATATCATTAGCAGTCTCAAAAGTGAAAGGTGCGCAGCAAAGATGCGCGTACGGTTAAGGGGGGCCAATGCGAGTGGATAGACTTGTTAAAGAGGATTTGCGCGCGCAACAATAAAGTGGGGGTAACAAGAGTGGGAAAATGGAGAAAGAGTGGGGTTCAAGAGATATAAGAAGGATTTTAAGCCAAGTGGAGACATATCTGTTACAGCCTACATCAGCAGCTGAAGCAGCATCAAGAGTAGCTTCGAATCCTCTACTAGGTAAGCCCTCTTCAACCTTTAAGTCTATTTTTTGATTTTAGCTTAATAATATGTTTTGATCTAACAGCTCTATTTTGATTTGCTTACAGATATTCAAAACAATGGACGTCACCTTAAGCAAAATCAACTCTCTTGGACGTTTGCAACATCTTCTACCCACGAAGCCTCTTGCTGAGTTGGATGTCAATACCCTTTATACCGTAACTAGTATAAAGAGGATGTCAACCAAGTATGGATTCAAATTTGCAGTTGATTTGGATGGTGAATTCCGGGCATTCCTGCCAGCAAGGTTTACGAACCTGTTTGAGAAGGAGCCAGACAACTTCAAGGTGCTCGACGAAGCCGTGGAATCCAACAAGTTGAAATTAAAATATGTTGGTGGAAAATATGATATTATAGAATTTGAATTTATCTAATAAATGTTGTAATAAAGAGAATTGTAATATAATGTAAATATTCAAAATATGTGTTTAAATAAAAGCAAAAATTTACTTATAAATTGTTTCTTTTTATTCTACCTTTATATTTTAGAAATGTAAAAAATAAAAAAAGAGAAAAAATATAATGAAAAAAAAAATTATAAAAAAAAATAAAAATAATAAAAAAAAAAATTGAGAAAACAATAAAAAAGAAAAAAAAGAAAAAAAACAGAAAATAGAGAAAACAATAAAAAAATATAAAAAAACAGAGAAAACAATTTAAAAATATAAGGTAAAGCAATAAAGACACTTTGATCTTTAGTGTACGATTTTAGCAGAACAAGCGTGTACACACAAGTTTAAACTTGCTTTTTAAACAGAACAAAGACATCGTCTAAGAATTTATTTATAAAGTTTTTCTATTATAATACTAATAATTTGCATGGAAGAGTGGAGTTGCGTTGCTCGTGAGACTAAGTGAAAGTAAAGTTGCTCGCGCAACAACAGAGAAGTGCTTACTGCGCATGCGTACTATATTTTCGTTTAACTTGCATAAACTATATACTGTTGTTAAACTGATTTCTTTGGGGTCAGCATTGTTAATGTATTGAAATATCGATAGTAAGTTACCTTCAAATGCTATGTTAATTGGATTAAATATTTTCTAAACATCAACATTAACTTTTCCAACAGTTACCTTTAACTTTTCTGAAAGTTACCTTTAACTTTTCCGAAAGTTAACTTTAACTATTCTAATAGTTAACTTAAACTTTTTAAAAAGTTACCTTTAACTTTTCAGAAAGTTACCTTTAACTTTTCCAATAGTTAACTTTAACATTTCCAAAAGTTAACTTCACCTCTTATGGGATTTACATGTTAATTGGATTTAACTTTTCTAAAAGTTAACTTTAACTTTTCCAACAGTTACCTTTAACTTTTCCGAAAGTTAAGTTTAACTTTTCTAATAGTTAACTTTAACTTTTCCGAAAATTAACTTTAACTTTTCCAAAAGTTACCTTTAACATTTTCGATAGTTAACTGTAACATTTTCAAAAGTTAACTTCATCTCTTATAGGATTTACATGTTAATTGGGTTTAACTTTTCTAAAAGTTAACTTTAACTTTTCCGAAAGTTAAGTTTAACTTTTCTAATAGTTAACTTTAACTTTTCCGAAAATTAACTTTAACTTTTCCAAAAGTTACCTTTAACATTTTCGATAGTTAACTGTAACATTTTCAAAAGTTAACTTCATCTCTTATAGGATTTACATGTTAATTGGGTTTAACTTTTCTAAAAGTTAACTTTAACTTTTCTAAAAGTTAACTTTAACTTTTCCAAAAGTTTACTTTAACTTTTCCGAAAGTTAACTTTAACTTTTCCGAAAGTTAACTTTAACTTTTCCAATAGTTAACTTTAACTTTTCCGAAAGTCAACTTTAACTTTTCCAATAGTTAACTTTAACTTTTCCAATAGTTAACTTTAACTTTTCCGAAAGTTAACTTTAACATTTCCAAAAGTTACCTTTAACTTTTCCGAAAGTTAACTTTAACTTTTCCAAAAGTTACCTTTAACTTTTCCAAAAGTTACCTTTAACTTTTCCGAAAGTTACCTTTAACTTTTCCAATAGTTAACCTTAACTTTTCCAATAGTTAACTTTAACTTTTCTAAAAGTTAGCATTAACTTTTCCGAAAGTTAACTTTAACATTTTCAAAAGTTACCTTTAACTTTTTCGATAGTTTACTTTAACTTTTCTGAAAGTTAACTTCATATCTTATCGGATTCATATGTTAATTTGGTTTAACTTTTCTAAAAGTTAACTTTAACTTTTCCAAAAGTTAACTTTAACTTTTCCAAAAGTTAACTTTAACTTTTCCAAAAGTTAACTTTAACTTTTTCGATAGTTTAATTTAACTTTTCCAAAAGTTAACTTCATCTCTTATGGGATTTACATGTTAATTGGGTTTAACTTTTCTAAAAGTTCACTTTAACTTTTCCAAAAGTTACCTTTAACTTTTTCGATAGTTAAATGTAACATTTTTAAAAGTTAACTTCATCTCTTATAGGATTTACATGTTAATTGGGTTTAACTTTTCTAAAAGTTAACTTTAACTTTTCCAAAAGTTTACTTTAACTTTTCCGAAAGTTAACTTTAACTTTTCCAATAGTTAACTTTAACGTTTCCGAAAGTCAACTTTAACTTTTCCAATAGTTAACTTTAACTTTTCCAAAAGTTACCTTTAACTTTTCCGAAAGTTACCTTTAACTTTTCCAATAGTTAACCTTAACTTTTCCAATAGTTAACTTTAACTTTTCCAAAAGTTAGCATTAACTTTTCCGAAAGTTAACTTTAACATTTCCAAAAGTTACCTTTAACTTTTTCGATAGTTTACTTTAACTTTTCTGAAAGTTAACTTCATATCTTATGGGATTCACATGTTAATTTGGTTTAACTTTTCTAAAAGTTAACTTTAATTTTTCCAAAAGTTAACTTTTACTTTTCCAAAAGTTAACTTTAAGTTTTTCAAAAGTTACCTTTAACTTTTTCGATAGTTAACTGTAACATTTTCAAAAGTTAACTTCATCTCTTATAGGATTTACATGTTAATTGGTTTTAACTTTTCTAAAAGTTAACTTTAACTTTTCTAAAAGTTTACTTTAACTTTTCCGAAAGTTAACCTTAACTTTTCCGAAAGTTAACTTTAACTTTTCCAATAGTTAACTTTAACTTTTCCGAAAGTCAACTTTAACTTTTCCTATAGTTAACTTTAACTTTTCCAAAAGTTACCTTTAACTTTTCCGAAAGTTACCTTTAACTTTTCCAATAGTTAACTTTAACTTTTCCGAAAGTTAACTTTAACTTTTCCAAAAGTTACCTTTAACTTTTCCGAAAGTTAACTTTAACTTTTCCAATAGTTAACCTTAACTTTTCCAATAGTTAACTTTAACTTTTCCAAAAGTTAACTTTAACTTTTTCAAAAGTTTACTTTAACTTTTTCAAAAGTTACCTTTAACTTTTTCGATAGTTTACTTTTACTTTTCTGAAAGTTAACTTCATATCTTATAGGATTCACATGTTAATTTGGTTTAACTTTTCTAAAAGTTAACTTTAATTTTTCCAAAAGTTAACTTTAACTTTTACAAAAGTTAACTTTAACTTTTTTAAAAGTTACCTTTAAATTTTTCGATAGTTAACTTTAACTTTTCCAAAAGTTAACTTCATCTCTTATGGGATTTACATGTTAATTGGGTTTAACTTTTCTAAAAGTTCACTTTAACTTTTCCAAAAGTTACCTTTAGCTTTTCCGAAAGTTAACTTTAACTTTTCCAATAGTTAACCTTAACTTTTCCAATAGTTAACTTTAACTTTTCCAAAAGTTAGCATTAACTTTTCCGAAAGTTAACTTTAACATTTCCAAAAGTTACCTTTAACTTTTTCGATAGTTTAATTTAACTTTTCTGAAAGTTAACTTCATATCTTATGGGATTCACATGTTAATTTGGTTTAACTTTTCTAAAAGTTAACTTTAACTTTTCCAAAAGTTAACTTTAACTTTTCCAAAAGTTAACTTTAACTTTTTCAAAAGTTACCTTTAAATTTTTCGATAGTTAACTTTAACTTTTCCAAAAGTTAACTTCATCTCTTATGGGATTTACATGTTAATTGGGTTTAACTTTTCTAAAAGTTCACTTTAACTTTTCCAAAAGTTACCTTTAACTTTTTCGAAAGTTAACTTTAACTTTTTCAAAAGTTACCTTTAACTTTTTTGATAGTTAACTTTAACTTTTTCGAAAGTTAACTTTATCTCTTATGGGATTTACATGTTAATTGGGTTTTAGTTTTCTAAAAGTTAACTTTAACTTTTCCAAAATATTTTTACAATCACCTTCCATGACTGTTAAATTCAACCTTTTTAAACTTTTCTAAAAGTTATTTTTTACTTTTTTAAAAGTTAACTTTAACGCTTATTAGTTAACTTACAAATTTAACTTGAGTGAACCTAGCCTAACTTGTTCTAACTCGCAGAGGGGGATTTTACATCATGCTGAGAAGTGTTGAATATAAATGTAATGTTCATTGGGTTTATACTGACATACCAATACTATTGCTAGTGCATAACACGTCATCGTATATAATCATGTGGTATAGTATGAACCAATCAGCGATGAAATTAGGATGTGGGGAAGGGGGGTGGTGGAGGGGTGGAGGGTTACAGTTTGGTATATAAGTTGTTGCCTTGGCTTTAAATTTCATTTATTGTCTAAGATGGATTTTATTGTAGACATCCAAGGTTTTAAACAGAGCTGTAACGAATTTGTCTTTAAGGAGTTGGCTATTCTTCCACTTGAAGCAGATGCTCAACCTCGAGTTTATCTCTTTGAACCACCATATAGTTGGAATTATTTACCTGGACGATACAAAAGTGAGAACCGTTGGTTGACCAATAATTATCATGGAATCCAATGGATAGCTGGAGATGTATCTTATGATGAACTACGTATCGTTCTTTAAGAAACACTACGAGGTGCAAAGACTATTTACACAAAAGGTAGTGAAAAAAAAGTGTGGTTAGAAAAATACTTGTTAAATGTGCAAAATTTAGAAGAAATAGACTGTCCATCAATTAAAAATATTAAAACTGACTGCTTGTTAACTACATGTACACATCATATGGCACCAACTGTAAATTGTGCTGCCAGTAATGTATTAACTCTTCGCAATTGGTTTCTCAGTGCACCAAGTGAAGTGAAAAATGTTTTAGTAGACGTCGATGAAATTGATTGAACTTCTACCACTTTGAAATCCTTTTGCAAACAATGTGAATCTTTTCTGTAATAAATTTTAAAGATTTTATAGAAATAAATGAATTCAATACTTTCAAAAATCAATGTGTCTTTACTGCTTTACCTATAATCTTACAATAATAATAAGTAACTTAATAAAAATTTAATTTTTTTAATGAAATTATTAACTTGAATTTTTCTTTTTGTGATTACATTAAATTATATAAAACAAAGGTAGAAAAAAAGAGAACAAATTTAAAAGCCAACTTTTGTTTTTATTTAAACCATATTTTAAATTTTTACAGTAAATTATAGTTTTTGTCTCTTAATACCTCTCTCTCTCTCACACACACACACACACATACGTTAACACACTTTCTTGAATATTTACAAATTTCAAATAGAAATTAAAATTTGCACTTCTGCTTATTTACAATATATTATAAACAGTTTGCTTAAACTAGTGTCATTTCTACATCATTAGAATCTAAATTGTTTATATTATAATGCCCCCAAGCGAGGGTGTCCGTGCTATTTTTTATTAAATATCTTTTATCATCAAACGGACTTAAAGCTATTTTTGTCTGTTTTAATGTGTGTACATTATGGAGTTTTGACCGGATACAATATTGTGTTCTAGCAAGCATTTCAACATTTTTTAAGCAGTAGACATAGTCATCAAAGGTAATTGTCTTCTTCACAACTACCTCCTTAACACCTTTAGCCTTTTTTATAAAGTCCTGATCCTCTACTCGAATGCTATACATTTTACTCCGTAAGCCAACAAATTCTGTAATAACTCTCCCACTACACTCATCTTTCATGAGACCTAAAACTTTTTTATTGACTTGCGGCATTCCATGTATATTATCAACAGGATAATCAGAAGTATCAAATTTAGAAATATCTGCTTTCATATCAGAATAGATATTTTCACATTAAACGTGATAAACAATACTATCGGTGTCAGTATAGAGCAATTTACAGTTATCATTATACTTTTTTCGCATGTAATCGTAATGAAAATCATACATGAGTGTTTTGGAAATGTCTAAAACGCTAAGACCAATATAGATTGGTTTATTCATAAGCACTTCCGTTTTTCTAAGTTCCACCGCGACTAAATTTTCGCTAAAGATAGCTCGCGAGTGGAAGTTAGGTTTAGATATAAGAGCTTCAGCTCCATATCTACCCCCCCACTTTGTTACAAGTTTAACGTCAACTCGTTTCCGTACGTTTTCCATTGTCTTACCGTACACTGCATTATTCATTAGCTTAAATAGATTTTTTTCAAAATCATTTGTAGCGTTCGTTCGCATCATGGTATTAAAATCCACATAACTTTTCAACCAAGCAGATTGTTTGAATTGTAAAATTCTGTGAATATGTGTAAGTTTAATACCATGTGCCAAAGCTTGCTTCAGTGCACGGTAATGGATAACGTATTTTTGTTTCGGTAGAAGGGTAGTTAGTAACTTTGTCTCTTTTGATCCTGGTGGTTTTAAGTGTTCTGAACAGAATGGCAGATCACTGTGATTGTTGTGTAATTCATCGGGATAGACTAAATCAACTTCTAAAATATAACCAACAGGAGCATCATCTTCAACGTTAAAATTAAAATTATTATTTACATTTGGCACCCACTTAAAACCACCGTAGGGAAGTGCTTGTATCATAGCCCAGCCATACAGGTTGTTCGCATCCAAGTACATAATGTAAGTTGACTCTTCTTCTTCTTTATATTTTTCCATATACTGATTATTAGCTCTGGTATATCTATTTGAACACTGGCTTACACCACCTCTAATGCCACGTTCAATAAACATAACTATATCTATATCAGTGAGAAGTTCCAATTTTACATTACTATACTTTAACATAGCATCCCAGCTCATACCAGGTGTTGTATAATAATGAGCTGGATCTAAACCGTACGCAATAATACACTGGTTTCTAAAATTTTCAAAAATATCTGCGAGTAGTAAAATGTCAGTTTTCATGTACAAATATACATAATCGCAGATATTTTTGCAATTAAATGTATTCCAGACATTTTGCGCATGTATATAATCATGATTACTTACATGCGAATCGTTTAATGTACTGTAAAATTTTTCTATTGGAGGTAGTTGTGCCTCATTAAGTTTTGCTCAACAGTCCAAATACTCGTATGGAAAAATTCCTTTTCGGTTTAACAGTTCTACGTTATTTTTCGAGTAGGTAGAAAATTTGGAATTTATTATATTATGTTGAGGAAGATAAGATGCCAATTTATCCAAAGACGATGCCATAAATTTGAATGAATCTATGAACCGAAAATTGATGATACTCCCTTGAACATGTTTGGTGAAGCTAATATATCTTTCTTTGTTAACGGGGAGGAAGTGAACTTTACCCTCAAACTCAGTGGCAATGGATTATATAATGAAATGCGCATCGTATCCACTTAAATTGTGGAATACTACAGGAATAGTTCTTGAATCCTGATAGTTGATGTTACAATCCTGATGCGCTACCCCCCCTGTACTTTCCAGTTATATGACAATGATCTTTTACTTTCACAGCCCCATGCGCGATAGACTTTTTACAGATGTGACAAATGTTAGTGCTTCGAAAAGCAGCTTGTTGACTTGCATTTAGTTTCTCCATCAGAATGGTGACCATAAATACAGTCTCAATATCCTCTGCCAACTGTTTTAACTCTTTAGCAAACCATTTTGCAGGATCTTCTTCATCCTTAGGTGATGCTTTGTATACTGATAAAGTATCATAACACTTTAAATAGCATCCAATGCTCAGAAGTTTATGGTTTTGAAATACTTCTGTGCAATCACCTAAGGTTGAAGATTCCGTTTCAGGAAGTAATAAACTCTCGCAGTCTGCATATATGATAAATGGAGCACGCTCCTTATTATTGAAATTCTTGAATTGAATTACGTTGTTATTAGGCTGTGGTAAAATTACTTTAGTTTTATTCATTTTGTTACAATCTTCAGTATGTTCAATAAGTTTTTCTTCCCTATGAAAGTAATGCAACCAGCGATCGCAAATATACGTCTTGTGATCATGTTTAGACAATTGACTGCTTACAAGTCGCGATAAATTCTTTATCCAAACGTAATGATAGTTTAATGAAACGATTGTTTCATTAGCAGAAGCATCTTCCTTAACATTCAAACTTTCATCTATGTAATGATCTTCAATGCGTAAAAGACTCACATGAGAATCTCTTTTCTGTGATGTAAGATGTAATGGTGTTACACTAAAATCATTATTAACCTTTTGAAGACCGTATACATTGACGGAAATTGTATTTAACGTTTCGAATTTTGCAACATCATTTAGAGCTACAGGAAATTTAATCCCAGTAAAATCTAAATCATGTTTAAAATCGTCGTAAGTCATTAAACGACATGGATTAGAAGAATCTGGATGCAATGCTGATAAAATCGACCACTTGAAGCATTGATTATCATGATCATTTCTACCATTGATGCAGGCATGCTTATTTTCAATAACTTTTGGCAGACGAATGTAAGAACTAGCGCTCAAGGGGTTGAATTTATTAATATTTACATCAAGTCTATTGATGGAGTCAAGAGTCCAATCAGATTCTTTCTCCTCAAATTCCTCCATTTTTCTAAGTGTTAGTTGTTTAACATTAACATTATAAAATTCATCTAACTGAGTTGAAGGTAAAATTTTCCTCGCTTTAACTGCAAAGTTTTTTAAAGAGAATTCTTCTGAACCGTCAGGTAGGGATTTCTTAAATTTGGCGTACAATACCGTATACGTTTTTACCGGACCAAGCGTGTTCAAACAAGTCTCGACATGGTTTTTAAAGGGAACAAAGGCATCGTCTAAGAACTGGTTAACATCTATATGCGTTAAATTTACTATTGTTCCCGACTGTAATTGATTATTAAAGGCTGTATCCGTGTCAACCCACTTAATTGTTTCATTTGAGTGATTGAGACCGGCGCCGCTCTTCTCTAATAAATTAAAATGACATTTCAAGTAATGCACTCTGTTTAATAAATTTAAGATTTTTTGTTTCTGAGGAACCGTAAAGCTATATCTATTAAAGAATTTTTTTAAAATAGCGTATTGCTGTTTACATTTATGCTGCCATTCGAATGCACTAATAAGACGAGCGTCAGCCGGCTTGGACTTTACAGAGCATAACTTTAATTCAGCAGTGTCAATGAAATTGGCGGAACATTCACAAATTTCATCTACACTGTCAGCAGAGGCAAAACATTTTTGTACACTG
Organism: Ganaspis brasiliensis; assembly: GCA_037103525.1. Classification (NCBI taxonomy): domain Eukaryota; kingdom Metazoa; phylum Arthropoda; class Insecta; order Hymenoptera; family Figitidae; genus Ganaspis; species Ganaspis brasiliensis. Next base: position 320,364 of record JAZKLR010000407.1, read on the forward strand.
TTTCTACACCGGGGCATTTTGACAAATTTTTTCTAAAATCTGAAAAAGAAAACTGAAAAAAGCCTGAAAAAATGCTGAAAAAATGCTGAAAAAGAAGGCTGAAAGAGAAGCTGAAAAAATAGAAGTGGAACGAGCTGCGTTGTTTTCACTGAAGTCGGGCTGAATTTTGCTAAATTTTCATATCAGAGGAAATTAGGCTCAGACTAGAACTGTGTACCTAAAACATAAGAAGAGAAAAATGTTGTAAACAATGAATTGTTATTTACTACTAACTTTTCAAAATTATTAAAAATAGTAATACTTACGGAACTTAGTGCTGATGCCTATGGTATTTCTATATCCTATCCAAGTAGGCAGTGTAACAAGTGTACCTATAACAGAAGAAAAAAAAGGAGGGGGGGTGTTATTAACAAAAAATTGTTATTTTATTTGTAAATAAACAAAAAAAATTGTTATTTTATTAGTAAATAAACAAAGTTTTGAATTACTTACAGAGTTTATTATTGACAACCGTGAACCTCCTAGAGAAGTAGGCAGAAACTATGTCTGTGTATCTGTAACATTAAAAAACATTATTATAAACAACGAATTGTTATTTTACTGGTAAAATATACAAAATCTGTAAAGCTAGAAATACTTACGGAGGTGCTCTTGGAAGAGAACCTGCTGCTACAAAACTCTGAAGCGAAATAAGATTTCACCTCTTGCGGACGCCTATACATTAGAGGCTCTCCCACTCTCACAAGTCCCCCCCACACTCGATAGCTCTGGGAAGCGTGCGCGCAGCCTGCAGCAGCATGCCGCGCTGAGTTGCGTGGGCTGGGTCCTAGCGCCACCCACTCCCAACCACCCACTTGAGTCGCCCACTTAGGTCCGAGCGTTAATATCACCTTCCCTTGATTCCTCACGATTTTTATTATGATTTTTGAAATTTGATAACATATATGCAAAAGTGGGTGGTGTTTTGAAAATTTAAGTCCCAATACATTAGTTTCGTAGTTGAGTTGTGGGTGGTGGGTGGTGTTGAGAATTGAATAGAGATATTTAAAGCATCTACTAGATGGGTGACAGGCGGTGGGTGGTAGGTGGAGTGGGTGGGTAAAGGGGGGGGGGGTGGTAGGGTAGATACAATAGAAACATATAGTGGTGGGTGGTAGGTAAGTTGTAGAAAAGAGTTAAAAACAATACATAGCGTATGCAAATTAGGTGGGTGGGGGTAGGTGATATGCATTGGGTGGTTGCATAGTAATGATATGCAAATTAGTTTTTAGGTAAAAGATAACAATAATACACAGTTTATGCAAGTTAGATTGGTGGTATAAAGGATATGCAAATTAGTTCTTAGGTAACAGTTAACAACAATACACAGTTTATGCAAATTAGATTAGTGGTATTAAGGATATGCAAATTAGTTCTTAGGTAAAAGTTAACAACAATACCCAGTTTATGCAAATTAGATTGGTAGTATTAAGGATATGCAAATTAGTTCTTCGGTAAAAGGTAACAACAATACGCAGTTTATGCAAATTAGCCGCATGGGTGGTATTGCATACTAATGATATGCAAATTAGTTCTTACATAACACTTTATGCAAATTAAAAGGGTTAGCTTTTTAAGTTAAACTTGGCGGGATTCGATTGCAGCGCCGTCTATCAGTAGTGGCCGGTGTGCTAACTCACTAAAATCACTGTCGGTAACGTAGAACTCTCACTTACAACAGACTAAAAGCCCGCTCAAAAGTAGGGAAATCCCCGCTTCAAATACCTAAAAGTGGGGGTAATTTTAAACTTACCGCGCAAAAGTGGGGGTAAAAATCCAAAATGGCACGCTTGAAAAACCTAAAAGTGGGGGTAAAATTTAACTTCCCGCTCAAAAGAGGGGGTAAAATTTAAGGTGGTATGCAAATTAGTCTGCAGGAAAGGGTTAAAAACAATTCACAGCGTATGCAAATTAGATGGGTGGTGGGTGGTGGGTGGCGGTGGGTGGTATGCAAATTAGTCTGCAGGAAAGGGTTAAAAACAATTCACAGCGTATGCAAATTAGGTGAGTGGGTGGTGGGTGGTATGCAAATTAGCCCTCGAACAATAGACAGCGTATGCAAATTAGGTGGGAGGTATGCAAATTAGGTGGGTGGTATGCAAATTAGGTGGGTGGTATGCAAATGATATGCAAATTCAGAGGAATCCCCCAAAACAGCGCCACCTACCGGCCAAAGTCGGTAACTAGGGTAATGCAGATTCCTACGCTTGATCGGTAAAACAGATTTCTGCAGGATTACAGATTTAGCAATTTTCACGGTCGGTAACTGTTCCCGGACTGGTATAGCTCTACTACTAATTAGGAAAAAAATAATCAATTTGCCTAAAAAAGTTCTAACATAAATTTAAAATGACGAAACCAACCTTAAAATAAACCTCCTTACTTTTCAAATTGATAAGAAGAATTATCAATCCTTCAAAACGTCTACTACAAAAAATAATATCCACCTTTAGTAATAAAAAACAGAAAAAATTTTGAAACAATTATTAGTTTACATGAAAAAAATCGAAATGAAGTTATAAAATGCTGAGGTATACCCAGAAATATACCCAATAATTTTAAACATTGATAACAAGAATAAAAAAAAACCACTTTTTAGATAAATAATCGGAAAAAATTATCAATTTCAACAAAAAAATCTAATAAAGATTCAAAATGGTGAACCATACCCACAAACATACACTTTAATTTTTAAAATTGATAACAAGATTCTTAAAAACCACCCCTCAGAAAAAAAAATTAGAAGAAATTATGAAAAATATTATCTATTCTCACAAAAAATTTCTAATAAAGATCTTAAATTGTGAAACACGCCCTAAAATATACTTTCCAAGTTTTTAAATTGATAACAAGAGCCTTAGATCCATCAAAACCACTCCTCTGTAAAACAATCGGAGAAGTAATTGTGTAAAAAAGTTTCAGTTTCCACAAAAAAGTATTAATGCGGTTCAAAAATGGTAAAAGATTCTTAGAAATAAATTCACTAATTTTTTTAATTAATGAGAAGATTCTACAAATCATAAAAACCGCCTTTAGGAAATTAAACAGATGAAATTTTGAAAATAATTACTAGTTTGAACAAAAAATTTCTATCAAAGATCTAGAGTGGTGCGACATACCCTAAAATATACCCCCTTATTTTTCAAACAGATAACAAAAGAAATATCAATCCCTAAAAACCAACCTTAAGGAATATAATCGGAAAAGATTTTGGAGAATATTACCAATTTGCCTAAACAAATTCTAATGAAGATCTAAAATAGTAAAGCATACCTAGAAATATACCCGTTAATGTTGTTAATTTATAACAAGTATCATCAACTCCTAAAAACTACCCTTAGAAGAATAATCGGAAAAATTTTGAAAAAAAATATGAGTTAGCTTGAAAATTTTGTAAAGAAGATCTAAAGTGGTGTAACATGCCCAATAACACCTTTTGATATATGTATATTTCTGGGGTTCTCTATCTTTCTCTCTCTCACGCACAATCACAAATGCGCTGCTATTGGGTGGGAATGATAAACCGACGCCAAAGTCTCTATATGAGCTTCGCACATGGCCATGAAACCCTAAACAGAAAAAATAATTCACCTCCCCTCGAGTTATTCTTTCTGACAATTATAAAAACTAAAATTTTTTAATTTATTAGTTTTATATATATAAAAAAAAGGAAAAATTAAAAGTTGAGTTGACACTGAGATTGACATATATATGAAAATGTTTTTCCATTAGAAAAAAGTTTTTAAAATCATTTTTTCTTAATATTCCCGGTTATAATGCAATGAGAGTGAATTTTAAAAACAGTTAAGAAAACTACGTTCTTCCAGAGGGGCGAGGTTGGTCAAAAAGTGACAAAAATAGGGCTAAGTGGTTTTAAACGACTCCTAAATAGCAAAAACAATGTAAAAAGAATTTTTTTTATTAAACGTTTTCTTTATTCAATTATACGAAAGTAAGGAATACTATATGCCAATTATATATATACAGTATTTATTAGTGAACATCGTTATAAATCTTAATTTCATTTTTAAACTCCCTGTGGGAACAGATTACATTATAACATTTTTAGCCTTCTAAGCAGCTTTATCGCAAAATTATAATATTATATACAAAACTAACTGTTGGGTTTTGAATATAATAATAGAAATTACCTTTTTACCTTGAAAAAAAATTAGAATTATATTATATTCTTTAAGACAGAGGTAAATATATTATATTCTATTTAGGCCAAATTGGAATCAGGTCAAACAAGAATTATATCAAATAGAAATTATGGCTTATAATATTTTGTTTAAATAAAAATTGTGTCAAATAAAAGTTCGTCTGATTAGAAATGAGATCAAAGAAGAATTTTGAAATGTGACTTATAACAAATAGGAATTATGTTATGTAAACTGTTATTATGACAAAAGAATTTTGGTCAAATGAGATTTATTTCACATCAGATTTGGGGAATATTCATGCACCTCTCAATTAAAACGATTAATATTTCAATAAGCTGAATTTTTTGTAAAACGAGTTTTTGACTGTTTTAAATTATAATAAAGTAAATTTAAAATATTGGAATTTAGATCATCTGTATTAAGATTAAAATAAAATTGAAAATAAACTAAACAAGTCCAGGATTATGTCCTTTCCATGAGCATTATGATTCCTTCTCAGTAAAAATATTTGCTTCTCATATATAGGAAAATATAAGATAGTTTTTTTAAAATATAAAATTTCAATTTTTGTAATATTTCAAAATGGCAATTTATTCTTTAAAGTTTTGACAAAATATAAACTTTATATAGGTCAATCGATTTATTTTAAATCTAGGAATATGTTTTTTAAATTTTAAATTTAATTTATAGGTTAAAAAATTTTTTGTTTTTGAAAAAACAATTTTTTCAAAAAATTAAAATTCAATAAAAATGTTTCTAATATTTATTTTTAACAACTCTTATGTCTGATTCTAGATTTTAGTAGTGAAAATAACAGTATAAAATTTTAATTTAATCCGTTTAATCGTTTTCGAGTTATAGTGTTTACAAGCACCTACACACACACTCACACTACATACACGCATCCGTACTTGATCAAGAACTAATTTAAAATATTTTTAGATAGAGGAATGTTAATTTGAACCTTTTTAAAGAAACTATGAATTTCAACGAATACAAAGCTTCTTCCATGAGGAAGCAATATCGAAAAAAGGTTGAGATAAAAAATATGTTGCTAAATATGATACAAGTAAAAAAATAATAATAACGTTAAATTAAAATTACATCAAATAAGATTTAAATAAAATAGAAGTTATGGTTAATAGGAATTATGTCAAATAAATTGGACCAAATAGGAACTAGGTTAGAAAATAATTTTTACAAATAAGAAATATGTTAAATAAGAGTTTGGTTAAATCGAAATTATGTCAAATAATATTTTGTCCGAGTAGGAATTACGTCGAATAAGGTTCCCGTCAAACAGAAATTATGTCAAATAATAATAGAATATTAAAAACAGTAATTATAAATACAAAGAATACTTCATACTGAATTAAATAATTGACAAATTTGGCATGATCAGAAATAAAGAACAAATTTAAAAAATTGTGGTTAACTAATTGTTTGAAAAATTAATTTAAAATTAACAATGCAATGTATCATTGACGAAACTAGCTAAAAACCAATTTTAGTAACTACGAAAATGAAAAAACACTATTGCATGTTTATGAAAATGATTAAAAACAAGGAAGAATTAAAGAATTTGAGGAACATATTTGAAAATTTTAGAAAATAATTAAAATTTGATAAAAGCGATAAAAGTAATTGAAAAATTTAAAGAATTCACTTGAAATGGAAAGAAGTTGAAAACCTAAGACAATATAGTCGTAAACTCAGGAAAATAACTAATAAAGAAATTGATAATTTTAATTAAAAAATTATTTTACCTTCTGTTGTTCCAGTTTTTCTTTTTAAAACCTTGATCATTAATAACTTTTGGACCTTTGATGCCGAAGAGAAAATAAAAACTGTAAATAATAATTTATGTTATAAATAAAATATTACACAAGTAACCATTTCGATTAATTTAATAATAAATAATGTTTTAATTTGCTTAACTTATCCATCATTTAAATCTTTTTGATTTTTAACGGCACGAAAACGGACTTACAATAACAACCAATTGTTTAGTTATCATGGTAATAAACAATCAGGGTGCGATCTTTTGTAAGCAGGAAAACTGACTGTAAAAATTGAGGCCGCCGTCCCACAGTGATGGGCTTTTCAGCAATTCAAAATAGGTTAGAAAGTTACGTAAGTGTGATTGTTTTTTTGGCTTCTAAATACAAATTTAATTAATTGACAAGCAATATGAATACATTATAAAAGTGTAAAAAACATATTCTATCTTCCAATAGCAACAATTTATGCAATTTTTAATAAATTAGTCTAAAATACCTTTTATATTAGAAATCCCTTAATATGTAGCTCAATGTAAATTTGGGTCTGCGCCTAACCTTCCTTACAAAATGACCTGACCTTGTTGATTTGTGACGTCACATTAAAATATTCTATTCAAGCTGTGTCATAAAGATGTTTTTGAACTTTTTTCAATGGCTTACTGAGCACAATTGACCTACAATATAATTAGAAAAAGAGCACTGAAATATACCTTCATGTTTTTTTGGATGTAAGAGATTGTGTTTATGTCATTGCAGCAAGCAGTGTCATTTACCAAGGTATTTTACCAGTTTTTTACGTAAATTACCTATTTCAGGTAATTTACCCGTCATTTACTCAAGATTGCTGAAAAGCCCATCACTGCGGGATGGCGGCTTCAATTTTTACAGTCAGTTTTCCTGCTTACTTCCTGCTATAACTCGAGAACGCTTAAACGGATTAAATTAAAATTTTATACTGTTATTTTCACTACTAAAATCTAGAATCAGACATAAGAGTTCTTAAAATTAATTATTAGAAACATTTTTATTGATTTTTTAACCTATAAATTAAATTTAAAATATAAAAAAACATATTCCTAGATTTAAAACAAATCGATTGACCTATATAAAGTTTATATTTTGTCAAAACTTTAAAAAATAAATTGCGATTTTCAAATATTACAAAAATTGAAATTTTATATTTTAAAAAACTATCTTATAGTTTCCTATATGTATATGAGAAGCAAATATTTTTACTGAGAAAGAATCATAATGCTCATTAAAAGGACAGAATCCTGGACTTGTTTAGTTTATTTTCAATTTTATTTTAATCTTAATACAGATGATCTAAATTCCAATATTTCAAATTTACTTTATTATAAACACCTTTTCTTAAATAAATTATATGATCCATTTCAGTCCAGATTTCGTAGTAAATATAGTACAAGCACAGCTTTATTGAAATTTACCTCTGACATTAAACGAGCAATGGACAAAAAAGAAATAACGCTTGCGGTATTTTTGGATTTCTCAAAAGCCTTTGATCTAGTCGACCACAACTTATTGTTGAGAAAACTCAAGAAATTTAAAATTTCCAAATCTGTCATCACTTGGTTTAATTCCTACCTCGAGAATCGGATTTATAGAGTATCTGATGGCAAAGGAGAGTTCTTTGACTGGGCCAAAGTTAAATGTGGCGTACCGCAGGGTTCCTCCTTAGCGCCTCTTCTCTTTAATTTATTTGTCTTAGATCTTGGAAGTAATATCAAATATTGTAAACAGCATAAATATGCAGATGATTTTAAATTTTATCTGTCGGGGCCGGCCATTGTCTTCTCTACACAATTTGATTTGTATGATGCAGTCGGATATTGACTTAGTGGTGGAGTGGGCGAAATTGAATGGACTGAGTCTTAACGCGGCAAAAACTAAAGCCATAATTTTTAGTCTTTCTCGCAATTCCTTAAATTCTTCCCTCCGCTTACTTCCTACCCTGAATATAGAAGGGATTTGTATAGACTTTGTAGAAATAATCAAAGATTTGGGGCTCTTGCTTAATAAATCACTGTCCTGGGAGAAGCACGTTTTTAATATCTGTCGTAAAACATACACGACTATAAGACAACTATATAAAAACAGGAATTCCTTCTCTACATCTACTCGTCTTCTTCTAGTAAAGGGTCTAATTTTCCCTTTTTTTGACTACGGCTGTCTTGTGTATGATGATATTCCTGATGTACTTAATTATAAGCTCGAAAAGGCTCTTAATATATGCATCAGATTTATCTATAATTTAAATAAAAGCGAGCACATCACTCCTTATAGATACAGAGCTGGCATCCTTAATGTGGCAAAAAGAAGACAATATTTTTTGGGAAACTTTCTCTACTCTCTCTTTCAAATTAAGATTCCTGACTACTTGTTTGATTTATTTGAATTTAAAGCCTCAAATGAGGCTGCCACGAACAGACTCCGTGAAAGAAAGGCTATACTTAAAGTGCCTGCTCACCGTACTTGTAAGTTTCAAAGATCGTTCATTGTAAGAGGCACTTGCTTTTGCAACAAACTGCCTTTACATATCAGAGATACTAACTCAAATTTTATATTAAAAAAATTGTTATTTAAATTACTGATAAGTAGCGATAATGTTATCTTCGAAGTTACTTATTGGTAACATTGCTTACTCTCGATTTATTCTATTTTTTTAATCAACAGTTTATTTCAACGCTACTCAATTTGTTAAACATAAGTTTGATCTTATTTTTTTTCTGTTTTCTTTTCCTTCGTCTCTCATATGTAATTTTTTTTTCTCTTAAATTAATTTAATATTAAAATACTATCTTTATTTTCTCTGTTATCGGCCATGTACATCACAACATTTATATATTTTATGTATACTTTGTTCCATCAAGAGCTATTTAGCCATAGGAACTTTTTCTTTTCTTAAATAAAAATAAATAAATAAAACAGTCAAAAACTCGTGTTACAAAAAATTCAGCTTATTGAAATATTAATCGATTTAATTGAGAGGTGCATGAATATTCCCCAAATCTGATGTGAAATAAATCTCATTTGACCAAAATTCTTTTGTCATAATAACAATTTACATAACATAATTCCTATTTGTTATAAGTCACATTTCAAAATTCTTCTTTGATCTCATTTCTAATCAGACGAACTTTTATTTGACACAATTTTTATTTAAACAAAATATTATAAGCCATAATTTCTATTTGATATAATTCTTGTTTGACCTGATTCCAATTTGGCCTAAATAGAATATAATATATTTACCTCTGTCTCAAAGAATATGATATAATTCTAATTTAACCGAAATCTCATTTAACCAAATTCATTTTGGTCCGACCTACTTGCACGAATTATTATTTGACATAATTTGGATTTGACCGAACCCTTATTTAACATAATTCTTATTTGTAAAAAATATATTTTAACCTGGTTCCTATTTGGTCCAATTTATTTAATATAATTATTATTAAACATAACTTCTATTTCATTTATAGGATAACTGCCAAGTGATTTAGCCTATTTAGCCAAATTTTAACTTTGAGAAAGTAATATAAAAAAGATAATATTACAAAATAACATATGGGTGATTCTTCGCATAGCGCACAACTTCACTTTCCCCAAGTTTTGCAAGAATAATCTTAAATAATTTTTCACTTCTCTCATGATTTCAAGGTAAAAAGGTATTTCTATTATTATATCCAAAAACCAACAGTTAGTTTTGTATATAATATTATAATTTTGCGATAAAGCTGCTTAGAAGGCTAAAAATGTTATAATGTAATCTGTTCCCACAGGGAATTTAAAAAAAGAAATTAAGATTTACAACGATGTTCACTATTACATACTGTATATATATAATTAGCATATAGTATTCACCACTTTCGTATAATTGAAAAAAGAAAACGTTTAATTCAAATTTTCCCTGAATTATAACGTCAAACATTTTTAAATCGTAAGCAAGTTGTCCACTTGGTTTGTGTGACGAAACCTACTATACCGACTTTTATTTTGACAATTCAAGGAATATTAAATTATCTTTTAAATTTAGTTGAAATGGTTAAATTATTTAAATTTTGAAATCTGTGAAAAAATATCGGACATTTAGCTCCGCCGGGATTTGAACTCGGGTCTTTCAATTGGCGCTTGACTGCTCTAAACCACTAAGCTACAGAGGTCCATGTCAGATATTTTCTCACAGATTTAATGCTTCATTCAGCTATGACTTTCGTCTTCATACTTCTAATTCAAATTTTCCCTGAATTATAACGTCAAACATTTTTAAATCGTAAACAAGTTGTCCACTTGGTTTGTGTGACGAAACCTACTATACCGACTTTTATTTTGACAATTCAAGGAATATTTAATGATCTTTTTAAATCAAGTTGAAATGGTTAAATTATTTAAATTTTGAAATCTGTGAAAAAATATCGGACATTTAGCTCCGCCGGGATTCGAACTCGGGTCTTTCAATTGGCGCTTGACTGCTCTAAACAACTAAGCTACAGAGGTCCATGTCAGATATTTTCTCACAGATTAAACGCTTCATTTATTTCAACTTGATTTAAAAAGATCATTTAATATTCCTTCAATTGTCAAAATAAAAGTCGGTATAGTAGGTTTCGTCACACAAACCAAGTGGACAACTTGCTTACGATTTAAAAATGTTTGACGTCATAATTCAGGGAAAATTTGAATTAGAAATATGAAGACGAAAGTCATAGCTGAATGAAGCGTTTAATCTGTGAGAAAGTATCTGACATGGACCTCTGTAGCTTAGTGGTTTAGAGCAGTCAAGCGCTAATTGAAAGACCCGAGTTCGAATCCCGGTGGAGCTAAATGTCCGATATTTTTTCACAGATTTCAAAATTTAAATAAAGAAAACGTTTAATAAAAAAAATTCTTTTTACATTTTTTTTGCTATTTACGAGTCGTTCAAAACCACTTAGCCCTATTTTTGTCACTTTTTGACCAACCTCGCCCCCTGGAAGAACGTAGTTTACTTAACTATTTTTAAAATTCACTGTCATTGCATTATAACCGGAAATATTAAGAGAAAATGATTCTAAAAACTTTTTTCTAATGGAAAAATATTTTCATATATATATGTAAATCTCAGTGTCAACTCAACTTTTAATTTTTCCTTTTTTTTATATATATAAAACTAATAAATTAAAAAATTTGAGTTTTTATAATTATCAGAAAGAATAACTCGAGGAGAGATGAATTATTTTTTCTGTTTTTAGGGTTTCATGGCCATGTGCGAAGCTCATATAGAGACTTTGGAGTCGGTTTATCATTCCCAGCCAATAGCAGCGCATTTGTGATTGTGCGTGAGAGAGAGAAAGATAGAGAACCCCAGAATAATTATAATAAACGAAAATGAACTTATTATAGCTCAAAATACTCGTAAGCTAATCCCCTTTCAATTAAAAAGTGGCAAATTTGAAAATACAAAATGGCGTCATTCCTGGGCAACGTAATAGAAGATGAAATCGGAAATACGCAAATATATTTATTAATTTCTTTCTACAAACGATGCAGAAATGCTGGGTAACGACATAATTTAATGTTTTCGGACTTGCTGATTACGAATCTGAAGTGCGAATTTCAAAATTCAAAATGGCGGATCCAGTATGGCGGACGGTTATTTTTAAATTCATTAAATTCGCTTGAAACTTGTGACTCGGAGGTTGTCGGGGTCGCTGATTACGAATCTGAAGTCTGATTTTTAAAATTTAAAATGGGGGATCCAATATGGCGGACGCTTTTTTTATAACTCGTTATAATTGCTTGAAACTTGTTACATTAAAAAACTAGTGTGCTCTCTGAATTTTTGTATTAATAGGTATCTTTCTAAAATCCACGAATAACGAGTTTTAAGAGTTTTTAATCGCTTTTTTAATATTGTCTGCCATATTGGATCCACCATTTAGTATTTTGAAAAACTAATATCAGATTCGTTGTCAGAAATCTCAGAACCCCCCAAGTAACAAGTTTCAAGCAATTTTTTTGATTTTTTATAAATACCGTCTACCATATTGGATCCGCCATTTTGTATTTTGTAAAACATCAGATTCGTATTCAGCGACCCCAAAACCCCCCGAGTAACAAGTTTTAAGCATTTTTAATTATTTTTTTTAAATTCCGTCCGCCATATTGGAACAGCCATTTTGTATTTTGAAAAAATAACACTAAATTCGTAATCAGTGACCCCAAAAACCCACGAGTAACAAGTTTCAAGCGAATTCGACGAATTTGGTCAAATTCGTCCGCCATATTGGATCCGCCATTTTGAATTTTGAAATTCGCACTTCAGATTCGTAATCAGCGAGTCCGAAAACATTAAAATATGTCGTTGCCCAACATTTCTGCATCGTTAGTAGAAAAAAAATTAATAAATATATTTGTGTATTTCAGCGTCTATTACGTTGCCCAGGAATGACGCAATTTTGTATTTTTAAATTTGCCACTTTTTAATTGAAAGGGGATTAGCTTACGAGTATTTTGAGCTATAATAAGTTCATTTTCGTTAATTAGAATTTTGGACAGAGCTCTGGTCCGTTTGACGTGGAACGTCCCACGTATATATCAAAAGGTATTATTGGGCATGTTACACCACTTTAGATCTTCTTTACAAAATTTTCAAGCTAACTCATATTTTTTTTCAAAATTTTTCCGATTATTCTTCTAAGGGTAGTTTTTAGGAGTTGATGATACTTGTTATAAATTAACAACATTAACGGGTATATTTCTAGGTATGCTTTACTATTTTAGATCTTCATTAGAATTTGTTTAGGCAAATTGGTAATATTCTCCAAAATCTTTTCCGATTATATTCCTTAAGGTTGGTTTTTAGGGATTGATATTTCTTTTGTTATCTGTTTGAAAAATAAGGGGGTATATTTTAGGGTATGTCGCACCACTCTAGATCTTTGATAGAAATTTTTTGTTCAAACTAGTAATTATTTTCAAAATTTCATCTGTTTAATTTCCTAAAGGCGGTTTTTATGATTTGTAGAATCTTCTCATTAATTAAAAAAATTAGTGAATTTATTTCTAAGAATCTTTTACCATTTTTGAACCGCATTAATACTTTTTTGTGGAAACTGAAACTTTTTTACACAATTACTTCTCCGATTGTTTTACAGAGGAGTGGTTTTGATGGATCTAAGGCTCTTGTTATCAATTTAAAAACTTGGAAAGTATATTTTAGGGCGTGTTTCACAATTTAAGATCTTCATTAGAAATTTTTTGTGAGAATAGATAATATTTTTCATAATTTCTTCTAATTTTTTTTTCTGAGGGGTGGTTTTTAGTGTTTGATGATTCTTCTTATCAATTTAAAAAATTAAGGTTTATGTTTCCCTGTATGCTTCACAATTTTAGAACTCCATTAGGATTTTATCGTGCGAATTAAGTGTCACGACTATCGAGGGATTACAGTTTGTTAAAGCGCTTTAGAAAGATCTTTATTAGAATTTGTTTGTTCAACTTTATAATTATTTTTTTAATTTTTCATATTATTTTCCTAAGTTGTGGTTTTTAGTGGTTGATGTTTTTTGTTATCAATTTATAAAATTGAGGGGTATATTTCTTTTTATATTTTACATGTTTAAATTTTAATTAGAATTTTTTTGTGGCAATTATTAATTATTTTCTTAATTTTTCATATTATTTTCTCAAGTTGTGGTTTTAAGTGGTTAATGTTATTTGTTATCTATTTAGAAAATTGAAGGGTATGTTTTTTCGTATGTTTTACCAGTTTAGATTTTAATTAGAATTTTTTTGGGCAAATTGATAATTTTTTTTCTAATTTCTTACAATTATTTTCCCGAGGGTCAGTTTTTTAGGATCATGTTATTGACCCTAGAAGGACTAACTAAGGTCGTTTGGTACCCCACACGAAATTTAAAGTAGGCTCCTGACCCATACAGTGTCAATTTAGGATGGGGACCCTAACCATAATTCAATTTAGTTACCTGACAGTTGATTTTAGTAGGTGAGCGTGAATTTCGTGCGGATGTCTGTCTTCAGTATGCAGTTAAAGTAATTCTGGGGTACCTAAATACTCCAGTTAGTCCTTTACGTTTCAAAAAAGTCAGGATAATAAATTTCTATTTTTTTATTAAAACGGTTTAATTGAACCTACAAAGCAAAAATGTAATGTCTATACTTGTAAAAAAAGTTTTTTTTAAAAAAAAAACAAATATTTTGAGTAACAATAAAAATGTTTTATAGTTGATTTTGGTAAATTTCACGTGCGTAATTGTTTATTAATTATTGAAATTTTATCTATTTAAATAATTATACTTTTTTCAAATAATTCAAAGGTCCATAAAAATTTCTTCAATAATGTCTATTCAGCTTTTAAAATCCACAGGATTTTTCTAAATTGGTCAATTTGTTGAAAAACTACAATATTTTTTGTAAAAATGCAAATTTTGAGAAAATTCGGTTCTTTTTTTTTGTTTTTGCAATATTTTTAGATTTGTTTATATTGTATTAAAAAATAAATTACACCATCTTCTTTCTTAATAAAAACTAGAAAAATCCACTTTATAAAAGCTGTTTTTGGTAAAATGCAAATCTTATATACACGTTTAAAATTTGGGGGATAAAAGGACCCTAGTTAGTCCTTAGAGGGTGAGAAAACTAAGTTAGTCCTTCAAGGGTTAATTTTTAAATTTGTGAGAACCATAAATTTCGGGGAGGGGGTTGGGTCCCAAAACAACAAGAAAATTTAAATAAAATAAAATAATTTGAACTTACCGAAAACACCGAAATTATAATTCGTCAACTGCTGAAATAATTACTGCTAAACGAGCATCAACCCAACTCTCAATTAATTTAGCACAATTAGAATCCAAAATAACCAACTCAAAAATTTAATGCAATAGATATAAATTTAATTTCCAAACTTTATCCAACAAGATTTTACCTTAACCGACAGACCAACTTAACAAAAAAAAAGGGGGAACTAAATTTCAAACCGATTTGTTGGACGCCTGGCTAACTAGTTAGCCATCGTAACTACTAACATAACTACAAAAAAAAAAAAAGAAATCCAAATTTTGCATTAAATTAAAAATAATTAACTTTCTAAAATTGAGAGAGGGGAGCTTCCCATTCTTATTCGGCTAGCGTTGCTGAAAACAAGGGAGAGTGGGGAGGTTCGTCCATGTTAGAGAGTTCGGATAAACAAAAAGAATGAAGCGTAATTCACAATGTTAAATGAATTTAATTAAATTAATTGAATTCGAGTTTACATCTGATTACTTTGCAACAGCATGGTAAAAGGCACAATTTTCAATCAACTCGGAAGTAAAATCTCAAGATTAAAAGAAATTAACAAATTTCCCCAAAAAAATGTATAGCTCGGCTCACCCTTAATATTCGTATCTAAATTGAATGAGAATTTAATTATCGAAATGAGCGATATTGAAAAGAAAACATCGAAAGTAAATTGAAAAGAACTAAAACGACAAATAGAAAGAGTAATCCACGCTATTTTATCACAATTATCGATCCACTCCACGATCCGATAAACTATAATAAAAAATCTATAATAAAAAAAATCTCAAAGTCTCAACGCGAAGCACAACCGAAAAGAAAAGACATCTTTAACAGTATAAAATTTCCGACATTATTAATCTTAGTTCCGATAACTAGTTGCCGATTTCTCCCAAGACATTATGCCTCCTGGACTCTAATATTATTAATCGAATTTAACGTTTCTTTTCTTTATTCTTTCCCGACACTTATTTGACTCACCGGACATCATATCAAACCGGAATATGATGAGAAGCTAGTGTCGCTGAGATCCTCGGCCACTCCAATCACGAACATAAAAAATGAGAGTTTGTATTAAGTTAATGAAACGTTAACAAAACAAAATAAATGCAAAAAAGAAACTTAATATTCACGACACAGATTGCTCGATACTCGGAAATTCACAAATCGAACCATAATATACACACAATGTCGGAAATCGGCGTGGCGTGCTCCCGCCATGATGAAAGGTTTGAGATTTTCCAACTTCCAATCTAATAATCTCAATTTTTATTAGAAATTCTTGTTTAATCTACACATAATTGAATCGAAATTAAATGAAACTAACTTACCAAAGAAATCTAGTCTTAGTAGTATATATCTACTTTATCTTTCGAAATATATATAGTTAAATAAAAAGAACGAAAATTTCTCATAAATTTTTGAGATTTAGTTTTACCGAGAACAAGATCTCACAATATAATGAAATATTTAGACAGAAAAATCGATGAAGACCCCAGAACTGTAGACAAGAGTGGAATCTTCGTAGCTGTGACGAGCGACTATTTTCTCGCTCGATTTTTATCAAATCGCGTAGCGGTTACGCGCGATATTTCAATTTCATTAATTTCTATCTTTTTAGAAATAAATTACTATTTCAAAGAATTCCTAACAACAACATTGTCCCAACATTGAAAAGACTTCTCAGAAAAGCACAATGCAGTGCAATAAATAAACTTTATTTATAACGAGAAACTATAATAATCCCTTACGGAAAATTAGGACATCCAATCTAAATTACGGGAAAAACCGAAGGATTAAACTTTCCGGTAATAAAGGCTATTGAAGAGCTAGACCCAGGAGGCTCTTTGGGCCCTCCGCTCCGATTACCAGATCTTAGAATAACAAACCTAGGCACGAACAAGAGTAATTTACTTGATCTAATTTACAACTCTAAATTGTTTAAACAATAACTATCAAGCATTTCAAACTATCTATTTTCCATGTCTTTTATTAACAAATTGTTATCATCACATAACAATAATAAATTTACTTTGATGATTAAATTGTAACATCGATAGAAACTATTCAATATTAATAATAATTCGCACGCATGAATGTTATGAACATATGAATGTTATAACTTTAAATGATATCACGATATTACTTGTATATTCACTTCAATGATTAGAAATATTACTGAATGAAAGATTGAATGAAACTCAATGTTTAATCACATGACATCGATAGTCTATAATTAATATTATATTAATTATTAAACATTTATTTATATTAAATATTTTATTTATGTATAAATTCAACGGCTAAATAAACAAATGTTTATTTCTACAATAAAGCTATGTAAATAATTGTAAATATTATTTAAGAATAATTAATTCAAAGAATGAAAGTAGAATAGAGTGTACGTGTGAGAGTATAGCGTAGTGTGTGTAGTGCACAGTGTACTCCACTGTACACGGCATAGTAGTATTAGTAACAGGTGACAGCGAAAGATGCGCAAAGGCGCTACTTTGGACAACGAGCGCGGCGCATGGACGCTCCACGTGCGCTCGAAGATAGTTAGTTCTAATTTAGCTGCTGACTAGAAAGGTCCTCCGGATCTTAGCGCAGCCTGTGTATTTATTGTGTTTTAAATAAATTTAGTTTTGGGTTTTACTCTTTAAGGAAGTAGATTCATTTTTACTACTCTTCCTTAAAGGGGTTTCCATCCGTTTGCACACGGTAATAGTCGTGTTTTTATTTCATAAATTCCCGCTTTCCTTTTCAGGAATTTAACTCAGAGAACCCGCGAATTAAAAGAGTGGATTCAACGCTTGTGCGGTTTAGCCAACTATCCGCTCGTAACAAATTGGGGGCTCGTTACCGGTCCTGAGTGCGGGAAAACATTTCAAATTAATAAAAAACTATTTTTGAATTTTTTAAGTGAAGTATTAAGTGCTGAAATTTCTCAAGTGACATTTTTTGTATAGAAATTTCAACTTCAAGAACAGTGTTCTAGTTCCCAACACGGTTCATGTTCCTTTTATGAACATATTTTACGAAGTGCGGTAAAGTGATTTGAACTAAGTTTGAAAACACGTGAATTGTGTAATAAACCTTTCGACGTTTCCGAACGAATTGTTTGATAAACTGCCCAACAAACGCTTGAAACAACTATAATCAAATATTGGTTCAAACTAACGGTTAATACAGACTTTTATGACAAATCAACGATTAAAAGCGAACAACTTCTTAAACGAAAACAAGTGATTTTTATGAACTTTGAAATCTTTATTTACTTCAATGATTTGTCAACTTTTCTAAACAATTCACATTTCAATATCACAAACAGTTGTCACGAATTTCAATCAATTGTCAAAATACATTTTTTTTTCACTTTTGCCAAACGGATCACGCTGAATACCAGTAACACGATTTCTGGTTACTGACACATGTTCCTGGTTCCTGCTGCCTGATCTTCGTGTTCCTGATTCTTGGTTCCTGACGAGTGTTCACGTTCCTGATCGACGTTCATTCTCCCTGATGACTACTGCAGGAAGCTGAGAAAAAGTGTTGTGTTGGTGCGGGAGTGAATCCTCATAGAGGAAAAGAAAGTCATTTCCGACAATTCTGGTGCAACGTTTTTCAACTTGTGTCATCAACCTGCGAAAAAGTAAAAGGTTTGAGAAAAATAATTTATACAAAAACATTAATAAATATTTTGTAAAAAGTGGTTTCCTTTCAAGAATTTCTACTATAAATTCAACTTATATTAAAAATCATTGAATTCACCTTTTTCATTTACTACAGACAAAGGTGCTAATGCAAATTAAAATTCACTTTTCATTTAACATCTATTCTCCTTCTAACAATAAAGTAATAAATTACCTTTTCTTTTAATCGAGATAATTATTAGCTTCTTTTATCCATGCTTTTACAGTTATTAATCCTTTGTTCACTACGTCACATTCTTTATTCACAATTTTCTTATGCACAAAAATACATTTCAACGAGTTACAATATATGCTTCAGTTTTTTTTTTTTTATTTTATTTTAGAAAAATTCGTTATAACAAATTGTAAGGAAACAACTTTATCAAAATTACTTGTTAAGTATAGTCATGCAAAATGGATAGTCAAATGCTAAAACGATGATATTTTAAAATTTAGTCACTACAATTTAACGTTACCAAAATTGTTGCCTCCACGCCTTTTTCAGAAACAAAAAAGTCTCAATATATTAACTTACATTATTTTTTTTCTCTTTCTCTCCCTTTTCAAATTTTTAAATCAATGAAAGTTTAAGGACGCTTATACCCTCAAGCGGTTTTCATTCTATCGGACCATGATTGTCAATATTTTTAATTTTATTTCTTCTTACAATTTGGTTTCTAAATAGTATTATGTAGTTAAAATCATTACACAAAAAATTTATTGAAAAATTTTTTCCGTAAAAATTGTAACAGTACATGTAAAGTCATGCATTTAATATGTCATTAAAATTTGATAAGAATCTGTAGAAATTGGGTTTTTTGGATAAACCTCCTTAAAACAAACAAAAAATTTTTTTTCCTCTTTCTACAGACAGCGTACACATAACCAAGTTCTAATATTTATATATTTCTTTTCTATCGAGTTGAACACAAATAAATTCTTGTCAAACTACTTATTGTACATTTTCAACTTTCAAAATATATATAAAACATTTTTTTTTTCTTTCTTTTACTCCTCTTCAAAAATGGAAAACAATTTTGCAGCCAATTATCAACAAGAAGGCGAAATGGAACAATTTAACGAAGGTGATAATCACGGTTATAATGACTATCACCGACACGACCAGGGCCATAACAATCGTGGTCACAACGACCAAGATTATTTACGTCCTCATTCACATGAACCATACCCTCCTCCCAATACCTCACAAGATAATGGAGAAAATTTTAATTCTCAAATTGTTTCGCGGATGAGTTCTGACGATCTACAACAGATAGCCGACATCCTATCTCGACAAATTAACGGCAATAGGGAAAACATTGCTCCGGAACCTCCCACTTCTCAATCACATAATTTGACTAACCACCAACAACAATCTCCATCGGGACAAAATCTCATTTATAATATCACCCATCTACGATCATTAGTTGATCTCATTACAGACTTTGACGGCGAAAATGTCCCTGTGGCAAAATTCATTACAGAATGCGTCGACATTTTCAACACAACGGCTCCATTTCTGTATAATACACTATTTAAATTACTGACCAGAAAACTTAAAGGGAAAGCTAAGGATTTTATGTCCCACTCCCAAGTCAAAACAGTTCTTGATTTAATTAATGAACTACAAGATTCTTTTACCCTTACCGATGATTATCCAAGCATTTACTTACAGCTTGCTAATTTATCTCAATCGCAGAGCGAATCGGTCCACTCCTACGCCGGAAAAGCTAGGAAAATTCTGTTCAGCTTATCTGAACTATCACAATCCTATGTAAACGAATCATTTACACAAATTAAGAGTATCGAAAATGACCAAAACGTAATGCGCTCTTTTCTTCGAGGCTTGTTACCCGAAATAGAATTGCGCGCCAGCATGAAAAACCCGGCAACACTTCAAAACGCTATACAAATCGCTTTAGAAGTGGAACGTGTCCTTTCACATCGAAAACACAATTCGCGAAATTGTGACCAACGCGCAGACAAACCCCCTTCCCAAGATAACACTGAAAGCGACAATAATCACAAAAACTCTAACGGTAAAAATAATAATAATAATAACAAAAACAGTAATAACAATAAACGTGGTAACAATAACAGGCGCGGTTTCAACACAAGGGGCGCAAATAACGCGAATCAAAACGGTCAAAATAAATCGGGTTATAACAAACAACCAGATGGTTCCGGTAACCAACAAAATGGTTACAACAACCAACAAGGTGGTTTTAACAACCGGCGAGATGGTTACAATAACCAACAGAATGGTTACAATAATCAACAAAGTGGTTATAGTAACCAACAGGGTGGTTACAATAATCATCGAGGTGGTTATAATAACCATCAACGTGGTTATAACAACACTCGGAGAGGTTATGGCCAACCAAGGGGCGGTTACAACAACTACAGAGGTGGTTATGGTAACAATGGCAGTTTCAATCCTCGACACCCTAATTACCAATTGAAACGAGGGGGCCAAGTTTCGCAAAATAACGGCCATTTCCAACAAATCTCCAGGCCACAATGCGACATTTGCAAAAAAACCGGACATGTTACAGAAAAATGCTTCTTGAAACGACTTCAAGATATTGAACAAAGTCGTTCCGAGAATTCAACTTCTAATCCCACACATTTAAACTAGATCACTGCCCTGCGAGCGAGCACGTCTTAGAGCAGCCACGTTCTCCATTTACGAGAAGACTAGTGCTCTCAATTAAAAATAATGACGACTGTACGACACCAAAACCTACCCTACAAATTTCAGACCCCAATATTTTCAATCTTCACGCGAAATTATTAGTTGATACGGGAAGCGAATTAAATCTTATCAAATATGATCGCGTATGGAAAAAAAGTCTCATTAATAAAATCGAAACATACTACTTAACAGGCATTGGCGAGGGCACCTACAAAACATTAGGTAGTATATCTCTCAACATCCTTAATAGGGCGAGCAACTTCCACGTCGTCCCTTCTACTTTCCCTATTCAAACTTGTGGAATTTTAGGCGCAGAATTTTTGAGAAAAAATTCCGCTGCTCTGGAATTTGATGAGGATAGCGTTAATATTCGATTACGATCTGCCGACATTTCTAGCCCGTGTAAGGTTATTATACCCGCGAGAACTAGACAATTGGTAACGCTGCCAATCAAAAAGTCTTTTAACCTTCCCGAAGGTTACCTCAAAAAAGTAGAAGTTGGAGAAGGAATTTTATTGGGCGAAAGCCTTGTGCATGTTCAAAACGGACATGCCAAGGTTTTTGCAATCAATATAACCCTCCATGACGTGGAAATTTCTCTGCCACTTGTCGATCTTCAAGAAGTTGATATTTTTTCCCCTACCAAAAAAGCGCCAAAAAACGTTTCGAAGCATTCCGCCAAGCGAATGACAAAATTATTAAACCTTTTCGATTTCTCCGGGTTAAATACGGAAGAGAAAAATAGTCTTCTCGAACCCATTTCAAAATTCCAAAATCGTTTTTACATGGAGGGCGATGTTCTCGAGGCTACCGATTTAGTGACACATTCCATTAAAACAACCGATCAAATTCCTATTTTTTCAAAGCAATATCGACCGGCCGAAACTTTACGAACAGAAATTTCAAAACAAACCAACGATTTAAAAGGTAAAAATATTATCGAGGATTCGGATTCACCCTACAATTCACCGGTGTGGGTTGTACCGAAGAAATCCGGACCGGACGGACAAAAAAGATGGCGGATGGTCATTGACTTCCGTCGCCTTAATGAAAAAACTGTTAAAGACTCGTATCCCCTCCCCCACATTTCAAGCATACTCGACCAACTGGGAGGAGCGAGATATTTTACAATACTCGACCTTGCCATGGGTTTCCACCAAATTAAAAGGAACCCCGATTCCAAAACGAAAACGGCCTTTTCAACACCTTACGGGCATTATCATTTTAATAGAATGCCCTTCGGGCTCAAAAATGCCCCGTCAACCTTTCAACGACTTGTTGATCGCGCTCTTACCGGCCTCCAGAACATTGAACTTTTCGTGTATATGGACGACATAGTTATATACGCAAAAACCTTAGCAGAACATACCCGAAAATTAAATGCCCTTCTCGAAAGACTTGATAAAGCCAAGCTTACCCTTCAACCGGAAAAGTGCCTCTTTCTCAGAAAAGAAGTCACTTATCTCGGGCACGTAATCACACAAGATGGCGTCAAACCTGATCCAAAAAAAGTTGAAGCGGTGAGAAAATTTCCAAGACCTCGAACTGCCAAAAATATTAAGCAATTTTTGGGCTTAGCGGGCTATTACAGGAAATTCATCCCTGACTTTTCCTCTGTCGCCAAACCCTTAACTTTTCTTCTGAAAAAAGAAAATAAATTTCACTGGACTGAATCCCAACAACAGTCTTTTAATAACCTGAAAGATATTCTATGCGAGCAGCCTTTGCTCCAGTACCCAGATTTTACTAAAGATTTTATCGTTACCACAGACGCCTCTCAATATGGTATTGGTGGTATCCTTAGCCAAAAATTCGACGGTAAAATTCTTCCAATAGCGTATAGTTCTCGAACGCTTACCGATGCAGAAACAAACTATTCCACTATCGAAAAAGAACTTTTAGGAATCCTTTTTTTAGTTGAATCCTTTCAGCCTTATTTATTTGGCAGACGTTTCCAACTTCAAACAGACCATCAACCTTTACAATGGTTTCATAAGATGAATCACCCAAATTCAAGATTGCTCCGGTGGCGACATCGTTTGAGTGAGTACGATCATGGTATCGAATATATTAAAGGCACCAAAAATGTTGGCGCAAACGCACTATCACGAAACCCATGTGATATATCTGAGGAAATCCTGAACGGGATTACTAATGACATAACTTTCAATGACGATGTTGATCCTCTAGAAATCATTACCGAACCTAAGCACAAGGTGAACATTACACCTGTGCCTCCTTCTATCTCCCCGGACGAATCAGAAAGTGATACTCGTATCGAAGCGGTTTTCCTCAATATTCACTGGGAAAATAATCATAACAAAAATAAATTTTTAAAAAATCAAAATCATTTTAAAAATAATAAGCACTACGAGACGGTTCCAGGAGAGAATTTCCAGACCACAAATAACAAAATTACAATAAAAAATAAAAATCAATCAAAATGTTCCAATGAGACTTACAATCTCGAGGATCATAAAAATCAATCAAAATGTTCCAATGAGACTTACAATCTTGAGGATCATAAAAATCAATCAAAATGTTCCAATGAGACTTACAATCTCGAGGATCATAAAAATCAATCAAAATGTTCCAATGAGACTTACTATCTCGAGGATCATAAAAATCAATCAAAATGTTCCAATGAGACTTACAATCTCGAGGATCATAAAAATCAATCAAACTGTTCCAATGAGACTTACAATCTCGAGGTTCATAATAATCAATTAAAATGTTCCAATGAGACAATCAATCTCGAGGATCATAAAAATCAATCAAAATGTTCCAATGAGACAATCAATCTCGAGGATCAAAAAATTCAATTTACGTTTGCCAATGGGATCTCTCATCTCGAGGATTACGAAGTGGACTGCAGCCACGATTTCAGGGACCGTACGATTGGGGTTCGTACGGCCCAAAATAACTTTGCATTCTTACGTCAAACGTCTGATCAAAGTTGTGGTGAGATTCTCCATGAAACCGGCCTCAATTCCAATAATAATTACAATAATTCCGATGACGAACACAGCGATCTTGAATGGGAAGATAATCATGACAAATTTACAATAAATTCTAGTAACAAATTGCCAAACATTTTATATGTAAAACCAAAAAATAACCTTTTCATTATAAATAAAACTTTAACAGAAAATAAAATTGCTACTTGTTGTCCACTTAATGGAACCAATCAATCACAAAACAATTCACTTGAAAATCCTGATTTTTCTTGCATTAAAATTTCTAGAGACAATCTATATATGCGAAATGATAATCTCGCAATTTTTATCCCAGCTAATCTTAAATTTACAACCGAAACAAACAAGCTACTGCTTACCGAAAATAGGTTCAAAATTGATGATCTGCTTATTCAGGATCCAGAAAATCTTCAAGTTGGTAACGTCATTGTCATTCAGTACGAAAATTATTCAGTTTTCAATATGATTATAAAGCCAACCTTTGATTCAAAACCTTCCTTCTTCGACGTTTCACGTACCATTCGGGCATTGAAATTTGCTATGGATCAAATCAACACAACCTCCGTCAGTTTATCACGGGTCGCGAACGGTCTCAATCACATTTCGTGGCCACAAATCAAATCTGAAATAAAAAAAACATTTGGTCAAGATAATTATAACATCACTGTTTGCTATGCTGAAATCGAAATTCCGCACGAAAGTGACATTCCAAATATAATTAGAGAAAATCATTCTTCGACTTCCAGTGGGCATAAAGGCACCTTGAAAACTTTCGAGAGAATTCGAGAAAGTTTTTATTGGCCTAATATGCGAGAAGAAATTAGAACTTTCGTGCGAAATTGCGAAACATGCAAATTAAATAAATTTGTTAGGGTTAAAACCAGACAACCTATGTCCATTACCGATACACCCACTCGATCATTCGAAAAAGTTGAAATGGATATCGTTGGTCCATTACCCGAAACGGAAAAAGGCAATAAATATATCCTCACAATCCAGGATAATTTTACTAAATATTCCCTAGCAATTCCTTTGCGTACCACGGACTCAGTCACAGTTGCCAACGCCTTTGCAGAAAATTTAATTTTTCGCTTCGGTTGCCCGGAAATAATACATATCGATCAAGGCAGCGATTTCACGAGCAAAATGATGGCTCATTTTTGCAAAATTTTCAAAATTAAGCAATTACGGTCCACAGCATTCCGTCCACAATCCCTCGGGTCCCTGGAAAGAAGTCATCACATATTAATACAATATTTAAAAAATTATTGCCAAAAAACAAACTGGGATAGATGGCTACCTCCTGCCATGTTTTCCTATAACAATTCAATACACGAAAGCACAGGTTTCACTCCACACCAACTCATACATGTAAACAAGGCCAGAATCCCATCTCAGTTCGCAAAACAGCAAGTTCCATTAACTTACAACTTATTACTACAAACATTATCTGAAAAGTTAACTGAAACACAAGCAACTGCAAGAGAACGCCTTCAAGCGGCA
The DNA here is from genome assembly GCA_037103525.1 of Ganaspis brasiliensis. NCBI lineage: Eukaryota > Metazoa > Arthropoda > Insecta > Hymenoptera > Figitidae > Ganaspis > Ganaspis brasiliensis. Next base: position 346,011 of record JAZKLR010000407.1, read on the forward strand.
AAAGAACGCTCCAAACGCTATTACGATAGCAAATTAAACTCACAAAAATACGAAGTTAATGATTTAGTATATTTACAACGAAACAACAAAACATCTAAACTTGACGCAGATTACGCCGGTCCCTACAAAATTTTACAACTTTTAAACGACAATAATGTCGAAATTGAATTGAAACCGGGTAAAAATAAAATTGTACACTCCAACCTTCTCAGACCACAAACCATCAAAATTTTCAAAGATCCAGTTTAAACAACTGTATTATCACATTTCTCTTTCAAACCTTCAAATCACTAATAACTTAAAAATATCCAAATTCCTTTACTCTTAATAGGACATATTAATTTTCTTAAATTGACTACATTTAGTTTCAAAATAAATTTATTCTCATTTTAGTAGTTTCAATATTCTGTTCCATTTCTAAAAATATTCAGAATTAAATAAATATAGATGTTTTTATGCATATTAGTTAGATTGAAAGTTTAAGTTATAAATTCATTTCTAATTTCATTTTATCTTAATAGACTACAATTACATTTTAAACTTCAGTTGAATTTACATTTTACTATTCTTATTTACTCAAATTAAATTTTACACAACAATCTTTTACTGATATTACAATGTTCTTTAATTTTTAACTATTATTCATAAATTCAGTCTCATTAACTATAAGATCCTTCAATTTGATTAATTCTGAATAACAATATTTGCTACAGTTTAACAAATTTCAATTCTTTTTCAATAAAATAAATAAAATAACTTAAAACGATAAAAATAATTCTAAAAATGGAAACAGTTTAATGGAAACAATTAAGCGTATTCAATTAATGAGTCAAATTTACGTTCAAACGGAGTCAATTTATTACGATTACATATAAACAAATTTTTCATTTCTTTCAAAACAATTATTTTCATAAAAATATTTACCTTCTCAAATTTGACAACAAATGTCAGGTCTCCGACCTTTATAAACGGCTGAACAACAGGCTACATTTTCTTTCAGGAAACTTGCCTTTAAATCGTCCCTTTAAATTTCAAGTGACACCAGCCTGGATCAAACACTCTCAACTCTCTGTAGGGGGGGTGAGTGGTGAGCAACTCGGACTTGCTCAATTCAACAAATTTGATCCACAATCACCATCTTCTTCTCCCTTTTTTAACACAAATTTCAATGTTTTGACAGTCACGTAAACAACATGTCAAATACACAATAACACGCCACTGATAACACAGTCCATAGATCAGACACTCGCTTCTCTGTATTCTCCAACATTATACACACGCGTCACACGTCATTACGCGGCATACACACTCGCGGTACCGAATAGCGCGATACGTAGGAGCTCGTAAATTACGCAACTTTGTAAATAATGTAAATTATGCGAATAACGTTAAAGATTAATCATAATTAATTTAATAAGGCTTTGCAACAACAACAATAAGAACTAAAAAGAAATAAATACCTTCAGTGCAAATAAATAATAAGTTATATTTCTATAAACTACATTTAAATGACAATCATTTAGAATTATAAGAATAACTAGACTCATAATTTTAACTAAATTTTAATAAACAAAAAACAAAAAAAAAACATAAATAATAAATAAACAAAAAAAAAAAAATATATATACAAAAAAAATAAATAAATAAAAACAAAAACAAAAATTTTAACTAAAAATAAGTCTATTTATCTTCATTACACTTAGTATTATGACTAATTGACTGCACTTTATGCATAACTTAATAATCATCATTTACAATATACTCTATATTTATACCTTTAATTAAGCATCAATATTTTCGTCTAACATTCTAAACTTGTATATAATCTAAACTTTTTCCTTCTTATACTTACTTTAATAATTTTAATAAACTACTTATAAAAAACACCTATCAGTACGAATCTACTATAATCTCTTTAAAAAAAAAAAATAAATAAATAATAATAAGACACGTGTAAATAAACAAATTATGTAAATTCGTATCTTTACAATAGAATACGATTTTCTAACGAAAATCTTCTCATAGGGGGAAGGTGTGACGAGCGACTATTTTTTCGCTCGATTTTTATCGAATCGCGTAGCGGTTACGCGCGATATTTCAATTTCATTAATTTCTATCTTTTTAGAAATAAATTACTATTTCAAAGAATTCCTAACAACTACATTGTCCCAACATTAAAAGACTTCTCAGAAAAGCACAATGCAGTGCAATAAATAAACTTTATTTATAACGAGAAACTATAATAATCCCTTACGGAAAATTAGGACATCCAATCTAAATTACGGGAAAAACCGAAGGATTAAACTTTCCGGTAATAAAGGCTATTGAAGATCTAGACCCAGGAGGCTCTTTGGGCCCTCCGCTCCGATTACCAGATCTTAGAATAACAAACCTAGGCACGAACAAGAGTAATTTACTTGATCTAATTTACAACTCTAAATTGTTTAAACAATAACTATCAAGCATTTCAAACTATCTATTTTCCATGTCTTTTATTAACAAATTATTATCATCACATGACAATAATAAATTTACTTTGATGATTAAATTGTAACATCGATAGAAACTATTCAATATTAATAATAATTCGCACGCATGAATGTTATGAACATATGAATGTTATAACTTTAAATGATATCACGATATTACTTGTATATTCACTTCAATGATTAGAAATATTACTGAATGAAAGATTGAATGAAACTCAATGTTTAATCACATGACATCGATAGTCTATAATTAATATTATATTAATTATTAAACATTTATTTATATTAAATATTTTATTTATGTATAAATTCAACGGCTAAATAAACGAATGTTTATTTCTACAATAAAGCTATGTAAATAATTGTAAATATTATTTAAGAATAATTAATTCAAAGAATGAAAGTAGAATAGAGTGTACGTGTGAGAGTATAACGTAGTGTGTGTAGTGCACAGTGTACTCCACTGTACACGGCATAGTAGTATTAGTAACAGGTGACAGCGAAAGATGCGCAAAGGCGCTACTTTGGACAACGAGCGCGGCGCATGGACGCTCCACGTGCGCTCGAAGATAGTTAGTTCTAATTTAGCTGCTGACTAGAAAGGTCCTCCGGATCTTAGCGCAGCCTGTGTATTTATTGTGTTTTAAATAAATTTAGTTTTGGGTTTTACTCTTTAAGGAAGTAGATTCATTTTTACTACTCTTCCTTAAAGGGGTTTCCATCCGTTTGCACACGGTAATAGTCGTGTTTTTATTTCATAAATTCCCGCTTTCCTTTTCAGGAATTTAACTCAGAGAACCCGCGAATTAAAAGAGTGGATTCAACGCTTGCGCGGTTTAGCCAACTATCCGCTCGTAACTTCACTACTTCAGCATAATCCTATCACAAATTTTAGTTGAACTCAAATATTTCTTTCGATCCTTGAATCTTTTCTACTCAACTTGGCAAATAGTTAATTCTGACTAGTATTAATTAACTGTAGACTTGAACGGGCCGAAAGAGTTGCCAGCCATGAAGCTCATCGAGTCACCAGGCTTGAATCTTGATCCACGGTTGGCAGCAATGTCATAACAAGATATCCTAACCTCGAACTCATCTTTTACGTTGTCCGAGTCTTGTTTTTGGTTAGGATAGATATAAAAACACAAAGGTGTCCTTCGGTAGGCTCATCTAATTACAAGGTTCGAGTCTTGCGCTACCAAAAGAGGAACCAGATTGACTTTTTCTTCGTCGTGCTCATCTGTAATAAGGCTCGAGTCTTGCAGCGGCGAAGGTAAAAATGTCGTTCCATAACGTAACGAAACCCCGTTGAGTCTCCTTTATTTTTGCAGAAGTTGGTGTGGATATTGAGTAGATGTGTGACATGGATTATTTGACCAAGTGTTTATTCTGTATTTCGGCTATTCCTGACGGTGAGATGTGCTTTCGTGTATCAGCAATTCGTCCTCGTCTTCCTAGTCGATCCCGGATTCCGGTAGCAGCGATTTTCCATACAAAAAAAAAAGAAAACAACGACAGAAAATACCAAAAACTATTACTATTACGCTATATCGTGGCCGATTCGTGGAGTGGAGCTTCGTATGGAGCTTGCTCTCGAGGTAACTCATTTTAACGCGAGTCAATAATAATAAACAAAAAAAATAAACGGGTAATATCAGTGCATCCTCATGTATATAAAATTGAAATTTTTGTGGCGTGCAAAATTGCAACGTCACAAATTTTAAGTGTTCATTTGTGGGTATAATTTAACATTTTGAATCTATATTAAAATTTTTTAGTGGAAATTGATAAATTTGTTTATAATTTATTTTGATTATTTCTCTAAGGGGTGGTTTTTATTGTTTGATGAATCTTGTTATCAATGTAAAAAATTAAAGATTATATTTTTGGCTATGCTTTACCATTTTATAACTGTATTACGATTTTTTCGAGCATACTGATAACTTTTTTAAAATTTTTCCTGTTTTATTTCCTGAGGGTGGTTTTTAACAGTTGCGGTTTCTTTTTATTAATTTTAACAATTCGGGAGTTATAATTAAGACTTTTTTGAGCCAACTGAAAATTCTTCGAAAATTGTTTCCGATTATTTTTTAGAGGGGTGATTGTTAAGGATCAATGATTCTTCTTATTAATTTTAAAAATTCGGAGGTTTATTTCAGGGTATGTTTTACCATTTTAGATCTTCATTAGAATTTTTTTGTTGAACTTGATAATTTATTTTTAAAATTGTTTCCACCATTTTCCTGTGGAGAGATTTTAAGGATCTTGTTATCAATTTTCATAATTAAAGCGTATATTTCTGGAAATCTATCACCATTTTTGAACTGCATTAAGTTTTTTTTTTGCGAACTGATAATTTCTAAAAAAAAATTTTCTGATTTATTTCCTAACGGTTGGTTATTAGGGCTCAATGATACTTGTTATAAATTTCAAAAATAAGGAGGTTTTATTCTGCTTATGTTCCATTAGTTTAGATCTTTATTAGAAATTTTGTGGTCAAATTGAATATTTTCTATATTTGTTTCTGCTGATTTTTCTGAGGGGAAAATTCTTGATTAGAATTTTTTTGTTAAAATTTGTAATTTTTTTATATTTTTTTCCGTCTATTTTTCTGTGGTGTGGTTTTAAAGGATCTTGTTATCAATTTTAAAATTTGAACAGCTTATTTCTGGGTATGGTTCACCATTTTGAATCTTTATTAGAATTTTTTGCGGTAATTGCTAATTTTGTTTATAATTTTTTCCGATTTTATCACTGAGGGGTGGTTTTTAGTGTTAGATAATTCTTGATATCAATTCAAAAAATTAAGATGTATATTTCCCTGTATGCTTCACAATTCTAGAACTCCATTAGGTTTTTTTTGCGAATCGAGTGTTACGACTATCAAGGAATTACTCTATGTTTAAGGAGGTTTATCCAAAAAACCAATTTCTACAGATTCTTATAAAACTTTAATGACATAATAAATGCATTACTTTACATGTACTGTTATAATTTTATTAAATTTTACCGTTCTGTTTTTAAGATATAAATTTATAAAGTTGGAACTTTTACATGGAAAAAGTAACAAAACGCGCAAAATGACTATATTTTAATTAATTTAAAAAACACGGTTCTACAAATTATTTTTAAAAAACTAATATATTTTAAACTGTAATAGAATACAGCTTTTACAATAATATTTAATTAATTTACCGTTCTGTTGTTAAGAAAATGTTATTAAAGGGTAGAAATCCTTCACTTTTTTGAAATAATCAGGAAGAAAAAATTTTAGAAAGTTGGATTTTTCAACAGAAATTTTTTTTTCAATAATATTTGTTTGTGTAATGATTTTAACTACAAAATACTATATAGGAACCAAATTATAAGATGAAATGAAATTATAAAAACATTGACTATCATGGTCCGATAGAATGAGAACCGCTTGAAGGTATAAGCGTCCTTAAGCGCTTTAGATAAATATTTATTAGAGTTTGTTTGTTCAACTTTATAATTATTTTTATAATTTTTCATATTATTTTCCTAAGTTGTGGATTTTAGTGGTTGATGTTTTTTGTTATTAATTTAGAAAATTGAGGGGTATATTTCTTTGTATGTTTCACCAGTTTAGATTTTAATTAGAATTTTAATGGTCAAACTGATAATTTTTTTTTATAATTGTTTCCAACTACTTTTCTAATTTGTCGTTTTTTGGGGTTGTGAATTCTCGTTTTCAATTTAAAGAATTAAGGGTTATATTTTTGGGTATGTCCCACCGTTCTAGAACTTTATTAGAATTTTTTTTTTAATTTGTAATTTTGTTTAATATTTTTTACGATTATTTTCCTTAGTGGTATTTTTTAGGAGTTATTAGCACTTGTTATAAATAAAGTAAAATTTTAGGCATTTTCTATCATTTATGACACAATTTTGGAAATTGAAGTTTTTTATAAATTGATTGTTTTCCCCTGTCTGCTACTATCCATCGTGTATTTTAATTGCAAATTAATGTTTTTTCGGATTTAATTAGTTTAATTTCAAATTAAATTGAATTAATTCTAACATTTCGTTATAAATAAATTAAAGTAATTAAGCTTTTAATAATGTCATTATTAAGGGATCACAGTTTCTTCCCTTTTTCACATAATCCCCTTTTTTCACCTTTTCCCCTTATTTTCCCCTTTTTTTAGAAAAATCACCTAAAACACCTTAAATCAAGATTTTATCACCTAAAGCACCTAAAATCAACATTTTTCTCTTCTTTGGCCTTGTTTTTTCTATAAAGTTTCTATTTTTTCACTTTAGAAATGCAAAAATTTATCCTTTTTTAGGGTGTCTGTACAGTTTTGAGAAATTAGTTATTGAATTTAAATGTTTAATGATAATTTCTAACTTGAAATAGTTTTTTATTATTATTTATTGAATTTATTTAGATTTTAAACAAGAAACATAAAAAAAACATAATTAAAATAAAATTATTTTAAAAATTTATATAATTTTCTTTTTACTATGTATTCTTAATTAATTAAGCAAATTAATTAATTGGATAAAAAAATTTGTTATGAAATATTTTTTACTCGTTTTAAACAAATATTAGGGGAGTGGGCCCCAAGATGGACAGGGCCCCAAGATGGACATTTCGTATAAAATTTTTGTTTAAGGTGGCAGTGCCTTATGCTTTTTGTCATGTTTGTTGTTTGTCTAGACGAAGATTTTGATGCACATTTGAAGAAAAATACCAGTTGGTTTTTCTTCTATACATGCGACGTAATTTTCGGTCTAAAAAAGTTTTGTAACAGTTTTTTCTTAAGTTGGTAAAGTTACTTAAATTTATGATTCAGAATGAGTACTTAACGTTATAATATTCTTTATTTATCGTATAATAATATCCTAAAATAATTTTACTAATTCAGTGTTCGTATATATATTTTTACTGGGGATTAAAAAATGGTGTCATGTACCCTAAGATGGACAGGCCTCAAATCTCAATGTATTTATTTGCATATTTTCAATTTTACACTTTTTTAATAATTTTTTGAGACAATTAATTAAAATTTTTTATTTTCCACCATAAAATGTCATGTTATCGTTAGAGAATTTGATATACAGTCGAACCTGGATAAGTGACATTCCAAGGGACCAAAATTTTTTTGTCACTTATAGAGGTTTTTCACTTATAGAGGTTTTCACTTATGGAGGTCGAAGAGCGGCCACTGTCACTTATAGAGGTTTTGTTAATCTACAAGTAATACGAAATTTAATTAATTGAATACTTTATTTAAAGAAAATTTTATCAAAAAGTAATACATGAATATTAATTAATTGATTGAAAAAAATCTGTCAGTTTTGTTCGTTTTTGAATTGTACTATTGTTTACAAGCTTCTCAAGTTCATAAATTTTGTCAAAAACAGATTTAAAGCTTATCACTTAATGAAAGTGTTTTAATTTTTCGTTTAGACATTTTGAAAACGGGAATATGAGATTGGTAAAATTTGAAATTCACAAACGCTGTCTGTTATGGTCAGTTTGAAACTAAATTTTTCTGTTTAATAGGTTTACTAATTATTATTATTATTTCAACAGATCGCCTTTGTTCCGCTTTACCTGTATAGAAATTTTATTGATTGCTTATTTATTTCTACTGCCCTAAAGGTAATTGAAATGCAGCAGAGATTTTCACTTATAGAGGTCCGAGAGACGTTTCTGTCACTTATAGAGGTCTAGCCAAAAAAAATGAAGGAGAGTATTTTCACTTCCAGAGGTTCGAGAAAAGTTTCTTTCACTTATACCCAGGTGCGAATTTTGGTCGGCAGCCAGAGTTTGTCCGTCGGGCCAAGGTCGGCACAACTCTGGCATGCGTAGTTACGTCTGCCAGAGTTGGCCCAACTATATTTTTTTTCAAGTTCCCAAAGTTGGGCCGACTCTGCAAGCCAACTGTGGCACTCGCAGTTTTCCCGACCGCCGGCCCAACCTTGCCCAGAGTTTCCCCAACCGTTGGCCAAACTCCGTAAAACATAGTTTAGGGGACTTTAATTTTAGAGGTCGGACCAACCTTGCCCAGACTTTCCCCGACCGTTGGGCAAACTTTGTGAAACACAGTTTAAAAAACTCTAAATTTAGAGGTCGGTCCAACCTTGCCCAGACTTTCCCCGACCGTTGGGCAAACTTTGTAAAACACAGTTTAAAAGACTCTAAATTTAGAGGTCGGCCCAACCTTGCCCAGAGTTTTCCCGACAGTTGGCAAAACTCCGTAAAACATAATTTTGGGGACCTTAATTTTAGAGGTCGGTACAACCTTGACCAGAGTTTTCCCGACCGTTGGGGAAACTCTGTAAAACACAGGTTAAAAACTCTAAATTTAGAGGTCGGCCCAACCTTGCCCAGACTTTCCCCGACCGTTGGGGAAACTTTGTAAAACACAGTTTAAAAGACTCTAAATTTAGAGGTCGGCCTAACCTTACCCAGAGTTTCCCCGACCGTTGGCAAAACTCCGTAAAACATAATTTGGGGGACCTTAATTTTAGAGGTCGGCCCAACCTTGCCCAGTGTTTCCCCGACTGTCAGCAAAACTCCATAAAACATAGTTTGGGGGACTTTAATTTTAGAGATCGGCCAAACCTTGCCCAGAGTTTCCCCGACCGTTGGGGAAAATCATTGATTTCTCTTAGAAACATCAAAAATGTCATTTATAAATTCATTTAGCATAATTAAAAAGTAGCAAAAATTTTTTTTTAAATTTAAATAGATAAAAAATAAGTCTACAGAAGAAATGTAAAAATCTTTCAACAATAAAAAGTTTAGGAAAATTAAACCAAAAGATTTTAATAATAATAGTCTTAAAACACTTCTAAAACCAATTTTAAAAAATTGTTGACAATTAAAAATGTTTAGGAAAGAATAATTAAGTTTACAAAGAAATAGACATTTATTTATTGAATGTTGTAATCTTATAGTAAATGATGATGCGATGATTTAAATCAAAGTGATAAGTCAGTAGTAGTCCTTATTTTTTTATTTTTCTTCCATTTGTTTATAAAAATTTGTTTAAACAAATTAATTTTCAAACAATTTTTAACTTCAAAGTCATCATTTATTCCACCCTCCTCTTTCCAATAATCGTTTTTTAATATTAATGTATTCCTAAGCGTAAGCTGAGATGAGTACAGAGTCATTGTCATTATTCATTAACTATTTAAAATATACAGAATTGAAAATTTTAAAAAATCACTTTGTTCCTTTTGTAATTTTTTCTTTACTATCAATTGCCGCGAATTATTTTTAATAATTTTCATCTTATTTCTATTTGTTTATAACAATTTGTTTAAACAAATTATTTTTTAAACAATTATTAACGTCAAAAATCATTATTTGGTCCATGGTCATCATTCCAGTATTTAATTATTTAATATCTGAGTCTCTCTAAGAATAGGCGGTAATGAGTTAAGCTATATAGTTGATAAGTTTAAATTAAAGTTTAAAGTTAGCAATTAAATTTTTTAATTGCTATATAGTTAAATTATATAGTTTATAATTTCTTATTGCAATCAGTGATACTACGGTGCATAGCGTACTGGACTGTCAGCTGGAGGACCAGGGTTCGAATCTTCGTGACTACAAAAGTTTTTCTGTTTCAGGTTCTGATAATATATGTAATTTAAACTATTAATATTTATGTAATTGAATTTATAAATTGTATTATGTAATTATATGTACTTTAATTAATGTTAAAATTAAGATAAAGTAGTAGGTTGGCCTAACTTTTGGATGAGTAGTTGGGCCAACTTCGGGAGCAGTAGTTGGCCCAACTATGAATACCGTTGGTCGGCGAACCGTTATCATTTTGCTGGTTGGCCCAACTTTGAGATGAATAGTTGGGCCAACTTTGGGAACAGTAGTCGGCCCGACTTTGGGCTCAGTAGTTTAGCCGACTTTTGGGTTGGCCAAACTCTGGGCTTTGAGGTTGGCCCAACTTTGGGCTCAGTAGTTGGGCCGACTATCAGTACCGTTGGTCGGCGAACCGTTATCATTTTGCTAGTTGGCCCGACTTACGGCATGCAGAGTCGGACCAACTGCCGCAAGGTTGGCCCGACCGTGGGCCGACGGACAATTCGTACCTGGGTAGAGGTCTAGCCAAAAAAATGACTGGTCACTTACAGAATACTCACTTATAGAGGTTTTTACATGGGAAAATGACGGGACCTGGCGAGAGCCGTCACTTATAGAGGTTTTTCACTTATCCAGGTGTCACTTATCCAGGTTCGACTGTATCTATATTTTTCGATATTTTATGACTTTTTACTGTTAAGCTATTAGATTGAAGTTTTAAGAAATGTTATTTCCTGATAAATTCCGTAAAATGATTAAAAATTAGTTTCAGAATTGTTACAGGATGTTAATTTCTTATTTACTACAATTTTCAGAGACTTTTAAGAAGGTGTCCATCTTGGGGCCACTTTTTTTTAGACCAAAAATTTTAACAATTAGAAAAAACGCTTTAAAATATGTTTATGTTCAAAATACAATTTTATCTCTGTGGCCATAAGTTACCTTATAAATTGTACTTTCATCTGGTATAAAATATTTTAATATATTTTATTTAGTTTGGATTCTACAGCAATAAGACAAAAGGGTGTCCAATTTGGGGCCCTCTCCCCTACTAGTTTTGCATTATAAAATAAAAGCATGTATTTTTGCTGAAATACATCAAATTTATTCTATTGAATGAAAAAAATTGTTTATGAAATTTATTTACTTATTATTTTAAACAAAAATTAATTGTTTTGAATTAGGAAATATAAAAATACAATAAAAGAGATTCATCAAAATAATTTAAATTGATTTTGTCCTATTTCGCTATTACTATTTCTGAAAGTGCTCTTTCTTTTTAAATTTTTATAAACAGATTAAACAAAAAAAGACTAAATTAATTAATAAAACTGTTTTGAAAAAAAGAAACAATAAAATTTTGTTAAAGAAAACTTAAATTATTAATATAACCCTTTTTTCTTAATTTCCAAAATCCCCTTTTTATTCAAGAAAATCCCCTTTTTTGAAAATCAAAATCCTCTTTTTCACCTAAAATTGAACGAAGAAACCAATGTAATCCCTGTAATGATAAAAATTAATTTATAAATTAGTTTTATTTAGACTATTAATTTTCGTACTCATATATTCTCTAAATTAACAATAGAGTGATTTGATTTTGGTACGAAAAAGAACGTGACTTCCTTTGACTGGTTGTCAATATAAGTGGGTTAATTGGTTAATAGTGTTAGTGTAGAAACACCGGATATTACGAGAGTTTAATATTTTTAAAATTTTGTTTCAATTATTATGAATTAGGTAAGATCAGGTAAGGTCGGATAGGATCAGATAGGTTAGGTTAGGTCGGGTAAGGTCGGATCGGGTCAGGTAAGGTATGGTCAGGTAGAGTCGGTACTGATTTTGTTTGTCTACAGCTATTAGACCATTAGAACTCGACTGTCGATAAACCGATTGTACTTATGAGAGGTTCTTCTACAGTTTTCCCACTCTACTGTCGAGAAAACCCAATATTGGGTGGTCCAGGCAAATCTGAATACTCCCAATTTTAAATCGTTCTGTAGACGCAAAACACCTAAGTTTAATTTTAGGTAAATTTCCAAGGGGGCGCCACTTATTAAATTCTAACTCTCCACTAAAGTTATCCCAGAAGACGAAAAACTCGCTATATCTATCGGTCGCGAACCAAGCAAGCTTGACTTGGCACGACCGCAAAATCTAGGATTTAACCAGCGGAACTAACCCCATGGTTTTAAATTTGGTACTAATTTTTCAATATTTCTTAAAATCGAAAACGTAAAAAAAATTTCCCTCCGGATTGCCTGTTGAATTATTTGAAAACGTCGTGCAGATTTTTGCACCTGGGTTCTAATCAATAAACAATTACAAATTTCTTAAAATAATATTAATTAACAATTACGTAAAACTATTAATAGGGTTATAATTTCGTAAGTTGAATTATTTACTAGAGAAAACTGTATATTTAAGTTTAACAGTTAATATAATTTTTCGTATTTGAATTTTCTTCGCGCATAAATCTAATTTTATTTTTTTATTTTTTAGAACTCTAAATTTTATCAAAGAGTCTTTGTATTAGCATTAATCAATTTACTCTATTAAATTGAAATACAAGAGTATTTAAAGTTGCTCAAAAACCATGAACTTTTCCATAAATTCTTAATAAATTCCCATAGGAGAATAAAAAACTGAATATATTTTTGAAAATAATCAACTAAAAAGTGATCAAAAAGTAAATTAATATGTAAAATAATAATAAATTTACAAACTTTAAGATTTATAAGAGCAAAGTACTTAAAGAAATGTAAATAAAAAACATAAAAGAATATCAAAAAAACAATAAAAAAATTGAGAAATTCGGCCGATATTCATGTGATTAATGATAGGATCACAGCTCTTCAATATTTATTTATTAGAATGTACCTAATTACTAAAGTTACTTTTATTATCTGGAGTGAGTATTTCATTATTTAGAATAATTGTGCAGAAACGGCACAAGTCCTTAAATCAAAATTGTTCAGGAATTAATAAAAACTGTTTTTCTTGTAAATGTGAAATTTTTTTCCAATGATGCTTCTTGCATTATTTTCTACTAACCTATAAGTTTAAAAATTCAATATGATTGATTTATATTTTAATTAATATAAGGTTTAAAAAAATAAATCATCTTTTGGACTTGTACGGTTTCAGCACACAATGAAATCTTAACGAAATATAAAAAAAAATTTAATTAAAAATTTAATGAATTAAAATTTTGAAATGTTTGAATAGATTCGCTTGTAGTTAACGGTATAGAGCGCACGATAAAGAGGCTTTCACAGATGTCTGTTGCGCGAGCTCTATGGCGTTACTACCCTCAAATTAGCATACCGTTAGTACATTTTTTATAATTAATTAAATTTTTAAATAAATTTCATTTTTTGTGTTTATTTTGAAAGAGTGCATTGAATTAAATCTAGTGCACCAATCGGCATTTCAAAATTTTACATAGGCTTAGAGACATAAAATAATAAAATTTCGAACAGTTTTTTGCTTTTTTCTCGGTTTTATCTATTTTGCAGTTAACGGTGTTTGGGAATATCGAAGATTGGAAAGAAGAAACAGAATCTAATTTTAAGAAAACAAAATAAAAAAGTATTCATATAAATTTGCACTGAAAATTGTTCTGAAAACTTATAAAAATTTTATTTTGATAAATGTTTAATTATTTTATTAAGTATTAATTAATGTTGCTGTGAGACGAGACAATAGAAGTATATAGAGTACAAATTGTAGAGAAAAGAAACACATATCGTGGCTCTTTCGCGGAAAGACTAATAGATAATAACGGAAGCATCTTAATAAATCCCTGTTTTTTGAGACCAACTAATTTTGTTCGCTTTTTTATTTTTAGAATTAGGAATTATCTTAAGAATTATCTTCTAGAATAATTATTCGCAGTTTTTCAAGGAATTGCTAATCTTTTGAGTAATTTCAGTCATTTTTATTGAATTTTTTTTCTATGTGCTTAAGGTTTAATGAGTCAATGAACTTAAATGCTTTTACCTGATTTAAAATTGTAAAACAGAATTTACTAATAAATTTTATTTTATTTTTATAATAATTCAAACTTTACTTTTCTTACTCTAAAAAAACAAACAAAATAAATTAACAAATGTCGATTTACTAGAAATAAATGACAGATTGTACAAATTCTGCGAACTTAATTACTTTGTTTTTAGAAAAAAAACTAAATTTTATTTATAAATTACCCTATGCCATTATTATTATTAATATTATTTATAAATAATATTTATTGAAACAAAAAAATATGATCGTCCTTGATTGTTAAAATTTTAGCTTCATATTAAGTAAGTCGATAAGAAGTATATTTGTTTTAGAAAAAAATAGCGATTTTAAATAAAGTTTTTTGTTTTTTCTGGAGAAAAGTAAATAGAAATATAAATAATAAACCACGGTGTTAGCTCAGTTGGTTAAATACTAGACTCTGCGGTCGCGCCAAGTCCAGCTTGCTGGGTTCGCGCCCAGATGAGTCTGGGATTTTTCTAACTCGTGAGATAACTTCAGTGGAAGGTTTGACGTCGAGGAATAATGATATGCACTCCACTGGCGAGAAAACCCAATATACCGGGTGGTCCAGGCAAATGCGAGTACTCCTAATTTCAAGCCGTTCTGTAGACGCAAAAAACACTTAAAGAATATATACAAAGGTACAATTCTAGGAACTCCCTACGGGGAACACTCATTGGGCCAGTAAGGTCGTTAAAACGAATGTATAGGAACTAAAAAAAAATATATATATAATAATAATTAGTATTATTCCATTCTTGGAGACCAAAGATAAATATAGTTGGGAATGGACAAAACAGCGATGTCTCCAGAGTCGGGCACATCAATAGAAGTTAACTTTATCTTCAAAAGTAAATAGAACAGAAATTAATAACAGTAAGTAATTTAAAACAGAGAGGTCGTGCGTTTTCTACTTATCTACAAAATGGGTACAAAGTATTTTTTGTAATATTTATATTAGATGCAAAAAAAAATTTTTTTTTCAATTTTCCATTTTTAAAACGTGAATAAATATAAACTCAAAATTACACTAAAAGGTTCGCAAATAGTTCATTTCATGTGTTCCCAGCAAATAACAATTAATTTAGTGGAATTTAAACGAATTAACATTTTTGTTAAGTTGCTAATCGTTTCTGTCCCTAAGCGGGATTTACTGAACCCAACTGTATATTTGTTTTAATTTAATTCCATTTGGTTCAATTTGTGCAAAGGAATTGACCAATTCGGCTATTGAATTCGTGCTGACGAATTGAAAAAGACTGACGCCAAGAAATTTGGTCATTGAATTGAATCGAATAGCAGATTTATAACTTCAATACAGTCATCTCGAATTTTCTCGGATTGCAATAAAGTTTAATTCGCATTTGTCGCTAAGCAAGAAATCATGAAGCTTTTTATAAATTCGATTTAATTTGTACAAATTCTTTATCGTTTGATGGATATTTCTTAAAAATTTTTTTTCTATATTTCCATTTCTAAAACTTTGACAACACTGAAGAGGATTGCGCTAGATAGTTTTCATATAGCTCATTCAACGTGTTTTTAAATCACCTGCACGCTGATAAAAATATATTAAAACTTTGGCTGGTCTCGAGTTGAGCAACACGTAAGGGGTAACAGATAGAGAGTCTTCCCACACCATGCGGCCGTGAGCCTGACTGAACTCGAGTCTAGGCTCCCTGCTGCGCGCTCAAAGCTGCACCGCCCGTCGAACTAAAGCCATTGTCAAGCGGAAGCTCATTAGTGACAAATTTTTCAAACATAAAAAACATAGATTTCTAATGTAACCTAATTTTCAAGGTTACATTCGAAATCTACGTTTTTTTACGATTACGGAGGTATAAATTTTTTTTCGAAAAAACCATTTTTAAGAATAGCCAGGCTACAATTTTCAGCAACATTTGTCTAAAAGTATAAAAGTTTAATTTTCCCTTTACACTTTCCCCAGGCTTAGGACTGGCAGCAACTTTAACTGAATTTAAGTTGGTATTGCTGGCGTGTTTAAAAAATTTGGGAACTTCCCGGAGATGCAGCTGTTCCAAATGTTTAATAACTTTTAGACAATCGTAACTGCTGCAAGCACGTTTAACGTGTACGGCCATTAAACAAACTAAACCAAACTTTCTTTCCTTCTCGACTTCTGATAGTGTGCGGATGTTTCAGGACATATTGTGTCACGAAAATTTCTGTCTCCAACAAAATTAAATTAGGATATATATATATACATATATTTATATTATATACGGATTTTTCAAAGCTAACTACCAAATAATATAGCCTGGGCAAAGTGTGAAGGGAAAATTAAACTTTCATACTTTCACATAAATGTTGCTGAAAATTTTATAAGTTCATTAGTGTTTCATTTTTTTGAGAGAAATGTTCCTGAAAATTTCATTAATGTTTAATTTTTTTAAAGTAAATGTTCTTGAAAATTTTATGTCAATTGTAGCCTGGCTATTCTTAAAAATGGTTTTTTCGAAAAAAATTTTATACCTCCGTAATCGTAAAAAAATGTAGATTTCGAATGTAACCTTGAAAATTAGGTTACATTAGAAATCTATGTTTTTTATGTTTGAAAAATTTGTCACTAATGAGCTTCCGCTTGACAATGGCTTTAGTTCGACGGGCGGTGAAGCTTTGAGCGCGCAGCAGGGAGCCTAGACTCGAGTTGAGCCAGGCTCACAGCCGCATGGTGGGGGAAGACTCTCTATCTGTTACCCCTTACGTGTTGCTCAACTCGAGTCCTTCGAAAACTTTCAACAAAACATAAAATTAAAATTACTAAAAAAAAAAGGAATAACTTTTTATTTAATTATTAAAATGTTAATAACTATAAATATAATTGCACTAGAGGGTTCGCTACTCGCTGAATCGATGGGTTTTCAAAAAATATAACAAATAAAATACTAACCTTTTAACTTGAACCTGAAAAGAATAATTTCAAATTACACATCCTTGCATTTTTTTAAGAGAAAAACAAAAGTTTTTGAGTCTGTCAACCTGGTGACATTTTGAGAGGAAAAAATCTTCCATCTCCGAAATCCTCGTGTCTTTATGAAGGAAAGGTAAATATTTTACAAGTCTGAATTCCTCGTGGCCTTTTGAACTAAAGAAGAATATTTTTCCAGTCAAAATACCTTGTGTGTTTTTTGAAGGTAAGAAAAATAATTTTAATGTCTGAAATCCAATTGTCTTTTTGAGCGACGGCAAAAAATTTTATAAAACCCAAATCCACGTGACTTATTTATTGACAGGAAAAATGTTTCAAGTCCAGATTCCACGAGGAAATCCTCGAGGAATTCCACGTGCCTTTTTGATCAACAGGAAAAAATTTTCAAAGTCCAAATTCCACGTGCCTTTTTGATCGACAGGAAAAAATTTTCTTAGTCCAAATTTCACGTGCCTTTTTGATCAACAGGAAAAAATGTTTAAAGTCCAAATTCCACTTGCCTTTTTGATCGACAGGAAAAAAATTTTAAAGTATAAAATCCTTTTGAATTTTGTATAGAAAGAAGAATATTTTCAAAGTCTTAAATCCACGAGGAAATCCTCGAGGAATTCCACTTGGATTTTGTCCAAAATTACCACGAGGAATTCCACATAGATTCCATGTGGAATTTCACGTGGAATGCCTCGTGGATTTTTTGATAGAGATAGTTTGTCGAGAATATGGCTTCGTGTTTGCTACTGTTACCTGAGTTACTAGAAACCAAGGTTAACAAAATTAACGTTTGATTCTATAATCCTCCTGTAATGTCTAGCCTAAACCGCCTCCCCCTCCCCACGAAATGGGGAGGGGGACCCTTTTATACCCTTTTATATTGTACCACAAGTCGAATTAAAAGAAAACTCATCTCATTTAGAGTTAAACGTGAGAAGATGAATTCAGAAAGTCCAGAAAATGTTCCCTTCTGGAATGATGTACATGGGGGATTATCTCTCAAGTGTCACAGGTCCGAAAAACAAGTTCATTCTATCGGGCTAAAACTTTGACAAAATGTTGTCCTATTGAATAGTAATAAATACAAAAATAATCTTGACTATAGAAGAAATATTTAGCCTGGTGGAGGTGATGAACTTTTTGACTTTTTTAAGAAAACTGTTTACTTTAATAATTGTTTTTTCTTATAATTTAAATTGAAAAAATTCTTGTAATACCAGTTTCGATAGATTTTTTCACGCTCTTTCATTTGGTCATTTTTTTTACAAGAAAAAATTTTTTGATCCCTGAAAATGGAAAATAAAAATAAAAATAACTTTTCCTTAAAGAAGGATATTTTTTAATTTTTTTTTAATTTTTTTAAATAAAAGTCCTACTTTCTTCCTATAAAAAATCTTTAGAGTAAAATATTGAAAGAGAACTCTTAATCATCGAAAATATCCCCAAGGATAACAGAATTGCTTATTAAATTGAATCTAAATTTTATCCACGATAATTAAAAATGTTATTGATACTCATCGTTGTAGGATCTTTGTTAAACCCCCCCCCCCCCCGCCTTCATTGAACCAAATTGCCAAAATTTTATTGTTTATTAACAAAATTGTAATAGACTAAAAGTTATATTTAAACGCTCTCTTGATTTACAGGGTTGAGATTGTCATTACTGGAATGCCTGCATTATGTATACTAAAAAAATTAAAAAAAAAAAATTTTAAAAAAATTGAAAAATGTTTGATATAAAATTGAAAAATGTTTAATATAAAATTATTCCGAAAAATAAATAAATTTGATCGAAAAAATAAAAATTATATTTATACTTGCATGTATTAAAACTCCTGGATTTTTTAATATCTCAGTTATAATCTATTTGGCAAGTCTAGTACGTCTAGTACGCTTTTTATCTTTTGGGAAGTAATCACATTTAGTGTCCAAGGAAAACTTTTTTAACTGCAGTCTTGCATCTTTAGTTGGTATAAATGCGTGATATTGTAGAGTTTCTTTGACCGTCTCTGCTGCATCAAATCTACTTTTAAGTTTTTCAGCAGTTATTTTTTGATCTTTCTTGCTACTAAAAAAGATTTCAGTCATTTGACAATATTTTTTGCCCAAACGAATAAATATTTAAATAATTATTCCTGATCTAAATTTAAATACACGGTATATTTAAAACAAATGAAAACAATTTTTAAAGCAAAAAAAAAATATTTTTCGTTTAAGGCAAATTAAAAACAATTTTTTTTTGAAACTTTGTTTGATTTAGGAAGCAAATAATAAAAACTTCTAATGTTTATATTATCTTAACGACGTTAATCTTAGCTTAGTCCGCTGTCATTATCAAGCTAATCAATCTGAAAAAATGCATTAAATTATAAAGTTATCTTTAAAAAAAAAATTTGTTCTGCATACTTTTTAATTGTCAACATACAATTATATGTTTTTATTAATGCAAACATTTTGTATTTTCCAGTAGATCTAAATTTAACAGTATTAAAAAATTATTTGTAGATCTAATAAATACTTAAAACTCAATAAGAATTATATGAAAATTTAACATTTTCATTAATTAATTTATTTATTAAGAGTACTGAAAAAATTAACTTTAAGTATACTGTAGACGGTTTCTCTAATGTGACATAAGAGCAATTAATTTGGTTTTAATTTTGCTTAGATAGTGATAATTATAAAAGTAACATATTTTTTAATGTACACAATAAAAAGAATTTTTCAAAATAGTCATAAAGTGAAAATAAATTCCAGTAATGACAATTCGAACCCTGTAAATCCAGAGAGAGTTTAAATGTAACTTTAAGTCTATTACAATTTTGTAAATAAACAAGAAAATTTTGGCACTTTGGTTCAATGAAGGCGGGGGGGGGGGGGGGGGTTGTCAAAGATCCTACAACGATGAGTATCAATAACATTTTTAATTATCGTGGATAAAATTTAGATTCAATTCAATAAGCAATTCTGTTATCCTTGGGGAGGGATTGGGTGGCAGTTACATAAAGGGCTAAAGAGAGGAGAAAAGGTTAATAAGGGTGGCAAAGATCCTACAACGATGTGTATCAATAACATTTTCAATTATGGTAGATAAAATTTCGTTTCATTTAAATAAACAATTCTGTGATAATTAGGGGGCGGGGTGGGGTGGCTACATAGAGGGCTACATAGAGGTGAAAGATGGTCAATGAGGGTGAAGGATAGTCAAAGATCCTACAACGATGAGTATCAATAACATTTTTAACTGTTGTGGAAAAAATTTCGTTTCATTTAAATACGCAATTCTGTCATTATTGGTGGTGCAGGGTTTCAGAGGGGGGTGTCCATTGCTAAAGAATACTTCGCCTTTAACAAAGTCGTGTATAGCGACATTTACAGTTATAATACGTAATGACACGTCATATTTCGATATTCTCTTGAATAGATAGTCTCTTACGCGTTTTCATGGTAAATATGAAACTCTTAGGTAAAAATATCAAAAAGTGGAGCAGCTAGGATTTCAAAGCTTGAAAATTTGGAATCTGGGAGCCATTTAGGACAATTCCAAATTAGCCGTTTGTTGTTACATTTTCAGACCACGTGCGACTGGTTGAGGCACACTGTGTACGTTGTCGCTACCACTGATTCCGCTCGTAATCACTTCTTTGTATGCAAACGCATGATCACACACTCGCACACGCATACACCCACACTATCACAAAACTACCACACGCACACAATCACACAAACACTCACATCTACCCTCCCTCACACACACATGCATTCTCGGTTGTATCACACTCACACAAACACCTACACTGACGATGCGTTGCTGTTACACTCTTCCCTTTAATTTTGGTTAACGAATTGGTTTGTCCGTTAACACTAATAGTTGGTTTTGTGTAATTTTGAGGTTTTCTTTTGGATTCGCCTTGAGACTTAATGGAAATAACCACCAAGGTAGCTTGTTAAGTTAAAATAACCCTTGCAATGAATATTTAGAGTCGAGGCTATTGTTGTTTATTATTTAGAAACTTTTAGTTATCGTGGACATATTTGAAGTTACGTTTTAGTATATTATTAGAGTAAATACTGAACTATCGTGTCCTAAAGCACTGACTTACTTTTCTTTTCTTTCCTCGTTGAAAACATAAAATAGGAATTTGGATTATAATAGAGAAAAAAAGCAGAAAAATATATATTTATATCGATATAGTGTGAACGCTTCAGTCAATACCATTTCCTTACATAAATTGACAGTGAAATTGTTAGTGAATTGTTAAATACTACGAAGTACAGGGGGATTTCTTTAGATTTTACGGCTTATCAAAGCTGAGAAGAAAAATGCTGTCACCTGATTTTAATGTTAACGTCTCTCGGTCTTCAAAGACTAAATTAATTAGTTAATGTTGATTTATTAGAAATAATAATGTGGCATAAGTGGTGGAACCTTAATTTTTCTTATATAAAAAAGACCTAAATATTATTTTATAATAATTTTTCTAAATTTAGAAAATACTCTAAAAATAGTATTTTGCTCTTTTTATATAAACAAAATTCAATTTTCACCACTTGTGCTACTCTATTACTTGTAATTAATCTACATTAACTAATCTATTTCGTGTTTTAAGACCGAGAAACAACAATATTGAAATCAGGTGAGAGCATATTTCTTCACTGGTTTGATCAGCCTTAAGGCGCATTTAAATGCCTGTAGACAGGGCCTTAATGCGTTTATTTGTTTGACCGTATGAAAATGGCGTCCACTTTTTCCTTAAGGCAAAAAAATACCAGAGTCAGCTGTTTATTTTTTCCATAGGAAAATGTGCCCTAGGTACATATGCGACTGATAATGAGTTAAGAGGGGATAGGTAAGGTTTCAAGACATCGACGATTTCAATATTATATTTAAATTTGTATTATTCAGTAAATTATGAGCTTTTAGTCGGTTTAGTCACCGTTTTACACCACACTCTAAAAACGATTTAAGTATTTTAGTGGTAGGATGTGAATTAATAAAATTGTGTTCTTAGTATAGTTTAAATATTGTTTAATGCTGTATTTTTAGTTAATGAAATATTAATTATTTTAAAGTTACTAATATCCAAAAACTGGCCAAATTACTCGATTACTATTTGAACGAACAAACGACTAAGAACAACTACACAATAACGCTCAACAACCTCAAGAGAGATTACATGATAATTTCACCCTCGATGGCCACGAAGATGAACAACCGACGAACGACTTACGCAAGACCAACGACGACATTTGTTAGTCTCTCAAACTCTCTGTGGACACCTTCAAAGACTCCTTCTGAACAGCACTTTCGGATTTCCTAGAAGTCGCTACTCAACCTGCTCTACGTCGAGGAAATAAATGAATTTTCTTCACAACACAAATAAATAAACACACACGATTTCAATAGTTTCCAGTATTTCATAATCACCACAATCCTTCACACAAGTCCTGGACTAAATAGTTTATCTGCACGATATCTCAATCTCAATATAACAAACGCAACTACATTACAAATCTAAACTCGCGACAACTTGACAGCACGTGTAGTGTGCAAGACCGCCCGATTACCAGTTTTGAAACACACGACTATATTTGACAATAGCTCAATTCAGAGTAATTAGCGCGAGTCGCTGCTCCTGAGGTCTCGACGGTCCGTTGCTCGCCGAAAAGTAATTCCTCTCCTTTGATTTCATATCCATCCTCCGCCTTCTTATCTGTCCAAAAATTCGTGATCAGCGAGTCTCAAAACATAATAGATATAATTTTTATGCAGATTTTTCCATTTTTGGTAAAGTTGACAGTTACTTTGACAGCTGTCAACTGTCACAGTTTGAATTTGACCCAAAATTCGTGATCAGCGAGTCTCAAAACCTAATAGGTGTCAATTTTGTAAAGATTTTCGCATTTTTTATCAAATTGACAGTTACTTCGACAGCTGTCAACTGTCAAAGTTTAAATTTGACAACAAATTCGTGATCAGCGAGTCAAAAAACCTAATAGATATAATTTTTATGCAGATTTTTTCATTTTTGGTGAAGTTGACAGTCAGTTTGACAGCTGTCAATTGTCAAAATTTAAATTTAATGTCATATTCAAATTTAGCATGGCTAAAATACGAATATCCTAAAGTTTCGTTGCAAACGAAGCAGTCTTTCTAATTTTTCGCGTAAAATAGGGTCTCTCCGACCACTGTGCGCCGATAGAAAAAGGGAGAGGTAACTGACGAACTCAGAAAATCAACGACCATGAAATCCTACCAAAATTTACGAGGGAAATTCCTTATTAGCGGAAAAACGTCAGACAGGAACAACTTATAAAAGTCGAACCTGTCGTCCGTACTTAACTCGTAAACCGTTGGAGATAATTGACGAACTATATTGTAAGACTCATTGTATTTTGGTGCGAGTTTAGCGGAAAATCTCTGACTAGCATTAGAGAGTTTATGTGTCTTCCACAAAATCCTGTCCCCCACGCTGAAGTTTGCCTCTCTCTTATTCTTGTTATACTGCCTCGTTTGCTTCTCACGTTCCTTATTCACAAATCTTAAAACCAAATCTCTGAGAGCATCCAACCGACTCATTTGAACTACCCAAACTTCCGAATGGATCCTCTGGACACTAGGTTTTCCTTCTACCTCTCGTCGCATACTTTTACCGGCTTAGGCTGACGTCCAAAATTCAGGAACGCTGGACTAATTTTCGTAGTCGACTAAACTGCTGTGTTCACCGCGTGTCTGAATTCGTGGAGGTGCTTATCCCAGTCTCTATGATCCTGTCCCACAAAGGTTGCAATCATGGTTTTCAGTGTGCGATTGCTTCTTGCCACAGGGTTGGCTTGTGTATGGTAAGGTGGGGAATTCAGGAATTTATTGTCGAACTCTTTGCCATTCTTGGTGAGCAGCAACTCAGGCGTTTCTCACCGGAACAACACCAGATCCTCAAACGCTTGGAAAATCGCTTTGCCCTCGGCTGATCTTATTGGCTTGACTTCAATCCATCTTGTGAACAAATTCTAAAAGATAATCAGGTGTTTGTTCTGACCTTTCCTGGATGGGAATTCCATACAGTCGGCAGCCACCACTTCCCAAGGACGCTCCACTATACGTTGTCCCATCAGACGTTCAGCTCCCTCTTGCGAGACTTTATAACATTGACACTTCAAGCACTCTCTTACGTAATTGTGAACATCCATCCACATTCCTTGCCAGCAATAGTCTAGTGCAACTCTGCAGTTAGTGTTTTCGACACCTAAGTGTCCCGAAGATGTCTCCGCATGCGCGTTATTTAAAACTCTTTCACGATGTTCCTGTGATACTAACTAACTAACGTTCTGCGCATGCGTACTCATATCAGAGTTAATTCTAAAATGTTGAACTAAGACAGAATTTTGGCACGTAAAAATCAGCACGTGCAGTCTCCTTATTATTTCTTCGTGAGCCTGTTTTAAATTGATTTTGGAGATGCACCGTGCTTTTCTCAATGTATCCAAAATGAAATCCATACTTGGGGTGAGATAAGCATCACGTAATGTCACCTTATTCAAATCTCGATAATACTTGTTGTTCGACTAATTCTTGAACTCGTCCGCGTTGGTCCCCAGTCACTTCAGAGATTCCTGCACACTCTGCAAAAATATTTTTTTTATTTCTCTGGATAGTACTCTCATCATACTCATGCCACTCACGCTGATTCACTCTCCACAGCCCCTTTCCAAATTGGGTATCCATTTTCTATTTTTTACTGAAACCCATGCCTAATATGAGGTCATGTGACAACGTATTAATGGCTTCCACCTTAAATGGATGTGATACTCTATCAACCGTCAACCAAAGTTTCAATTTTCCCAGTATTCAAAGAACGTGAATCTTTTTCACCCGTCCGTTTCCCCGACTGCTCGCTGCTACACTTACTCACAATAACTGGTAACTCTACTGTCTTACTTTTCGTTGTGGGCAACTTAATCTCATTAATACCCTTAGAAAGGCTAGAGCGGTCACAGATCACCGAGGGTGAATCATTTTCACTACTCCCATCTGATGACTGCTCGGTGCTCCACTTTCTAGTCACTGTTGACTTTGCTGACCCACTTTCCGTTGTGGGCAGTTGAGTACCATACACACTAGCAGCACTGCTGGAGCTGTTAAAGAGCAAGGAAGGTAAATCCTCTTCACTCATCCGTTTCTCCAGTTGCTCGCTGCTACACTCTCTGACAATCACTAGTGAACCGCCTGTTCCACCTAAGACATCACACTTGGTCTGCCCGCTGGAACCAGACTTAGACGTCGCTCCAGAATTTAAAATTTCTCTCAAAGTTTGAGTAGACTGCTGACGTCGGCTCTCAAGGAGACATGAGTTCCGTCCACTCATCTTGTTGTTCAGGTTCGTTACTTTGTTCTCATCTGTATTTTCTCGCTCTAAATCCCAAAGTAATACGGTCTCTACAATCTCTTTACCCACTAGCGGCCTAGATAGTGGGGGCACTATTGTCTTCCTTCGGTTTGCGACTGGGGGGAAAGTTGGGTCTGTCCTCCCCTCCTCTTGGCCGGTTCCCATTATCTGTCGAATTCACTCACAATTCAAATAATATCTGAAGGTATTGCCTTTAGTACCATACACTTGGCAAAAACGGTAAGTGGTTGGGGCAGGCCTGTTAGGCCTGTCACTCTGAAGTTCGATGTTCCACCACTTGACAACGAAAACACACTCCAAAAAATTGTCTCGGATTACTTGGCGCAGATGGTGAATCCAGACGTTGAACTCTTATTGGTCTGACTGATAAGACAGTTCTTGGGACAGCACCAAAACTCGTAGAAGGTGAAGCTACCTGAGCATATGACGTCTGTGGGACAGCAGGAGGTGGCTTCGTTTTCTTCGCAGTCTTAAATTTGTTGATTAAATTCAATCCGACGAACTAATTGCATCCACATTGAAGCTATCCTCCTGTTTCCCAATATTCGATTTTTGCTTTGGCTTGCTTTTCTGTTTCGCTGTTCGTTTCCCTTTCTTCTTTGGTGTTGCACTTTCACATTCACTAGACGATGACATGGATTCATCTATTATCGCATCCACCTTTGAACTTCGTCCTGTTCCTCTTGGCGCCGCAGATGGAATTCTCATCCTGTCATCCTGGACATAACGTTCGTCGAGGTCTTTCACTCGCTCGTAACGGCGAAGTATCGTCTCCAGATCCTCGATATCTTCAAAACCGGAATAACTGAGCTGTCGTCGGTATTCCGGAGTTAATCCTTTATAAACTATCTTCAAAAATAGTTCCGACTTAAGAAGGCGGTTTAAATATCCCATGATTTAAAATTTAATATGCCACTTCTTTAACAGTTTAACTACCCGATTACTAATAAAATGCTCGCGTGCCTGCCAGCGCCCATTTTCAGCCTTATCCCGCTCATACTTGTCCTCAGAATCAGAGTCACTCGATAAAAATGTCAAAGTGTGACCTCGGTCTTCACCACCTCTATTTTTTTTTAAAGTCTGTTCTTCATTATTAAAATTTCCCCTACTCCTCTCAAAACTTAGATGACCACGCGTAAACTTCGTTGCCTGTGCATGAAAAGATGGCCCGTTATTCATTCCTCCCGTTGTGTTTCTTCTAAAACTTGGTCCTGGTCTTGCGAAGTCTGGTACTCGCCTACCGAAGTTTGAAACTCCTCCGATATCCGGTCTACTTCCGTCATTTTGCTTATTATTCTCGAAATTCTTTTGATCTCTTTTATGCTGCGGTTGCAACGGGCTCGGCATTCCAGAACTTCGTTTTGCCTACTCTTCCCCTTCCATTGGACTTATAACTCTTCTGAAAGTCTTTGGTGGTGGGGGTAAGTTGGTCTCAGTTTTATAAACTTCCATTGGTGGAATAAATAAACCCTTCATATTGGTCTGCACCCTACTAAAGATGGACAACCAATTCGTCTGTGCTGCCTTATTTGTACTGAGAAACTCTCTCAGTTCAGGACACAATTGCTCACGCGCGGTCCACTCACTGTACCCTAAGAGGTTTGGACTCATGGTCGCAGTTGGTATCCCTACGTGTGACCTGGCCCAGGTCGAGTAAGTTAGAGCACCAATTCCAGCAACAGAAGTAGTTGTAGTAAGATAGATAGATAGATAATATATTTGTTTAAAAATTCATAGAATTTATACAAAGATGTTTCAATACATAAGTTGTGTGAGTGTGTGAATCTAAGCAAATCATAACATTTTAACAATTTTTGTTTTTAATTGAATGCGCACGTATAAGAAGTAATTCGCTTATATATCTTACAAAAGCTTTCAGAAAACCTACATCGTTTGAAGACAACAGGCTTAGCCAGAACTTTCTCGGGTTTTCTATTGCTTCTTGACTTCTAAAATGTTTTTCTCTAATTTTTGAGTAAGTTGGACAAATATTTAGGAAATAGTATAAATCATCAGGAACTTCGAGGTTACAACTTTTGCTGTTACTATTATTTTCAAATTTAAGAATATTGCCCTGAAATATTACTCGGTAATTTTCATGAGCGAAAAAACGGAATTGAGCGATTAGCTGTGTAAAAACTATCAGCATTTGTATGTTTAGATACGGGGCTTTTTGTGTGAATTTCTCGAGTTAAGGGTAAACCTGCAGTCTCGTTGATTCTAATATTAGCATTTGATCTACATTTTTCGAGTGTGTTTCGAATTCTTTAAGCCAAATTTCTTTGTTGTTTTCTAACAAGGTTAAAGTCAGATTTTCCCATTGATCGACTTTATTTATTTTTTCGATAAAAGTTTTTATTTGGATAAACCAGTTATATTTGTTTACAGCCGATAGAAGTTCGGACAACGCTTTTAAGCAACTAAAACAAGCTTTAAGGTGTCTCTCCTCTTACATTTTCAATATTTTTTCTAACTATGAGAGAATTCTTTTAAATAGCAGATATTCCAGTGGTAATCTCCCGATATCCGTTCTCAGCACGTAACCCGGGGTATACGAAGGAAGGTTCAGTATTCTTATAAAAAAATTATTTTGAATTTTTTCTAATTCTTGGATGTAACGCAAGTCCCAATCTTTCACATAATAAAACAAGGTGGAGGTTACGACGCTTTTAAATAATTTTTCTTTTGCATACCAGGAGTCCGACTTTTACCTTGCCAAAATATCTAGTATTTTTCCTGTTGCAATTTTCGCTGCCGTCGTCATATTTTCACTGGCCTTTAAATTTAGTCCT
This sequence comes from Ganaspis brasiliensis, assembly GCA_037103525.1. Classification (NCBI taxonomy): domain Eukaryota; kingdom Metazoa; phylum Arthropoda; class Insecta; order Hymenoptera; family Figitidae; genus Ganaspis; species Ganaspis brasiliensis. The sequence continues at coordinate 374,249 of JAZKLR010000407.1, forward strand.
AAATTCGAGAAAGTCATTCCTAAATACTTATAGTCTTTTACCACTTCTATGTTTTCTTTGTTCAGGTAGAAAGACCTATGCTTACTTTTACCTTCTTTCTGAAATACTATAATTTTTTATTTGTTACAGTTTACCGAAAGAAAATTTTCATTACAATACTCTTTCATTAAATTAATTTTATGTTGCAAGTCTCTCGGAGTTTCTGCTAGAATCACAAAATAATCTGCATAGGCTAACATTATTATTTCTTTTTGTGCATTTATTGAGAGACCGCGGGCACATTTCTCGATAAAACACGATTCTATGTCCTTGACAAATAGTGTAAACAGGGTTGGACTTAACGTGTCCCCCTGAAGTACCCCCATCCTGACGCCCGTCGAGTCGGAAAACCCTTCTCCGGTTCGAACCGCTATTGTGGAATGTTCGTAAAAATATTTTAGCGTTCTGATAAATTTTGCGGTTACCCCTAGTAAAAATAGCTTCTCCCAGAGTCTATTATGGTTTACCGAGGAAAAGCTCCGTTCAGGTCCACAAAAAAGCGAAAATTTTTCTTTTTGGTTGTCTTAAATGAATTTAAATGATGATATTTAAAGTGGACGTGTTGTCTACGCAGCTTCTGCCTTTTCTAAAACTGGCTTGCTATTCTGGTATACAATCTGTTTCTGCGATCCAAATTTTTATTCTGTCGTTTAAAATTAATGTAAACAGTTATGTGATCACGTTTAGCAACTCCTGGGCAAACCACTCAAATAAAACAACTAACAGTGCTCTTAATTTCACGTCTATTTATTTCACTAAATATAATAATAATCCACACCTCTGCAAGCTCACAAATTGAACAACTCTCGACAATTTACAATATTAAACCGGCGCACGTGCTCCCGTCACAAGATACCACACGACTCTAATCTGTGTTCGGCACCTCCTGCACGCTAGAATTTAGGGGTGGTGGCCCCCACCCATCGTCTCTAATGCTCGCGCTCCGTCTTCCGCGTACGTAGAGCCGTCCGTCCTCGTCCCTCTCATCGTCGTCTACCTGAAATATAGAAAAGAGGTCGCCTCGGTGAACGCGGGAAAATGCGGAAAATTGCGCGAAGCACATTTTCCACCAATCTGGCGTCTGACCACCCCACACAATTTCCAAAAAGGAATCATTCGAGGGAACTGCGACGAAGCGGAAACAAAGCGCCAGTCAGGGCCGTAATTAATTAGCGGTAAAAAGGCACCTGTGCAGCTCATACTTTTCACAACTCAACATAAAATTTAAAACTTAACAATTAATATCGTCAGTGACGAAACGCTTCGTCACAATCCCCTCCCCTAGGCCAATACTCCTCCGAGTATTGCCTAACTCAATCAATCAAACAAACAAAAATAATCAACTATTTCTAATAAAAATAAAAACTTAATCTCTCTTTATAACAATACCCCTTTTAATGGTTATTTTGGCCACATTGGCGAACAATGTACTTCCGAGAATAAATCAAAATTTTGAAAGTATCATTACTCACCCCTCAAAACAAAATCTCAGACTCTCTCCACACTCCCCTCATGAACTGTCACCTACTGTGGTGGCCAACCGTGGTCTCCCTCACGACGCCGACGATCCTCTAGGAGCTAAGCGATCGCCTCGTCCCGAATATGCTGGGGAGAATTCCTCAGCATCCAATTGAGCCTCTCTATCTCTCCCAAAAGCCCTGGCTGCCTGTCAGGAGGATTCCCCCTTTCCGGAGGCAACTCCACCGCCAACGCCTCTCCTCTCCTCTCTTGCTCTCTCCCCTCAAAATTTTGGGCCCTTCCGCCCCCTCTTGTGCTGCGGCACTCCTCCTCCTCTTCTCGAGACAAACTCGATCGATGCCCCCGACGCTCCACATCACGTTCATATTGGTACCGCATGTACCCAATCTCACATCGGGGGCACCGATTGACTCGGACTCTCCTCCGACCACAATTTATGCAAAAATCCCCCACTGGGGGTGTGGACAACGCATCCTTAGGTGTCCGCGTCTCCAACAATTAAAGCACACCCCCTTGGGAGGATCAATCGATGGATCCGTCGGTATTGGCGTTAGGTTACCGAACATCACCCCTTTAGTTTTAATTTTCAAGGGCGGCCTTCCTGAGCCCGTCCTTCCCCCTGCGGATGACGATGTCCCTGCCACCTCTTGACTTAGCGCTGCAGATTGTGGGCAACCCTCCGACACCGACGTTCCAGAAGTTTTGGGAATTGCCCCTAATGATAGTCGCGCAGCTGCTGGTTCCCTGTGTTCAGGCGGCCCCGGAGGGGTTATTGGCCGCGGAGAAGGGGAGACATCTCTGGGGCTCACAATGTCATCCTTGTGGATAACACTCCGGCAGATCTTCATTATTTCCCCCCCTGTTTCTCCCGGAGCTTCCTCAACGTCTCCTGATTCTTCCTCTCCTCCTCGGCCAAGTGTTGGTCTAACTTACGGACCGCCTGTTTGCATTCCTCCTCGAAGTCATCGACGGAAAGGTCAGCTAAGGGAGCACGGGAGACCGTGGTTTTTGAGTCAGACTCCCACATCGATACCCCCATGCTCGGGACCTCCCGATCTTGGTCATCTTCTGTCCATTCCTCCACATCTCCAACTCTCCCCTCCTGAAGCTCTTCCCCTCCTGAAACTCCCTCCAACTCACTCCCCTCAAAAGTTTCTGGGCCTTGCTGCCCTGCTTCCCCTTGCTCCGCCAAGGAGGCCACTCCTGGTCGAGGTTGAAGTTCAGGGGGTGGTCCTGTTCTTACGCCTCTTCTAAACACCAAATAATGTCCCTCCTCGCTCACTCCTCCACTACTCTCCCCTCCAGAAATGGGCGGTTGCTCCGCCAATGCACCCGGCCTTGGTTGGGGTGTAACTCCGGGTAAATCCGGCCTCCCCCGTCCTCGACCTCCCTTCTCTCTCAACCAGACTGGCATCTCTCTTCACAATCTAGAATTAAAAACAACAAATCAGACAACAACGAATACTCTATTTCTTTGGTAATAATACCCCCACACTCATACCACATCCACACACTATTTCCTCGGAGGGACAAAACGTTTCAAATCCGAGATGTGTACCTTAGTGATGCGTCTCGTATCATCACTTTTGAGCAAATAAACTGTTGGAGATAATTTCTGCGTTATCTCACACGGCCCTTCGTACTTAGGTGCTAATTTAGCCGAAAACTTTTTACTCGCATCTGAAAGCTTATGCGTTTTCCACAAAACTCGGTCCCCACGAAAAATTCGACTCCCCTCTTGTTCCGATTATAATAGGTCGTCTGTCTCTCTCTTTCTTTATTGATAAATCTCGCCACCAAGTCTCTCAACGCATCTAACCTTTTCAACCAATCGTTCCACACTTCCGGGTCAATTCTTTCCACGACCTTACGCCCCTCGACTTCTCTGCGCAAACTCTTTACCGGTTTCGGATTCCGTCCGTAATTCAAAAACGCGGGCGAGAACTTTGTTGTCGACTGGACGGCCGTATTCATGGCATGCCTGAATTCATGAATGTGTTTGTCCCAGTCTCGATGATCCTCCCCGATAAAAGTCGCGACCATTGTCTTAAATATACGATTACTCCTCTCAACCGGATTTGCCTGTGGGTGATACGGCGGCGTTGTGAGGTACTGAACACCGTACTCGGACAACACTGACCTAAGAAACTTATTATCAAATTCTTTCCCATTGTCAGTAAGCAAAAACTCAGGAGTTTCCCACCGGAAAATAATCAACTTCTCCAACGCCCTCGCGATCGATTTTCCATCCGCCAACCTTAACGGTTTTACTTCCACCCACCTAGAAAACAAATCTTGAAAGACCACTAAGTAGCGACACTGACTTTTGCTAGGAGGAAATTCCATGCAATCCGCTGCCACTACCACCCAGGGTCTCTCAACAATTCTCTGTTCCATAAGGCCTTGAGGACCTTCCTGTGAGACCTTATGGTACTGACAGTCAGGACAAGATCTCACAAATTGTTGGACATCGTGCCACACACCCTGCCAATAATATTCTCTCGCTACTCGATCATAAGTCTTCTCAATTCCTAAATGTCTAGCTGAGAACTCTGAGTGCGCACTCTTGAGCACTCTTTCACAATATTCTAATGGCACGACTAACTTCCACCCCTCTTCATCCCCTGTATAAGGCAACAATAGTGGATCATCCCTGAACCGATATAATCTCCCCTCTAGAACTTTCCAACCTGGGAATCTGTTAGGAAACTTCACCACCAAATCGAGTCTTTTTAAGTACCACGGGTCTGAAATTGTTTCAAACGCCGCCACTTCTTCGAACTCGTCCTCGTACATCCTGGATAACGCATCCGGAACATGATGATGAATTCCTCTTCGGTGAACTATCTCAAAATCCCCCTGCTGCATCTTAAAGGCCCAACGCGCCAATCGGACAGTTGGCTCTTTTAGATTACGCAACCATCTTAGAGCACTATGGTCCGTAATGGCGGTGAATTTATATCTCTCGATATATGGCCTCAATTTCTTGATCGACCACAGCAGTTCTAAACACTCTTTCTCTGTTACACTATAATTCCTCTCGTGTACAGAGAGTGTTTTACTCACAAACACAATTGGATGTTCACCGTCTTCCCCCTCCTGAGTCAACACCGCACCGATCGCATAACCACTTGCGTCGCATTGAATCGTAAATGGCTTCGTAAAGTCTTATCTTGCCAAGACCGGTGCCGAAGTCAATTTATTTTTTAATGCTTGGAACGCCTCTTGTTGTTCCTCCCCACACTCCCAAGCACGGTTTTTTGCAATAATCTTAAAAGTGGTATTTTTAATTCGCTATCATGTTCTATGAAACGCGCATACCACCCCACCATACCTAAAAATCGCCGGAGCTGCTTAATATTAGTTGGTGCCGGATAATCAACCACTGGTGCGATTTTCTCTGGGTCCGGTCTCAACCCTTGACTGTCGAATACATAGCCTAAATATGAAACTCTCGAACACCCAAATTCGCACTTTTCCGGATTTACCACCAACCCAGCCTCCGCCAATTTTCTCAAAACAATCTCTAACCATTCAAGATGCTTCTCATAATCATCAGTAACGATGATTATGTCATCTAAATACCCAAACACGTAAGGCTCCACCTCAGGTCCAAATAACGAATCAATTAACCGCTGGAATGTCATCGGGGCATTTGTGAGTGTACGCCTGCTTGAGGTCGATTTTGGAAATATATCGTGCTTTCCGTAATTTATCCAAAATCGAATCAATGGAGGGGATGGGATATGCGTCTCTGACTGTTACTTTATTTAAATCTCTGTAGTCAATACAGAAACGCAATGAACCATCTCCCTTTTTCACGATAACTGGAGCACTGCTCCACTTACTGGCCGATCTTTCTATTACTCCCCCCTCTAGCATCTTTTGAACTTCCTGGTTAGCCCATTCTAATATCATCGGCGACATTCTACGAGAACGATGTTTAATTGGTGTTGGATCAGTGACTCGTATGCTATGTTCATTCAAAGAAGTCATACCATTTTCCACCTCCTGTGGTAAAATCAGCTGATCCACCAATTTTTGAATTTTCGATCTCTGCCTCTCTGATAACTCACAAATCCCTGCACATTCCGCAAAAATATCCCCTTCCACACCGTTTCCTATACCCCTTCACCCCTCTGGACTCAACTCTCCATACTCCAAAAATTTGTGCCATTCCCGCCCTTGAACTCTCCACAACCCCTTTCCTAACCTCGCATCCAAGTCCGCCGCTCGATGAAAATCCTGACCCAAGAGTATGTGCTGGGACAAATTATCTACTACTCGTAAGTTAAATGGTTGAGAAAAACCATCCACCGTTAACCATAACCTTAATTTCCCCAATGCTGCTGTTGCTCCGCCAAGCGCGCTTCCAATCGCTGTATTCGCTTTCGTCAGTCTATCCCGAAATTTTTCTGCTAATTCCGGCCCAACTAGCGAAACCGTAGCGCCTGGATCAAACAACGCTATGTACGGCTTGTCTGCGATCACCACCTTAAGAAAATAGCGATTTTCCATAGATGAGGCATCTATCTTCTCCTCGGTAACTTCCGGAACGGCTGTATTCTCTAGAGCCTCACCCCTCCCCTGGACTGAACATGCTGATGGGACATCAGTAGGTTCAGTCCCAACATCCGCTTGTAAAAACCCCTCATTACTAAATTGCGTCCCCTGTACTGAGAGTTCCGTCCCGGATTGCTCTTCAGTGGGTTGCGTCCCAGAGTTCACAACTTCCGTCCGGACTTCCAGGAACTGGCTTGTGGACTCACAGGATTGCGTCCCATAACCCGTAGGTTGTGTCCGAACGTCACGAAGTTGCGTCCCCTCACTACTGGATTGCGTCCCAGCTTCACTACTAATTGCTGGATCCAGCATGGGTTGAATTTCCTCTTGAGGCACTGGCACCACTTGAATGGGTGTCCCATTTTCTCCCCCCACTACTGTCCACTGTAGTGAAGTTTAGGACACTGGGACATTTTCTTCCACCACCACCTCCTTAATTTGCTGAACTTCCTTCTGAAGTTCCTGTTCCCTCTGTTGTTGTCCCACTTGTGTCCCAAATGTCCCACTCAACTCTCCATGTCCCAATTCATTGCTCCCCTCTTCCAAATCCACTATCTCCCCTCCGCAATAATCTTCCGCACGAATTAAAGTGAAAAAGCTATCCGGATTCACTTCCTCTTCCTCTATTGTCCCCCCGACGAAGGTCCTGGGGGGGAAGGGTTGCTCGGTCCCCCCCCTGTCCCGTTTCCCAACATCGCTCTCACCTCTACACAATTGGGACAATTCCTAAACGTTGTCCCATTTGTCCCACACACCTGGCAGAACAATCGGTTGCTAGTGGGACGTGGCAAGGGACACTCATTAGCATAATGCCCCTGCTGTTGGCATCGGAAACAAGTTCTCAGCTTGCACTCCGATGCTCGGTGTCCCACTGACTGACACTGGTAACATGCCCCGGTAAACCCCCTCGGGACACTAGGCCTAAATGCCGGTGGTCGTCCCCCACCAAAAGTGCGATTGGGAACTTGTCCCCTTCCATAAGGACGATTTTGAGCTTGTCCCATCCCAAAGGGACGATTCTGGTACTGTTGTCCCATATTACGTATCCCACTGGTCGATGGGACAGGAGGGTTATTGGCAACCATTTGGGCATACGTCACCGGGGTTTGCTGTACCGGGACCTGTTGAACAGCCGCTATTGGTGCTGTCCCAGTTGTCCCTACATTCACTTTCCCTCTTTGCGTCCTATTATCTCCCTTAGTTGTCCCTAAGTTCACTGGACTCCCCTTTAACTTCATATTCTTTCCCGTTTTCGTTGGGACTGTTCGGACTGTCCCACTCTCTTCCCCGCTTGACTCTGAACCCGAGACTCCCAGCAAAGCATCCACTTTCGCCCCTTTTAAATTTCCCCTCGGAGCCGCGGACGGAATTCTCATCTTGTCCCGGGACAGAGGTGGGACATATCTCTTATCGAGATCCTTGATCCTCTCATACCGTCTTAGAATCTTTTCTAACCCCTCAATATTGTCAAACTCCGAGTTTGATAATTGACGCCTATACTCAGGCGTCAGTCCTTTAAACACGATCCTCAAAAACGATTCAGGTGAAATGGGACGCCTCAGATGTCCCACAATTACTCGCATACTCATTATGAAATCAGAGATTTTCTCTCCTTTCGCCTGAGTCCTGCTGCGAACCTCATCTAAAACGTCATCGTCCACCAGCACACATGAGAATTCCCGTTTAAATAATTTTTTAAAAGCATTCCACGAGTTCAAGTCTTTCCGCACCAACCTGAACCAACGACTCGCCGTTTTGCGCAACACACTCGGAAGCGCGGTCAGCATCTCGGAATCGCTGATCAGATTGCACCCTTTGCAATCTTCTAAACGCTCTAAAAATTCCTCTCAGTCCTCCTTCTCCCCTCCAGAAAACCTAATGTCCCAGTCCTTGAGAATTTTAACCACTTTCGAACCTTCACTCCCGTTCGAATAAGGACGCTGATTGCGATAATTTTTCCCCGGAGTGGAGTCGGTTTCCGTCCCACTTGACGACAACACGTCCTTTTTCTACTCGAACTGGAACTTCTACTTCCGGTCGAATTCCCCTTTCTTCTCTCTGCCCCCGCACATGATCCTGGGGGGGGAGGTGGTGGGGGTGGGAGAGGTATATCCTCCTGTCCCAGATTGTCACTCGTGCCTCCTCTCTTGCTCCATTCGCGATTTTCCTGAGGGTTCACGTGCACCGGATGCCTCCGACTAGTTCCCCCTCCACTCTCGCCTTGGGCTTGGGCGTTATGATAATTGTTGGAACTCATGTGGAGTTGTTCCAACAAGAACGCATTGTGGGCACGCAATTGTTCCAACTCTAACAATTGTTGTTGTGCATACATTGCACGTTGGTCCGGGCTCAACCCCCATGCCCCCACCCCCTGCCTCATACTCCATAACTCTGGAGACACTCCAGGGGCTGGTATACTCCCAGTTCCCCCCACCCACGTGACAAATGTCGGTACCCCTCGTCCGGCCCCCGATGAGGTGGTGGTCAGCGTAGTGGCAAACGCTGTCCCACTCGTAACCCTGAGAGTCTCACATATCGCGGTGGTTGCCACAGAGGTAGTGGTTGGTGTCCCACTGCCCCCCTCCGCTCGATTTCCCATCTTCCCACCCAAAACCGGGACTTCCGAATTCACGGTGGGTGAAGTCACTCCTTCACCTGTCTCTTCCGGCTCACTTCCAGGATCGGGCAATAATCTGGACTTCCTGGTCCTCGGAACAAAAGGACTTGGTCCCGCTCCCCCCTCTCTCTGATCCACTAAGGCTTCATATTTAAACTCTACCTCCGCCCCCTCCTGATCGAATGTCTCAAACCACGGAACTACTACAGTTTCCGGGAAGATAAATTTCACTTCCGATCGGAGGAGTCTCTCGCGGAGTACCTGCGAGGTGCCTGTAACACTGCACTCTTGCTGGGTCAGCGCTTCCAGCACCTGTTCCTGGGGCATCCCTTTGATATGCCGCCAGGCCTCCGCAACCTGCGGAATCTCCAAAATCCGCCACATTTGCTCGCAGTACCGTTCCATCATAACAAAATTTAATAATAGGCGATACGCGATAAATATTGATAATAATAAAAAAAAAAAAGAAACGAAACGGATCAATTAAATCCTAACAACAATTGACTTATTCCACCAAGCCGGTTTAAAATACTCTTAACGCGCTAATATTTCCCCCACTTCACGACATCCAAGTTCAAAATTTTAAATTTTTCTCAAAACCTCCATTTATGTTTCCCACTTCCGGTTCCGGTTTCGCTCCTACTCGATCCACAAAATGAAACGAAAAAACCACCAAAGAAATAATCTTTCGAAACTCGAAATTCACAATATTTCAAGAAAAATACCCCACCTTTCTCCTCTCCTCTCATAATCACTTCAACAAAATACATTTAAAATGTAGTATGGCTTTCCCAAAATTATTTTCGGGAAAAAGAAAATTCTCGCCGGGACAAATCCGTTGAGAAGCTCTCCCAAAATTTATTTACAGAAAAAATAAAATTCTCGCCGGGACAAATCCGCTGAGTGGCTTTCCCAAAATTTATTTTCAGGAAAAAAGAAAATTAACTATTTAATTTTATCACACTCGCGAGAAAAACAAAAGAAAAGAAGAAACAACAGTTTTCATTCCACGGTTGAAACGAATTCCTAAACGCGGGGACTTCAACGGCCATCTATCCGTACCCTCCCGCGCAAGGAAGAACGAGAAAACATAACCGACAACTTAAAAATTCAAATTAAACCCCGTTTTCCGTTTCACTAACGAAAGCGACACATTAATTGCCTTTCAATCGGATACACAACTAAATTACACTTCTAAATTTTTCATTTTTAATTAGAAAAAAAAACAAAACTTCAAATAACGTATTTCTCAGCACGCTGCAAAAGAAATTACTACGGGAAAGAAAGAGAGAGTCCGCCGCGCAAGAAAAGGATCGATACTTGACTCAATTGGGAATTTACCTACACTTCCGGTTTCACCACGTGGTGAAAATCGACCCGTGATAATTCAAGTTTTGATAATTTAACTTTACTAATCTAACATAAGAGGGAAAACTGAATTATCGCGCACTTTCCGACTTCAATTTCCAAAACAAATGTACACACTCTCCCCTAAAAAATTCTCAAAATTACCTTCGTAATTGCCCCAAACTTCAAAGGAACTACCACGCGCCATTTTCCAAATTCGTTTCCCACTGCGAAAATGGCACACATTAAATAATGTAACTATTATTTGATTCAATTACTCGCGACAAAGAACACTTTTCACTTAAATTTTTCGCCCGCACTGACTCGAAACCGACACTTCCGCGATTACCGGCACTTTTTCCTCCCCTCAAAATAACCTCCTCTCAACCATTTCTCTTTCTACTCTCACACCACAAAAAAAAGAATAATGTTACCCGGTCAACCTTGGTCTCTCGGCTATGAACATCCCAACAAGGGATGCCAATTGTAATGATTTAATTAAATAAATTATTTTTGGAAATATAATTTCCTTCAAATATTAAATATTACGCAAAATATTCAAATTAACCCAACGAGGACTTCAACTTCGCCGACCAAAGGGAAGTTCCGCCGATAAGACCAATATTCTGCTGACCAAGCAACCCACGTGGAAATATACTTACACTCTACAGCTTCTCGGCAATCACGGACTCCTGCAATTTCGACCCGCTGTTGGACTCTCCACACTCAGGGCAACTCCTGGGCAAGCCACTCAAATAAAACAACTAACAGTGCTCTTAATTTCACGTCTATTTATTTCACTAAATATAATAATAATCCACACCTCTGCAAGCTCACAAATTGAACAACTCTCGACAATTTACAATATTAAACCGGCGCACGTGCTCCCGTCACGAGATACCACACGACTCTAATCTGTGTTCGGCACCTCCTGCGCGCTAGAATTTAGGGGTGGTGGCCCCCACCCATCGTCTCCAATGCTCGCGCTCCGTCTTCCGCGTACGTAGAGCCGTCCGTCCTCGTCCCTCTCATCGTCGTCTACCTGAAATATAGAAAAGAGGTCGCCTCGGTGAACGCGGGAAAATGCGGAAAATTGCGCGAAGCACATTTTCCACCAATCTGGCGTCTGACCACCCCACACAATTTCCAAAAAGGAATCATTCGAGGGAACTGCGACGAAGCGGAAACAAAGCGCCAGTCAGGGCCGTAATTAATTAGCGGTAAAAAGGCACCTGTGCAGCTCATACTTTCCACAACTCAACATAAAATTTAAAACTTAACAATTAATATCGTCAGTGACGAAACGCTTCGTCACAGCCCTTTTTGTGAATCATGAACGCTACAGACTCTCCTCATATTTTTGACATTTTTTCAAACTGTAGCATTTTATTAAAGAAACTCTGCAGAGCAACAATCTCTTTCTCTGAAAGGTTTTTTAAAAATTCGCATGGTATCAAGTCGGTGCCCGGGGCCTTTTCGTTTTTGCTCTTTCCTAAGCTCGTAATTATTTCTTCTTGCGTTATTAGACAATCTAGTTGTGGATGCTGTGCATCTGTTAAGTTTAATAAAAAGGGACTACGTTTCGGGAATGAATTCATTAGATAAGCTGACCATTCGTTCAAGCCGATTGAGTTTTCGTGACAATTTCGAACCTTAAGGCTGTTAATTGCTTTCCAGAAATCTGAGGGATTTTTGGATGTTGATAGCGTTAACAAAATTCTCGATTCATATAATTGACGTTTATTTTTTGTCATATTTTTAAATGACTTTTTCTCTTTGTTATAATTTGCCAAAGTTCCAGGTTCAAAGTTCGCAATTTTACATTTTTCTAGACAGTCTTTAAGTTTTCTTTTTTGAATCACGCAGTCATGATAAAAACAACGGCTTTGTTAGTATTTTATTAATTGTTTTGTTTTTTTCATTCCTAGTTGTTCCGCTGCCGTTTTGATTGTGTTTATTATATTGTCGTTTAACAAATTAATGTCTGATTCTTTATCTGAATCTGCTCGTAAAATTTTCGATCACATTAAAAAAATCTATAGCTAGGTTTTCCTCTCATTTTAAATATTTTGTGTTTATTTTTTTTTTTCATACAGTGGTGCATAGTTTAAATTATCTAACGGCAAGTGAATTTTGACTGTTGTTGGAATATGATCTGAAAGTGTATCTGTTGTTTTTGTTTCCATTTCTCTGACATGTTTAATGTGAGTTGTATTACAAAAAACCAAATCGATGACGTTACTTCCATTTTGACCGATGTAAGTAAATTTTGCAGGAAAAGTCACCCGTCGATCTGCCATTCAAGACCAGAAGGGACCTTTGGCCCTACCCCTGATGTTCTACACTTGTCACGTTCCTAGGCTTTATCTTGGAATTTGAAATAGTCGATTTATGAAAGTATATTTCCGTGAAACTTTTCTCGTCCGAGCGTGTTTGTAAATACGACTGTTCGCCTCGACGGACAGATTGAAACCAAGTAGTTGTAGTTACTTAAGTTGTAGTAGCACACGTTGTCGTCAATAATAGGGCCGGAGCTGCAGTGATAGTAGCCGGTACACTACAAGTCGGAACTTCTACTCGTTTCGTATTATTATTTGTTCCAGCTACGTTCCCCACGCCATTGTCCGGGTTGGTTGGTTGCTCCTCGTCTGCCTCCATCAGTGCTTCCGCAAAAAAAACCGATTGCCAATCACCATTATCGTATTTTTCGTTCCACGGCATTAAATGCGAATCCAAATAAAACAATTTAATCTCGAGTCGCAATAGTCTTTCTCGAAACACCTGCAGCGACCCTAAAGTACTACAATCTTGTAGCTCAAATTCCTCACCACCTTCTCGCGATCCTTTTTTGTAATTACCTTCCATAACGTTCACACTTGTTGACTCTCTAAATATCTCAATTATTTTGCCCGGTACATATCCATTTTTTTAAAAAGAATAAAAAAATGTTAAAGTCAATTACTAAAAAGAAACAAAATCACTTTCCTAAAATCACTTTCCTAAAATAACAAATAATCCTACTCTCTAAACTTTCAAAAATTCCCAAAAATAACTCAAAAACACGCGAACCGATCTTCCCCCAGTCCTCTTGTTACTCAGGTGTCCGGGTTACTCGCTGAGGTTACTCTACGCTAAAGACCGATCGCGTTAAGACTTTAATTACTCCTTTAACTTCTGTTACCGGGATCCAACACTTGTTTTGTCGGATGACATGCCGGAATGCAGGGAATTAAAAATGAAAATTGTTAACAAATAAATTGTTAACTTAGGTACATATGACCATAGTAAAAAAGTAAATTACCATAAAAACCATAAATATCAAATTAAACTAAAAAAAAATCAATAAATAAAATCTTTAACTCCTGAAAAATCAATAATAAATAATAATTAAATCATTAAATTAAAAGAAAAATAAATTGTCGTGTTAACACTTTGTTAACACGGGCGCAAATGATAATAAATAATAATCAATAAAATCAATAAATAATAAAATCAGGATAAGCTAAAATAATTACAGTTTAAAAAAAATAATAAAGTAATTCAAATAAATGACCTTAATATTGAAAACAAATGAGTAAATCACAGTTTTAACCGTTTGTTAACACCTGCTAAGAAATCTCAAATTTTCTTAACCTTAGTCAAAATGACACCCGGTATCCAGAAACAAAAAAGGTTTTTCAAAAAAAAATTCACAACCTGAATTTTTGAAGCAGATGATTCACTGACAACTTGAATTTCTTAATATCAACAATTTTTCTAAAAAATCAACAATAATTAAAATTTTACATGAAATTACTTGACTTTAATTAATCTCATAAAAAATTACCACTTACTAACATCCCACAAATTAAAATTATTACTTATTTAAAAAAATAATTTTAAGTTTGTAACAAAAATTTAATTTTCAAAAATCCTTAACAATTCACAAAAACTAGAAATAATCACAATAGTAAGAAATAATCAGAATAATTTAAAATTTGAGTGTTCCAGGCACAAATGAAAACCCAGACACAAAAAAAATTATTAATTTTTACTAAGCTGTAAATTTACCAAATTGCTACTTCCGATTAATTTCAAAAAAGATGTCACCATATGCGAACACAAGGTGTTTAACGGTAATTTCACGGAAAATTATTTAGAAGATTTTTTAAATAATATACGTGCCGGCGCCGATGGTATGCGAATTCTACTCGTTAATAAATAAACAGAATTTTCTCCAATTTCAATTAAAATCACAGTTATTTAAAACAATCACTTTAATTTAGCAGATTTTGATTTGCCAAATTTAAAACTTTCTCAACTTCCGGCAAAGTTGAGGATTAAATTAATTAAAAACATCACGCACAATTATCAAAATTATTTAATCCACCTGATCAAATAATAAATTAAAAAATTCACCACAATCACTTACAATATTTTGAACAATTATTTTTGTTCAACATCTCGAAAAACCATTTTCAAATTAATTAACTCTTCCTCAACTCGTGCTCGGCTTTTCCGTGTACTGGTAATCGACCACGCTCTCGCGAAAACGAACAAAATCAAAACTTTATTCTTTAGAAATTGACACATCAATTTCTATTTATTATTAATTAATTTATTAATTATTTTAAAGTCACTTATATACGAAAACTGGCCAAATTACTCTATTACTAAAATTTAAACGAACGAACGACACTCGACAACGACACAGTAACTCTCAACAACCTCAGGGGAGATTCTTCGAGAATTTCACCCTCCATGGCCACGAAGATCAGCAACCAACGAACGACTCACGCAAGACTCGACATGAAAATTGACTTAACGCACCAACGACGACTTAGTCTCTCGAACTCTCTGTAGACACCCTCAAAGACTCCTTCTAAACAGCACTCTGGGATTTCCTAGAAGTCGGGCTCAACCTGCTCTCCGTCAAGGAAATAAAGGAATTTTCTCCACAACACAAATAAATAAACACACACAATTTCACTAGTTTCAAGTATTTAATAATCAACACAATCCTTCACACGAGTCCTAGACTAAACAGTTTATCTGCACGATATCTCAACCTGAATATAACAAACGCAACTAAATTACAAATCTAAACTCGAGACAACTTGACAGCAGGTGTAGTGTGTAAGACCGCCCGATTACCAGTTTTGAAACACACGACTATATTCGACAATAGCCCAATTCAGAGTGATTAGCGCGTGATGCTGCTTCTGAGGTCCCGCCGGTCCGTTGCCCGCCGAAAAGATCGTTCTGTCCTTTGACTTCCTATTCATCTTCCGCCTTATTATCAGTTTTTCGTCTAGGATTGTCTGTCACGCTGACAGCGAATGTGAACCTGTGACGCGAAAACTGACGACTAGCGCAGATCGAAAGAGGGAGAGGTAACTGCCGATCTCAGAAATATAACGAACATGAAATCCTAGCAAAATTTAAGAGGGAAATTCCTTATTAGCGGACAAACCTCAGACAAGAACGGGTAATAAAAAATCGAACCCTGACGCAGATGTAAAACTAATACATTTTCCCTTATTTATACTTATCTTAAAATAATACTAATAATACTCAAACTTTTAAGTGACGAAACACTTCGTTACAATTGTTTATTATAAATCTTTTCTGTTTATTTTCTAGTATGGTGTTTATTGCTTGTGTTTTTTCACCATTTTTACAACTTATGTTCCAAGAAGAATTGATTCCTGTGAATGAGAGATTTAGTCAAATTGTTAAGTCTCATGAGGAGAACTATAACGTAAAAGAATGTTAAATTGATTCCATTATTAGCACTAATAATAATAGAATAATCTGTAGGAAATTTTATATATTTTATATCTTAAATACTCCCGGTATAGACGACAACGACATCTAAAATGTAAAAATGATAAATGACGATAAGGAGACGAATGAATGAATGAGTCAGTTGCTAATTTACCTCTACCGTGATCATTTTTCCTTGGAAAGTTGTACATATATATTTTAATTTAATAAAGCTACAGTTTTAACTTGTAAAAGGAATATTATTATTTTAATTAAAAGTTAAGTGTCTATAATAATTTTCCCACAATTTTGGGGGCTTGTCCGGGATCCACCGAGGAAAGTGTGAGTAGTGGTAAGAAGAAAGACGTTACGAGAAGAAACTCAAACTACGACGACGCGACGCCATTAAGCACGTGGCAAATACATTTTGGAAAATTGCTGGTTACAATTTTGCTGTCAGTTCACTGATCGCAAAAAAACAAGAAGACGAAATAAGAAGCAGCTAGTTTTTGGACCAAAGACGAAAGAGAGAGAAAGACGCTGAATTTAAAAAAAAAGACGACGATGAGAAACAGTTAATTTTCTACAGAAGACGACAAAAGCAAAGATGAATCTAAATAAGACGATAAATTGCACAGCCACACAAAAAAAAAGTACCCGAGTTGGGGAATGAGACTACCCATTCCTTATGTATTTTCATGCGCTGAAACCGAATCCGCTATCAGAATTGGTCCAGCGGGTCTGATTTTCGACCTAACCTCAAAATTAATAAAATGACTCTTTTTGTTCTTTAGAATCTGAACCAGATTTAACTTTAATACATGCCTAGGACCAATAGAAAGCTTGAATTATTACCTTTAAAACGCTTTTTTAGAAATTGTTCTACGATGATTTTGTGCAAAGGAAAAAAAATAATTCTATGTAAAACATCATAACTTTGTTAAAAATCATCGTAGAACAATTTCTAAAAAAACGTTTTAAAGGTAATAATTCAAGCTTTCTATTGGTCCTAGGCATGTATTAAAGTTAAATCTGGTTCAGATTCTAAGGAACAAGAAGTGTCATTTTATTAATTTTGAGGTTAGGTCGAAAATCAGACCCGCTGGACCAATTTTGATGGCGGATTCGGTTTCAGCGCATCAAAATACATAAGGAATGGGTAGTCTCATTCCCCAACTCGGGTACTTTTTTTTTGTGTGGCTGTGTTATCAAAGAAGCAAATCCGAAAAAAAAAATTTTCCAGTGTAAAAGACGAAAGTGTTGGATAGCTGATTTTCTGACTAAAAGACGACAACAACGACGATATCACAGACGAGAGTGGTGTGTCTTCTTCAACTTGAGAGTAAAAAATTAAATGCAGAGAACGAGAGTGCAGAGACAACGCAGAAGCAACGACGAGAACACATACTTCGACAACCATTGGACACCTTCATCGACGCTTAAATTGTCAAATTATAAATTGATAAGTATAATTTTGTGTATATTTCTCAATTAGTATTTGTGTATTGATCCCCGTTTAAAGTCGTATTGTAAGAGGTTCGTAATGAAGAAATTAGTTCAAATCGAGTATGTAAAAAATCAATTAAGAAGTGCTCCTTTTAAAGCTATTTGTGCTCTATATAAATTAATTTTTGAGGAAGAGGGAGATAGAAAATATCAGAGTAAGCTACATGAGTTTGCTGGTTTCACATTCTTAGACGAGTCGGAAGAGTTTCGCAATAAATTAGATTTCGCGAGCGGGTTCTGGATTGGAGATTTAACTTAAATGTGTAATATTTTGGGGTTGAATTATTCTGCAAATAAGGAACAATTAAGACAAGACGTGGTACGGTCGTTGATGGATATTAATTCGTTAGCACAGCGCGGTAATGATCTGTTGCCGAAAGATCACGACGTGATCGTCGTGATGCAGCCGAAATGAGATCGAATGGGAACGAACGTCCGATCGAAACCTTAGAAGTGGGGAATACGCGAAACGTGCGAGAGTGTCAAGCTGTCAAATTCTCATAAGGATTTCAAGACGTCGAAGAGACTATTAGAGAATTTGATAGTAGCGATAGTTTCCCTGTAAAACGATGGATAGCAGATTTTGAAGACGCCACGTGTTTGTTCGAATGGACAGATTTGAAGCAAGTAGTGTTTGCTAAGAAAACGTTAAAAGGTTTAGCCAGGTTGTTTATTCAACGCGAAACAGGTCTCATAACATGGGAAAAATTAAATGCAGCCTTGCTCGGAGAATTTTTGACTAAAATGTCAAGAGCTTAGCTTCATAGAATGCTTTCTAATAGTAAGATTAAAGATTCGGAATATATCCAAGAATATTTTGTAAAGATGCGTGAGATAGCGTTGCGCGGTAATATCGAATTAAATGCTCTTTTTGATTATGTTATTAATGGATTGGGCGATATTCCGAGTAACAAAGCGATATTATACGGTGCTAAAACTCTTAGTGATTTTAAAGAAAAGTTGAAGACGTATGAACGGATTCGAAAAGTAAACACGAAAGTGAATCTCCAATCAGGTAAACGAAGGGATGTGCCGATTGATAAAAAATCGGATACATCAAAAACCCAAGGCACGCGTTGTTTTAATTGTGGATCAAAAGGGCATTTAGCAAAAGAACGCAAAAGTAAAGATCGTGGAACTAAATGTTTCAGATGCAATAACTTTGGTCATATTGCATCAAATTGTAAAGTCGAAAGTAGTAAAGAAACCAGAGTAGATTTTGTCGGGTCCGAAAAAGACGTTGATTGTTTTAAAAACATGACAGTCGAGAATGTGAACCTAAAGGCTCTGGTTGATGCGGGAAGCGGTTTTAGTTTGTTGCGGGAAGATGTTCTTGAAAAAATGCCCAATGTTATTATAAACTCAATGAAATATAAAACTGTTGGTTTTGGAGAGGCAAATGTTGAAACTAAAGGTTCATTTCAATCCGAAATAATAATTGACGACGTAGTTTATAATTTGGATGTGCATGTTGTATCAATGGGATCAATGCCAATAGACTGCATTATAGGACGAAATATTTTGCCATTAGCTAAAGTAGAAATAGATAGAGACGGTGTAAAAATTAAAAAGTATAAGCCGAATAATTTTTTAGGATTAATTATAGTGACAAATAAAAACGAAACTGATGTTGGTCCTATGGATAGTGTGCCGGTGTGTAGAGAAGCCAAAAATCTTTTATTAAATTATAAGTCGGAAAAAACAAAGAGTACTGACATAAAGTAAATTATAAATGTAAAAGATAATAAGCCAATTTTTAGTCGACCAAGACGATTACCGATTATGGAACGTGAGATTGTAGAAGAGAAGATTAAAGAAAGATGGTACTCCTCGAGTTTGCATCGACTATCGACGAATGAATAAGATCATTGTAAAAGATAAGTACCCTATCCCTTTAATAGAAGATCAAATTTACGCCTTGAAACAGAGGCCAAGAGAATCCTCAGGAAGGAGATACGCGCTGCCAAAAGGAACAGCTGGAAAGACCTAGTCGGAACAGCCGAAAATGATCCATGGGGTCTGGCTTATAAAATCGTTAACAAGAAATTGTTAACGAGGCAAAAGACCCCCGGTCTAGACAATCCCGATTGGGCCCGGCAAATCATAAAGGCTTTATTTCCTCCAGCAAAACCATGGCCTAGGATGGACTGGAGTAACTGTCATGTTGGTGAGGAAGAACTCTTCACTCTTACAGAATTACAAAAAGCAGGCAGTAGGTTAAAGCTAGGCAAAGCGCCGGGATTAGATGGGATAAGCAACGAGATCCTTAAAGAAGTGATCGTTGTTTCACCCCAGATTCTCCTAGACTGCTATAACAACTGCTTAAAAAGAGGAGAGTTCTTCCGCGACTGGAAAAGACAGAGGCTAGTCCTCCTAAGGAAAGGAGACAAACCTCTAGATAAAGTCTCATCCTACAGGCCTATTTGCCTGTTAGATACGATGGGCAAACTTCTAGAGGACATGGTTTTGCAGTGAATGCAGTATCATTTGACCGGAGAGAACAGTCTATCTGATAACCAATTTGGTTTCCGCAAAGGCCTGCCCACAGTAGACGCCATTCAGAAGGCGGTGGACTTAGCCAGAGAAGGAAAAAACAAATTGGGACCAGGGAAGAAAAGGGTTTTTGCGCGTTGGTAGCTATTGACATACGCAACGCGTTTAATACCGCGCGATGGAAAGATCTCATCGGGTCGATGAGAAACAAAGAAATACCGCCCTACCTGTTGCGGATAATGAATAATTATCTTAGCGACAGGTGGGTAATATACGAGGGGGACACCTGCACTCTGAAGGAAGAGATGCAAAGAGGTGTACCTCAAGGCTCGAGGATAGGACCATTTGTATGGAACGTCTCTTATGATGACTTCTTGCGAATGGGTCTACCTGAAGGCGCGGTGATCATCGGCTTCGCGGACGACGCGTTGATCGTGTGCACTGCCGAATCAGCAGAAGCCCTGGGCATATTAGTGAATGAATGTCTGAGACGGGCAAAGCGCTGGCTGGACGACAGAGGCCTTCAAATGGCTCTGGAAAAAACCGAAGCGCTGCTAGTCACAGACAGACGTGGTTATATAGCCCCTGGCATTCAGATAGACGGATTCGAGGTCCCGTGGAGGAGACATATTAAGTACCTTGGTGTGGAGCTGGACAAGTTCCTGAACTTTAAACACTATATTGCAGTAGCATGTCAGAAGGCCGAACAATGTGTGGCAAAATTAGCTTGTCTAATTCCAAACATTGGAGGGCCTTCTGAACCAAAGAGAAGACTAGTGGCGAGTGTTGCCCTTTCAAAGCTGCTTTACGCAGCACCAGTGTGGGCTCCTATCCTGCGAGACGATAGAAGTAAAACCATCTGCAAAAGGGTACTGTCCGCGCAAAGAAATGTTACGAAACGTATCATTTCGGCCTATCGGACAGTACCGACTTGTGCTGCTTCGGTCCTTGCCAGCGTCCCGCCGGCAGATCTTTTAGCGCAAGAAAGGGAGGAAGCTTTCCTCCTTTTCAAAGATAGAATGTCCACACGTTATACGGACGACAACAGACCCAGCAAGGACCAAATTCGCCGAGATGCGAGAAGCAGACTCGTCGACAGATGGCAAGAAAGATGGAGCGGGGAGGAGACAGGCCGATGGACGTATCGGCTGATACCAACACTCGCCACATGGTTAAATAGGAAGCACGGAGTAGTTTCGTACTATTTGACCCAAGCTCTCACTGGGCATGGGTGTTTTGGCTCCTATCTGGAGCGGTTCAAGAAAGCAGACAGCTCGGAGTGTGTGTACTGAAAGTTCCCAGTGGACGACCCAGAACACACACTCTTCAGTTGTACGCGTTGGGACGCGCAGAGGCAGGTCATGTTCGCCGGTGTAAACCATCGAGTTACACCGGAGAACATGATCCTGCTTATGACTCGTTGGGTTGAAGATTGGCGGACCATCGAAACCTTCATACATTACGTTATGAGGGTCAAAGATCTCGATGGTCGCCGAAGAAGGTAGGTCCCGTAGGTTTGGGGATAAAGTCGCTAAGGCGATAGAGTAGGGCATATAAGACCACTTCTGATGGCGATACGCGCGGAAAGTGCTAGCCGGGAGTGGTTCTTAAGGTCCCCAAATAAGGGTGTGTTTTTAGCGGGTCGGCAGAACATCGCCACCCCGCATAACCCTGTAGTGCGGGCTACAGGGTACCTGATCGCAGGTTTTCACATCATCGCCAAAAAAAGAAAAATTACGCCTTGAAGGATATTAAGATTTTTAGTACTTTAGATTTGAAAAACGGTTTTTTTCATGTTGATGTTGATCAAGATAGTCAGAAGTATACATCTTTCGTAACTCAAAGCGGACAATATATTTTTCTTAAGGCTCCATTTAATCTTTGTACATCACCTACTGTATTTCAAAGATTTATAAATTGTATTTTTCGACCATTAGTTAATAAAGGAATTGTCCTAGTTTATTTTGACAATATTATTATTTTGGCGAAAAATGAAAAAGAAGCGTTAGAGAATCTGATTGAAACGTTGGCAGTCGCTAAAGAATATGGCTTAGAATTAAATAAGAAAAAATGTCATCTTTTACAAAAACGAATTGAATTTTTAGGTCAAGTAATTGAAGGTGGTAAAATTCAACTTTCACCAGAAAATGTTTCAGCTGTCGTAAATTTTGCTGAACCTAAAACGATTAAAAATGTACAGAGTTTTCTCGGTCTTACGGGATATTTTAGAAAGTTTATTAATCAGTACTCTCTGTTGGCAAAACCGTTGAGCGATTTACTTAAGAAGGAAAAAGAATTTTACTTTGGTCCAATTGAACAAAAATCATTTGACGCATTCAAAGAAAAGTTGAAGGAAGGACCCGTATTGAAATTCTTTGACCATAAACACGAGACAGAATTACATACAGACGCTAGTAAAGACGGCTTAGCGGCGATTTTGTTGCAGTGATTACCTGAATACGACAGACTGCATCCGACGCATTATTTGAGTCATAAGACCTCACCCGTTGAACAAAGATATAGTAGTTACGAATTAGAAGTATTAGCAATTGTTTATGCTTTGCAAAGATTACGCTTGTATCTTCTGGGTGTGTCTTTTAAAATAGTTACAGACTGTTCAGCTTTCCAGCAGACGATGCAGAAGAAGGAAGTGTCGACGAAAATCTGGATATGGGCTCAACTTCTAGAAGATTATTCTTATGTGATCGAGCACAGATCCGAAACGAGAATGCAACATGTAGACGCATTTAGCCGTAATCCTATAATGACGATTGATGCTGACGACGTGGCGGCGCATATCGCTAAGGCTTAGGAAAACGACGAAACAGTTCAAAAGTTAATACAGAGCATTCAGGATGGACGAGTGGACGATTATTCGATTAGAAATGGATTGCTCTATAAATTTGACAAGGGGGACGACTTGTTGGTTGTTCCTGCTAGCATGGAAGATCAGTTAGTTACCAATCACAAGCAAGGACGAAAATAAGGTTTCCTCCATAATATTGAGAAGACTGAGCTGCCGCTGTATACTTACCATGTTGATCATCTTGGTCTTCTGGAATAGACTGGTCAGCAGTATAACCATATTTTCGCAGTCATAGAGGAAATAATTCAACACCATTGTGTAACGAATGGTCTTCCAAGAGCGAATGGGCAGATTGAAAGAATCAATCGAGTAATTATAACAGTATTGTCAAAGATGTCCTTGGATAATCCAGGAAAGTGGTACCAACACATTAGTCGTGTTCAGCAGGCCTTGAATTCGACTTTCCAAAGAAGTATCAACACCAATCCCTTTAAGTTGTTGACTGGAGTTGAGATGCGGAGATCTGACGACATCAAGTTGAAAGAAATACTAGTGGACGAATGGCAGCGCCAATTTGACGAATCTCGAAAAGAATTACGACAGCAAGCGAAACTTCAAATCTCGAAGGTACAGGAAGAAAACCGAAAAATATACAATCTGCGTCGACGTGCATCACCAACCTATGCAAATGGAGATCTTGTGGCCATAAAGCGCACCCAGATGATACCCGGTCGAAAGTTAAAAATTAAATATCTTGGTCCATATAAAATAATTAAAGTAAAAACAAACGACACTTATGACGTCAAACGTGAAGGTAACGGAGAAGGTCCTTTGACGACAAGTTCATGCGCTGAGAATATTAAACCTTGGATTGTAAATAAAAAATAAATCATTTGAGGCGAATAAAGTTTCAGAATGGCCGATTTGTAGGAAATTTTATATAGGTAGCTATATTTTAAATACTACCGGTGTAGACGACAACGACATCTAAAATGTAAAAATGATAAATGACGATAAGGAGACGAATGAATGAATGAGTAAGTTGCTAATTTACCGCTACCGTGATCATTTTTCCTTGGAAAGTTGTACATATATTTTAATTTAATAAAGCTGCAGTTTTAACTTGTAAAAGGAATATTATTATTTTAATTAAAAGTTAAGTGTCTATAATAATTTTCCTACAAATCCACGCCTTAAAAGATCCCCAATAATTCTGCCTTACACGATAGAAAAGGGAATTCGTCTCAGCTGTGATCCTCATTGAGCCTACATTTGGATAAGTTTCTTCCAATTATACGAATTAATGATATTGTTTGTTATTTTTAAAAATTGCTGATAATTGAATTTATTTAAACATATTTTAGGCTCTTAAAACTATTATTTGGAAATATTAATATATTATGTCATTTGACAAGCGACAATTTATATATTCATTTTGTATTGTAACCATTATGTTATTTGTGTTTTGCGTGCAGTTTTCAGGCTTGAGACGTATCAAACGTATTTTTTTGTTTGTTATTTATTTTCAAGACATGTAAATCATTTGGGTTGACTAGAACATTTATGCTATTGTAGAATATTTGTATATAGGTAAAATTAAAGAATCATGGGCGGAATTTTAATCTTCTTTTTTTAATTATTTCTGATAGCTGTTTTTGTCTGTTTGTATCGTCTTTAGCTTCTTTGGTATTTATTGAATATTTAATTACAGTAGAGATTCTGAATATTTGTATTGTTTTACATATGGTAAAATGTCTAATACTTTATATTTTTATGTACAATTAAAGAAAATTTTTACAGACCCTGTCCACAGGCATCTAAAAAGGCCATGTGTGTGCCTGTGAGATAAAATAGTATATTATGCACCAAGGGTGGAAAACCCTCGTTTTTTGGCTAGCACAATGTTCGACGAACGAGTGTGAACAATCTAAAAGAACCCTCCGGTACTTCGTAGAATTTAACAATCTACTAATCTATATTAATATATTTAATAGAAGATTAATTTTAATATTATTAATATTTAATAATAATGTATAGTTAATAATATAATTAACTTTAAAAAAGCAGACTTATCAGGTTTCTACGTTTATTTGACCTCTATTGATTGGGGCATTTTAGAATCAGAATCTGATGTTTTTATTGTTAGAAGCATTTACAAGATTTATACCTTTGCGAAATGTTACCAACTACAGACGTGGATATCTGCCGTGGATTTATAAAATTATTATTGATGAGATAACCTTAAAAAAATCCATGTTAAAAAACAAAAATTAACTCTGAATTCTTCGATCCTCAAATTAAAATATTATCCACTGTCATTCATAAAAAAATTAAACATAATTACTATGAAAATATAAAAAATATTGAAGCGAACCTAATGATTAATCTTAAATCTTTCTGGGATTTTGTTAATTAACAAAAAAATCTGTATTACTTGATGTGATGTCATTTTGTGGAGAATTTCTCCATAATTCTCAATCAATTGTTGATGCTTTTAAGCATCATTTTTAGCATGTTATTTAGATCCTGTATCTACTGTTATCGGGATTTCTTATTAATATAATTTTATTTGTGATAGACTTCTTCAACTTTCAAAGGAGTCAGTGTTAAAAAGCGATAAATCTTAGAGACTTCATCCACTGCTGGGCTTGATAGACGTACGAGCTTTTTTGTTAATGATTGCGCGTCTGTTCTAACCACTTTTTTATGTTTAATTTTTAATCTTGCCTTAAAGTCAGGTATTTTTCGTTATATTTAGAAGAAAGCAAGAATTTTTCCAGTTTACAAAACAGGTGACAAAACTCTTATCACCAATTATAGACCTATTGCAATAATTTTAAATTTTGCTAAAGTTTTTGAAAAGGCCATTACAGACATTCTCAATAATTTGTTTAAAAAAATAATTGCAAATGAGCAAAATAGTTGCTTGAACGGAAGATCTACTTTAACAAACTTAGCTTTTTTCACGCAAATCTTTTAGGAGCTATTCAAAATCGGTCTCAGGTGGATGTGGACTTTTTAGATTTTGCCAAAGCCTTTGATACAATCAATCCTTCTATTTTAGGGGAAAAATTATTAGCTAAGGTTGATTTACCACAAAATGTGCAAATCCTTCTAATGAACTATTTGTCCGAAAGAAGTCACTAAGTTTATATCAACAGTGCATCCTCTCGTTGTTCTACCTCGACTAAAGGTGTTCCCCAGGGTTCATCTTTAGGTTCTCCCCTTTTCTCTTTATAAATAAACGATGTCGCTGAAGGCATAATATCCTTTGTCTTGCTCTTCGCCGACGATGTTGAGTATGAATCTGAAGTCAGATTTCCAAAATTCAAAATGTCGGATAAAATATGGCCCCCCCAAATTAGAATACGCTTCTATTGTATGGAACCCGCAAATTCGCTAAGTACAATTAACGTTTAGAAGGTGTTCGGAAAAGATTTGTTAAGTACTTAGCTTTTAAAGAAGATAAAGTTTACTCTGACAGAGGACATGATTATAAGGATTTATACTAGCGATTTGGTTTCAAGTCCTTAGAGCGAAAAAGAATACCTGATGCGTTTGTATTTTTATTTTAAATTCTCTATTCTCAAGTATACGTACCAGATATTCTTTGTAGGATTGCTTTTAGACTACCTAGACCTACATCGAGAAAGATCGAGCCTTTTATCATGCCTGCATTAAAAACTGATTTCGGTTCTAAGACACCCTTCTATTATGCGTGTTACGATGTTATCAAGATGTTTAATTCTATATGACCTAATGTTGATTTATTTTATACCCAGAGCAATCTATTCCTTAAAACTTTAAATTTGTATTTAGATTCTTTCGATTAGGTTTAATAGTCTTTGTATATTAAGCAACAAGGGGTTAAAGGCCAATCGGACTGACTATAAACCCGTGCTGCTTACGATACTTTTTATTCCAAAGGCACAAAACAGGTGCTTTTAAATGCCTGTAAGCTAGGGTCTAAATGCGTTCATTAGTTTGACCGTATGAAAATAGCGTCTGTTTTTTCCCTAAGGAGAAAAAATGCATTGATCAGCTGTTAATTTTTTCCATCGGAAAGAAATAGATGCCAGTTTCACAAGGTCGAACAAATGAATGCGTTTAGACCCTGCCTACAGTAGGATGGGCCGAAAAAAATTTCTTTTTTCATAGGAGCCTCAGGTCCAAATAGTTTCTATAGATAGCCAATAATTCACGCAGAAAGTAACAAAATTTAAAAAAAATATTTAATGTAAGACTAATGGGCATAAAGGTGAAAAAATGAAAAACAATTTTGAGTAAGCCTGCACGGAAAGATATATATTGGTTTTGTACCATTAGATTACTCTATAGTATATTACTACTTGCGTTTGCTGACCTATAAAAGCAACAATATATAGTTTTGCAGTATTAGGTATAATATATAATATATAATATATAATTTGTATAATTGTTATATTATGGTTTACATTGATATTAATATATCAATGATAAAGATAAAGATGAAGATAAAGATATTTATCTTTATCTTTTTGTTTATCTTTCTTTTCTTATATTTGTCAACGATTAGTCGATCAAGGTTGTAATTGCGAATTAAACATGAATACCTATGTTCAGATGGGGCTTTTTAGCCCTAAGAACTTACTTTGAATAAATCTAAATCTAAATCTAAATATATTGTTTATAACAATTATTGCATTATGCATGACTGTTATTGATATTAATTACTATTTATAATAATTATTGCATTGCAATTGATTGTTATTAATATTAGTATATTATTATAATAGTTATCCCATAACACAAAGCAACACTGGTTTTGGTGCCAGAAATGTCAAAGCTGTTTTCAATGCATTTTTTTGTGCTGATTACAAATACGTAAGTAAAAAGTTTCCATCAGCTCTGGGTTTTAAGAAAAACAGGGTCAAAAAGTCAAAAAACAGTGTTTTTGGCAATATTTGGATACATCTTGCGAGGAAACAAAAGGTGATAGGTCCTTCCACTTTAGCTTAAGCTTTTAACTATAAATCATAAAAATTACATAACTGCACCTTGACCCTAAGGTCACTGGGAGTTACTTTTATAAACAAAAAAACTAAATTAGTCAAAGCTTGAGAATCTGTAGCGATAAAACAAAAAGAGGTAGAACTTTAAATTTATTAACTTTACTAACTTTATTTAACTTTAACTTTAAAGGTTATTGGGAATCACTTTCATAAGCAAAAAATCTGAATTTGTCAAAGTTTGAGAACCTGTAGCGATCAAACGAAAAGAGATAAAATCTTCCACTACGGCGCAAATTAAAGTTTAAAATTTTAACTAGCACTTCTGAAAATTACATAACTAAACCTTGGTCTCACGGTCGTTGGTAGTCACTTTCTTAACCATAAAATCCGAACTGATTAAAGTTTAAAAACTTGCAGCATTGGAACGAAAGGAGCTAGAACTTTCCACTACGGTTCAAATTACCAATACTATTACTAATACCAATACTAATAATAACATCAATACCAATACTTAATACCAATGACTTTCATTACAAGGTGCAGTAATGTAATTTTCAATTCCTGCATAAATCACGCACTATCTAGCGTGGGAAAAGTCTGTCTACAAACGACATGGACTCTAGTCTGGCCGAACTATGGCTACTAATCGAAGAATTCTTTTGCATAGATCACGCACTTTCTACTGCAGAAAAAGTCTGGCTTAACACAACATGGTTTTTAGTCTGGCCTAACAATAACTACTGAATTCAGAATCTTTTTTGCAGAAACAAGGCAGTTTCTAGAGTGGTAAAAGTTTGGCTAATGAGGACATGGACTTTAGTCTGGCCAAACCATAGCTATCGAACTCACAATTTTTGTTTGCAGGACTAAGGCAGTTCTAGCGTGGGGAAAGTCTCGCTAATGTGAACATAGTTAAAAGTCTAGACGAATCATGGCTACTGAATTAATATACTTCCCATGCTAGAAAATTCCTGATTACTACAAAAAAATCTAAGATTAGTAGCCATAGTTCTACCAGACTAAAGACCTTAAAGTCTTTAGTTAGGCTTTTTATACGCAGAAAAGCGACTGAATACTGCAAAAAAATTATGAGGTCGGTAACCATGGTTTAACAAAACTAAAGACAATGTCTTCTTTAGCCAGACTTTTTCGACGATAATAGCTGTATGATTTCTGGGGAAAGAATACTAAGTTTGTTAGCCATGGTTTGGAAAGCCTTAGTGTGTTTTTGCCCGTTTTCTTAATTTTGCGCAATGTGATAATGTCTGAATTGTAGTTTAGCGATACTATATTCTGGAGGCATGATTTTGCCGCTCTTGAAACAACCCCAAGGGTTTTTAGTTTCCTAATTGTTTTCCTCGGGAATGGTTATAACTTCTACAAATGTTGGGAAAAGGTTTACAAGTATTTTTTTTTAAACTTGTCCTAGGTTTCTGTCAGAATTTTGTATTTTCTACCTTCCACTAGGGCTCAAATTTAAGTTTAAATTTAAACTTTAATTTCAGCCCTAGTTTAAGTCGAAACTTTAAACTATAATTTCAGCCCTAGTGGAAGGGCTTATCTATTTTCACTTCATTGCTAAAAGGTCTTAAATATTGACAAATTCAGTTTTTTTGGTTAAGAAAGTCATAACTAATGACCTGGAGCAAATGTACAGTTATGTAATTTTTAGTGGTACTAGTCAAAAGTTTGAACTTCAATTTAAGCCTTAGTGAAAGGTTCTATCTCTTTGCGCTTCATCGTTACAGGTTCGCAAACTTTAACAAATTTCCCTACTGGAAAATCCTATATAGGTTCCTAGTAGGAATCCTATAAGATTTCTACGTAGATTCTTATAGGATTCTATATAGGATCCTATGTAGATTCCTATAGGAACATTCCTATAGGAAAAACGCATGTGATTTTGTATAGATATGACATAGGAAAACATATATTTTCCTATAAGATTCCTATAGATATAACATAGGAAAATATATGTTTTCCTCTAGAAATGTGAAATTTAACCCTATAGGATATTATATGTTTTCCTATGTCATATCTATACAAAATCACATGCATTTTTCCTATAGGAATGTTCCTATAGGAATCTACATAGGATCCTATATAGAATCCTATAAGAATCTACGTAGAAATCTTATAGGATTCCTACTAGGAACCTATATAGGATTTTCTAGTAGAGTTAGATTTTTAGTTAAGAAAGTAATTACCAATGACCTTTAAAGCAAGGTTCAGATATGTAATTTCCAGGAGTACTAGTCGAAATTTCAAACTTAAATTTAAACTGTTTAGTGTAAGGGTCTATCTGTTTTTTATTTATCGCTACAGGTTCTCAAACTTTGACAAATTCTGATTATCTGTTTATAAAAGTGACTCCCAATGACCTTTGGTGCAAGGTGCAGTTATGTAATTTTTAGGAGTTGTAGTCGAAAGATTAAGCTTCAATTTTAGCTAAAGTGGAAGGTTCTATCACCTTTTGTTTTAAGGGTAGAGGTATCCAAATGTTGCCAAAAACACTGGTTTTTGACTTTTTGACCCCGTTTTTCTCAAAAACCAGAGCTGATAAAAACATTTTACTTACGGATTCGTAGTCGGCACAAAAAAATGCATTGAAAACAGCTTTTACATTTCCGGCACCAATTTTTTTTTTAATTTTGTTGCCCTGTGCTATCAGTTATTAATTTCAATAATATGTCTAAGAAAATAATATACAGTCGAACCTGGATAAGAGAAAACGTCTCTCCAACCTCTGTAAGTGAATATACTTTCCTTTATTTTTCTCGGCTAAACCTCTATAAGTGAAAGAAACGTCTTTCGAACCTCTATAAGTGAAAATCTCTTCTGTATTTAAATTTTCTAAAGGGCAGTAGGAAATAAATAATAACTAAAATTTCAATAGATATATCGGAACAAAGGCGCTCTGTTGAAATAATAGTTGTGACGAAGAAGTAGACAAAAATTTGACTATTAATGACGTTTCAATCCCTAAACATCAAGAAGATTTAGCTGCTCTAGAAACGGTTCATAGATTTTTTGAATGTTTGACAAAAATTAATAAATCCGTATTTGACAAAATTTATGAACTTGAGAAGCTATAGTAAATTTTAAAAGTAAAGTCCAAAAACAAACAAAACTGATAGATTTTTTCAATCAATTAATTAATATTCATGTAAATTGGTGAATTACTTTTTGATAAAATAATCTTTTAATAAATTATTCAAATAATTAAATTTCGTATTCCTTGTAGATTAACAAAACCTCTATAAGTGTCAGAGGCCGCTCTTCGACCTCCATAAGGGAACGTTCACAAATTACGAAACGTTTTTTTTTCAGAAAATTTTGACCCCCCCCCCCTTACCATGTAACACTTCGTTACATACATTAGCGCCATTTTTTCTGCTGATCGTAACAGACTGCTTGACCCCCCCCCCCTTACCATGTAACACTTCGTTACATACATTAGCGCCATTTTTTCTGCTGATCGTAACAGACTGCTTGACCCCCCCCTTACCATGTAACACTTCGTTACATACATTAGCGCCATTTTTTCTGCTGATCGTAACAGACTGCTTGACCCCCCCCCCCCACCACCTCCTAAAAATGTTACGTATTTTGTGAACGCTCCTAAGTGAAAACCTCTATAAGTGAAAAACCTCTATAAGTTACAAAAAATTCTCGGTCCCTTGAAATGTCACTTATCCAGGTTCGACTGTATTTTGTATTAAATGATTACTTCGAGTGTGAGTTATTGGCCATCTATAGAAACTATTTGGATCTGAGGCTCCTAAGAAAAACAAAATTTTTTTGGCCCATTCTACTGTATTTGTGGGCTAGAATACTAGCACTCTAAAAACAAGCGTCTTCACTGCGAGAAAACTTTTCTTGTGCCAATGCAAAAATGCATTGGATTAAGTATAAATTATGCTTATAATCGGTCCTAGCATAAAATATTATAGACTCAAGAATTTGAGATTATGTTAAACTGTTTTGCGCATGACAGAAGCATACCAGAGTTTACGCCAAATATCTTATTCTTGAAACAAGCATAAAAACGATTCCTTTCAATGCAATCCATGTAAACATAATTTTATTCTTGTAAAAAGAAATATTTTTTCTCAGTGTTGCAAGTGTCTTAAACTAAGATATTTGACAGAAAAAGTGTCTTAAACTAAGACATTTGACGGAAAAAGTGTCTTTAAATGAGACACTTTTTGCGTTTTAGATTAAAAAGGCTACCAAAATGTCTTAGTTTAAGACACTTACAAGACGCTTGTTTTATGAGTGAGTGCGCATATATTTATGCATTAGAACACTACTGCCCAAGTATTTATGCGTTTAAACACTAGTGCGCATGTATTTATGACCTAGAATACTACAGTGCATGTATTTGTCAGCTAGAATACTAGTGTGCACGTATTCATGCACTAGAACACTAGTGCGCATGTATTTATGCATTAGAACACTAGTACGCACGTATTATTCTAAGAGAAAAAGAAAACCTGCTAAGTTACAAAAATGCTCATAAAAACTAACTACTTGTTTTTGTTCCGATTTTTGTAGCTAGTAATAAAAAAAATATTACAAAATATTCCGTTTAAAATTTTTAATTTTGTTCTAGACCAACAAATTTATTTTTTGTAAAGTTCTTTGATCTTCCTGTGAATTTTACTAATTGTGAGTTAGCAGTTTTGCATTCTAAGCCGTCGACATACATTTAATGAAAGCAGTTTAGGCCGCAAGCTAAACCCGGGGAACGGATTAATAGAATTCTAAAGATTGTTTTCTTTATTAATACAAACCACAAGAATTGGGACAAACATATTTCAGATTTTCGTTTTGCGTATAATAACGCTCACTATTCCTCGCTTA
Source organism: Ganaspis brasiliensis (assembly GCA_037103525.1). Classification (NCBI taxonomy): domain Eukaryota; kingdom Metazoa; phylum Arthropoda; class Insecta; order Hymenoptera; family Figitidae; genus Ganaspis; species Ganaspis brasiliensis. Next base: position 406,701 of record JAZKLR010000407.1, read on the forward strand.
AAGCCATACCTTTTTTCTTAAATATTAGTAGAGATCCGAAACCCATTAACTCGCTTAAAAGAAATTTGGAAATTGATTTAGAAATTGAATCTCAGTCACTGGAATTGTGGAAAGAAAGAAAGAACAAAATTTAGATTTTTAAAGATTGGGTAATTAAGAATTTCGATCAAAGTTATCAAAAGCAATATAATCAATACAATTCTGGTAAAAGACAATTACAATTTTCTCTTAAAGATTTAGCCCTTATAAGAAATCGCGTACAATCCTAAAAATTAAAAATATTTCCGCAAAATTAAACCCTAAAGTTATTGCCCCTTTAAAAATCTCAAAAATTTTGTCTCGTACTGTGTATGAAATTACAGATCTTGATGGTTCTAAAGTTAGTAAAATTTATGTTAAAGATATGAAACCATTTGTTTCTAAGGATTAATTTTTTTAATTTTTTTTTATTTTGTTGTAGTTATTAGCCACTTTTTTCCTTTAAGATGGCTCAGTCAGTTTCTATCGAAAGCGAGTACATAATAACAGTGTCTAAAGAAATTGACTTGTTGGTTCGTTAGAATAATCTTGTTGAAAAATATAACAAATATACAAATATTGGAGAAGTTGCTGGAGAATGGTTAGATGTAGACAATGTGAATGTAATTATATTATTTAATGTATATTTTTATGTACAGATTATGAAAATTAATTAGAACGTACAGATTATGAAAATACTTTTACCTTCAAGTACATGAAACTTTTGCTTAAGGATATAGGCTCGTATTTCATATAAATAACATAAAAATCAAGAATATATTTTTAAGGGGAGGCCCTGAAATTTTTATAGGGTTTCAGGACTTATAACAGTCTTAATTACACTCGACTCTCGGATCGTTTGCATTTGATTCTTTTACACTCTTAAGTCTTTTACATGTTTTCTCTCTGACCTTTTTCTTTTAGCCAGCCTCAGTGTACCCCCTCTTTTTTATTATTTGGCCTATTACGTTAAATTATTAACTGTATCAATTTCAAATGAATGCCTATCCAACTGTCAAAATTTATATTTTTAAGTGAAATTGAAGTACTTGTAAAGGTCCATAAAAAATTTACATTAAATTATAAAAAGATTTTAAAGGCTAAAGATGTAGGTATTAAAAAGAAAGTAAGAATTTATCGTTAATAATAATTTGGTTGTTTTTTTTTAATTTGACATATAACTGAAAATAATATGAAGTTGGCGAGAATTTGTGTAACCATGACATTTCAACATCCAATCATAGTGAATTTGAGTGTTATATATTTAAGTAAAAGGTGTGAGAGAATTTGGTCCCGAAAGTGCAAAAGATCCGAGAGTCGAGTGTATAGTTCTTGTAGCAGCCTTGATTAAGCCATGTATAAGATTAAACAATTTTTTTTGTTTTTTTTTCATAATTTTTCAATTATGTAAAAAAAATTAATAACAATTTTCAATCGCGTTTTCTATCGTTTTTTTAAATTCTGAGTATACAAATAAAATTTTTATTGGTTTGAGGAATACTGTAGGACAGGCCTGGACAAAACGTGCTCCGCGAGCACTTTGCCGCGGAGCTAAAGTTCCCCTTCCATGCGTCCAGTCAGTTCCCACGTGTTCTTTCCCGCGTGAATCTCCAGCGGTAGAATTCACGCATGAGGCGTGGCCTGCACCAAGGCGAAGGAACTGACTGGACGCATGGAAGGGCAACTTTAGCTTCGCAGCGAAGTGCTCGCGGAGCACGTTTTGCCCAGGCCTGCTGTAGGACAATTAGGGTGCCCACTCAGAAAAAAAGTGCGGAATTCCTGCGGAGTTTCCGCGGTAAACTCCGCGGTAAATTCCTGCGGAGTTTCCGCAGGAAATTCCGCAGGAAATCCGCAAAAATATTCCGCAACGAGATTTCGCAAAATCTTTGATTAAAAATACACTACAGATATCCTGGTCGCTCGGGTCAACTTCTTCGAGGAACTTGACCTCCAAATGTAAAAAATAACTGCTACACAGTATTCAAGAGCAAAACCGATGTCCAGGTCGTTTGAGTCAACTTTTTAGGGAAAGTTAACCGCAAAATGTAAAAAGAAACTGCTTCACCGTTTTCAAGAGCAAATCTGATGTGCAGGATGTCTGGGTCAACTTCTTCGAGGAAGTTAACCTAAAAATGTAAAAAACACCTGCTACACCGTTTTCAAGAGAAAATTCGATGACCAGGTCGTTCGGGTCAACGTCTTCAGGAAAGTTAACCTCAAAATATAAAACATTACTGCTACACCGTTTTCCAGAGCAAAACCAATGGCTAGGTCGTTCGTGTCAACATCTTCAGGAAAGTTAACCTCAAAATGTGAAAAATACCTGCTACACCGTTTTCAAGAAAAAATTCGATGACTAGCTCGTTCGGGTCAATATCTTCGGAAAAGATAACCTCAAAGTATAAAAAATTACTGCAACATCGTTTTTCAAAACAAAACCGATGGCTAGGTCGTTCCGGTCAACATCTTCAGGAAAGTTAACCTCAAAATAAGAAAAATAACTGCTACACCGTTGTCCAGAGCAAAACCGATGACTAGGTCGTTCCGGTCAACTTCTTCAGTGAAAGTTAACCTCAAAATGTAAAAAGTAACTGCTACACCGTTTCCAGAGCAAAACCGATGGATAACTGGTTCCGGTCAACATCTTCAGGAAAGTTAACCTCAAAAAGTGAAAAATACCTGCTACACCGTTTTCAAGAGAAAATTAGATGACAAGGTCGTTTGGATCAACGTCTTTGGGATAGTTAACCTCAAAATATAAAAAATTACTGCTACACCGTTTTCCAGAGCAAAATAGATGGCTAGGTCGGCCATGTCACCATCTTTGGGAAAATTAACCTCAAAATAAGAAAAATAACTGCTACATCTTTTTTAAAAGAATATTCGATGTCTAGGTCGTTCGTGTCAACATCTTTGGGAAAGTTAACCTCAAAATATAAAAAATTACTGCTACACCGTTTTTCAGAGCAAAACCGATGTCTAGGTCGTTTGAGTCAACTTTTTAGGGAAAGTTAACCTCAAAATGTGAAAAATAACTGCTACACGGTATTTAAGAGCAAAACCTATGTCTAGGTCGTTCGGGTCAACTTTTTATGGAAAGTTAACCTCAAAATGTTAAAAATACCTGTTACACCGTTTTCAGGAGAAAGTTCGATGAACAGGTCGTTCGGATCAACGTCTTCGGGAAAGTTAACCTCAAAATAAAAAAAATTACTGCTACACCGTTTTCAAGGGAAAATTCGATGACCAGGTTGTTCGGGTCAACGTCTTCGGGAAAGTTAACCTCAAGATATAAAAAATTACTGCTACACCGTTTTCCAGAGCAAAACCGGTGGCTAGGTCGTTCCTTTGAACATCTTCAGGAAACCTTTGATGGGAAGTTAACCTATTGCATTGATTTTTTAATAAAAACTAAATTTTCGCCCTTATCTGGCAGCACAATTAAATGTAGACTTTTTCACCAGCGTGGTTCAAAAGCAAATAAAAAAATCAAGTTATAAAAATGGACGACTTTAAAAATTAAGTTAGCATACTACCTTCGTTATTGGCAAAAACCCAAATTTTGACAGGTTTTTTACTTTTTCTGACACAAAAAATAAAATGTAGACTTTTTCACCTACGTGGTTCAAAAGCAAATAAAAAATCGACATATAAAAATGGACGACTTTTAAAAATTAAGTTAGCGGACGGCCTTCGTTATTGGCAAAAACCAAAAATTTTGACAAAATTTTGACTTTTTCTGACACAAAAAATAAAATGTAGACTTTTGCTCCTACGTGGTTCAAAAGCATATAAAAAATCGACTTATAAAAATGGACGATTTCAAAAATTAAGTTGGCGGACGGCCTAATTTATTGGCAAAAACCCAAAATTTTGAGAGATTTTTTACTTTTTCTGATACAAAAAATAAAATGTAGACTTTTTCACCTACGTGGTTCGAAAGCAAATAAAAAATCGACTTATAAAAATGGACGACTAAAAAAATTAAGTTAGCGGACGGCCTTCGTTATTGGCAAAAACCCAAAATTTTGACAGATTTTTTACTTTTTCTGACACAAAAAATAAAATGTAGACTTTTTCACCTACGTGGTTCGAAAGCAAATAAAAAATCGACTTATAAAAATTGACGGCTTAAAAATTAGGTTAGCGGATGGCCTTCGTTATTGGCAAAAATCTAAAATTTTGACAAATTTTCTACTTTTTCTGGCAGTAAAAATAAAATGTAGACATTTGCTCCTACTTGGTTCAAAAGCAAATAAAAAATGGACGACTTTAAAAATTATGTTAGCGGACGGCCTTCGTTATTGTCAAAATTTTGGGTTTTTGACAAGAACGATGTCGTCCGCTCACTTAATTTTCAAAGTCGTCCATTTTTATAACTCGATTTTTTATTTGCTTTCGAACAACGTAGGTGAGAAAGTCTACATTTCATTGTGCTGCCATATAAGGGCGAAAATCTGTGTCAATGATGTTTTTTTTTATTGTTTTTTACTGTTATACCCTAGATTTGTGATTTAACAAATGTATTTTTTTTATTAAACGTATATAATGTTTCTAAATATTTAGTTTTTATTAAAAAAAAAAAAAAAAAATAGTTATTTTTAACGTTATATACTTCAATGCAATGTTAACCTTAAGATTTGAAAAATAACAGCTTCACCGTTTTCAAGAGCAAAACCGATGTGCAGGAAGTCTGGGTCAACTTCTTCGGGGAAGTTAACCTTAAGATGTAAAAAAATACCTGCTATACCGTATTTAAGAGAAAATTCGACGTCCATGTCGTTTCGGTCAACCTCTTTAGCAAGGTTAACCTCAAAATAGAATAAATTACTCCTCCACCTTTTTCAAGAAAAAGTTTGATGTCCAGGTTGTTCGGGTCACTGTCTTCGGAAAAGTTAACCTTAAAATGTGTAAAATGACTGCTACACCGTATTCAATAATTCGATGTCTGTAGGGTCTACAGGTCGTTTAGGTCAACGTCTTTGGAAAAGTAAAGCTCAAAATAAAAAAAATAACTGCTACACCGTTTTCAAGAGCAAAACCGATGTCTAGAATGTCAAGATCTTTCGGGACAACCTCAGTGTGGAAGTGAACCTTAAAATGAGAAAAACAACTGCTACTCTGATTTGAAGTACAAAATCGAGTAGGAGCATGAATATTCACTAAAACCTATTTGTCCTAAACTATATAGCCTAAAAGGAATTAAGCCTAAATTCCATTTAACCTAAAATGCATTCAGCCTAAAATTCATTTAACCTAAAATGCATTCAGCCTAAATCCTGTTTGACCTAAATGCAGTCAGCTTAACTCCGATTTTTCCTATCGCCCATTTAACCTAAAATACATTTATCCAAAATTCTGTTAAGCCTAAAATGCATTTAGCCTAACTCCCATTTAACTACATTTAGGCTACAAGCATTTTAGGCCGAATAAGTTGTAGGCTGAGTGCATTTTAAGTTAAATGCATTTTAGCTTAATGAGTTTTAGGTTATATGCTTTTTAAGCAGGTTCTACAAGCCGTAATATATTAGTGTGATACACTGGTTAGTTTCCCGCCCGGCTACTGCGGCGCTTTTGTCGCTACACACAGATGCAAAATTTGTATAGCGACATGGCAGTTATATGTGTTGGTATTTACTAACGCACATTACTGCCATGTCGTTATACAAATTTTACATCTGTGTGTAGCGACAAAAGCGCCGCAGTAGCCGGGCGGGAAACTAACCAGTGTATCACACTATTACATTACGGCTTGTAAAACCTCATTTTAGGTTAAATGGAATTTAAGTTAAATGCATTTGAGGTTAACTTGGAATTAGGTTAAGTAACGTTTAGGTTAAATGGGATTTAGGCTTACTCCATTTTAGGTAAATTACGATCCAGCTTAAATACATTTTAGGTTATATGAGACTTAGGATAAATGAGACTTAGGATAAATGAGATTTAGGTTAAATGGAATATAGATTGAATGAGATTTATTTTACATGAGTTTTAGGATAAATGCATTTTAGGCAATACCCTAATAGCACGAAACGTTTCATCAACGTTGCTGCAACGTTTCCGTGTAACGTTGCAAACGTTGCATTGCAACGTTGCCAGCCAAGAAAAATAACGTTGCATATGTCATGGTGCTAGGAACGTTGCAGGGAAACGTTCCGGAACGTTAATTTGGAACTTTGAATAGGCATTCGAAAAATCGCAGTGCGGGTTGCGGAAAAATGTTGCGGAAAAGGCTAAATTTTTTTTTTTTTATGTTATTCGATGTTGATAATATGATTGCTTCTATAGAACATTGGTCACTAAAATCAACTGCGCAGCTCTAATTGCGATAGAAAACTACTGCGCACAATATCAACATTATTAATTTTTAAAAGATTTTTAAATGGTTATTCAAAGTTTCAAAATAACGTTCCGCAACGTTCCCTTGCAACGTTCATAGCCCCATGACATATGCAACGTTACTTTTCTTGACCGGTAACGTTGCAATGCAACGTTTGCAACGTTGCAAGAAAACGATGAAGCAACGTTGATGAAACGTTCTGTGCTATTAGGGTATGAATTTTAGGCCCTATGCATTTTGGGTTAAGTGGGTTTTAGGCTACATGCTTTTTATCTTGCATTTGGCGCCCTCTAGTAAGAAAAGTTCACAGTTGTGATTCTAAAAGCAAGAGAGTTTTAAAAAGATTTTTTAACAGACATTGATTCTTTAATAAGAATTGACAGAAAATTTGTGCATTAAATATTTATTGTATTTGTTTAAACAATCGAAATTTTTAATAATTTTTTTTTTATTAAATTCTCTTAGAAAAATTTTGCTTACGACTGTTATTATTAAAAAATATCACGAATTTTTTCGTCTGCAATTTTCAAGATATTTTGATTGTTTAAACAATTTATATTTGTGGAAACAATTTAATTTTCCCATATTAGACGTTTACTAATTTTTTTAAAATAACTCATAAAGGAAGATTTTTAAATCTTTTTTATCTCATACTTAGCCAGAAATTTATTTTCCTTAATAAACAGTATATTAATTTAGAGAAAGATTTATATCATACAGTATTATTATTTAGGCTAGATAATAATAAGATAGGTACAGTTTGATAGCAGGATACTTAAGATTTAAATTTATTTGGGATTTTTTTATAAAAGTAGAAGAGGGGTAACTGGAAAATATTAAAAAAAGTACATTATTGTTATGGGAATATTGGCAAAGTAAAAACATTGATAAATTAGAAAATTACAAAATTAGAAAATTGGAAAAATTTGTAAGCTGGTAATTTAAGACATTGGAGATTTGGTTATTGGAAAATTGGAAAATTAGGAAATTGGAGAAGTTGTTATATTAAAATTGGAGAAATTGAAAAATGATAAACTGGAAGATTGGCAAATTAGAAAATTGTTCAAACTGTTAAATTAAGAAGTTAAGGTTATTAATAAATTGTCAAAGTAAAAAAATTTGTAAATAGAAAAATTGGAGATTTTTTTATTAGGAAATTGTCAAATTTAAAATGAACTTATAATTCAAATGGATTTTAGTTAAAATTCAATTATGTTATATGCATTTTATGTCAAATGGGTTTAAAGTTTCATGCACTTTAGGCGAAATAACTTTTAGGCTCAATGCATTTTATGTTAAATCAGATTTAGGCAATATGTATTTAGATACATGTCGCCTAAACACATTTATTTTAGCTTAAAAAGGTTTTAGACAACTTGCATTTTAGGCTAAAAGATTTTTTGGCTGATTTTAGGCTAAATGCATTTTAGGTTAAAGAGGTTTTAGGCTACATGCATTTTAGGCTTAATAAAGTTCAGGATAAATGCTTTATAGATTAAATATATTTTAGGCTATAAGAATTAAAGGATATATGCGTTTTAGGTTAAATAGGATTTAGGCTACATGCATATTAGACTGAACAAGTTTTAGGCGTAATGTATTGAAGGTTAAGTGGGTTTTAGACTACTTGCATTTTAGGCTGAATGAGTTTTAGGCTAATTGCATTTTAAGTTCAATGTATTTTAGTTTCAATTCATTTTAGGCTATATGCATTTTAGGTTAAATGAGATTTAGGCTACATGCATTTTAGGCTTAATAAATTTTAGGCCGATTGCATTTAAAGTTAAATGTATTTTAGTTTAAATTTATTGTGGCTATATGCATTTTAAGCTATATGCATTTTAGATTATATGGGTTTTGGGCTACATGAATTTTAGACTAAATGAGCTTAGTATTAATGCATTTTAGGTTAAAGAGGTTTTAGACTTAATTGATTTATGTTGAATGTGTTTTTAGTCTTAATTCATTTTAGGGTAAAGAGGTTTTAGACTACTTGCATTTTAGGTTAAGTTGGTTTTAGACAACCTGTATTTTAGGCTGAATGTGTATTAGGCTAAATGCATTTTAAGGTAAATGGGATTTAGCCTGAATACATTTAAGGCTGAATAAGTTTTAAGCTGATTGCTTGTTAAGTTAAATTTATTTTTTATTTTAAATTTAAATCGGATCCTATATGGGAATTCGTAATAGGGAGTATTTTGAAATAATCGCAATAGCTTAAAAAACAAAATGGACTGTGAGCGAATATGATCAGTAACCCAGCGTAGCTCAGTATTAGAGCATTCAACAGCCAATTGGCAGGTCCTGGGTTCAGTCTCAGAGCCATTGAGGTCTATATTATTTGACAGTTTTTCAATATTAAAAAGTAGCAATTATATGTTAATTTTCTTTTAACTTCAATAATAAATTTAAATTGATTGAAACATTACAATCCGAAGAAAAAAGTGAAATAATTTGAAATAAATAGTAAGAATTAGTTTTAATTTATATAAAATATTTATTATTATTATTGAAATTTGTAATTTTTAACTTAATAAAAAACTCCTTACATTAAATTTAAACTTTGAAATTAAAATTATTATATTAAAATGCAATTAAACCAATTAAATTATATTATTTATATTTTCTATTCTCAAAACCAGATAAAATGCATACAGCATAAAACTCATTTAGCCTAAAATCCAAGTAGTCTAAAACCCACTTAACCTTCAATACATTACGCCTAAAACTTGTTCAGTCTAATAAGCATGTAGCCTAAATCCCATTTAACCTAAAACGCATATAGCCTTTAATTTATATCCTAAAATATATTTAAGCTATAAAGCATTTACCCTGAAACTTATTAAGCCTAAAAGGCATGTAGCCTAAAACCTTTTTAACCTAAAATGCATTAAGCCTAAAATGCACTCAGCCAAAAACTCTTTCAGCCTAAAATGCAAGTAGTCTAAAACCTCTTGAAGCTACAATGAATGGGTTTAGGCTACGTGTATTTAAATACATATTGCCTAAATCCGATTTAACCTAAAAAGCATTGAGCCTAAAAGTTATTTCGCCTAAAGTGCATAAAACCTTAAACCCATTGGACATAAAATGCATATAACATGATTGAATTTTAACTAAAATACATTTGAATTATAAGTTTATTTAAAATATCAAAATACATTTAACTTGAAATGTAATTAGCCTAAAACTTAATGCATGAAGTCTAAATCTCATTTAACCTAAAATGTATTTAAACTAAATCCCATTTAACCTGAAATGCATTTAGCCTAAAACCCATTCAGCCTAAATACCATTTGTCGAAAAACCTCTTTAACCGAAAATGCATTAAGACTTAAACTCATTAAGCCTAAAATGCATGTAGCCTTCACATCTCGGCTGGCAGACTGGCTGGCTGGGCAGCCAGCCGAATTGAAATAGGAGAAGACAGAAATAGAAATTTGAATTTTTTCTCTCCCTTCATCGCACGAGAATAAAGAAGTCAAGGTGAGAATGCAAATGCAAGTAGCATGAAACCTATTTTACCTTAAATGCATTTAGCCTAAATCCCATTTAACCTTATATGCATTCAGCCTAAACTGCAGATTGTCTTCAAGCTATTTAACCTGATAGGCATTAAGCGTATAACTAAATCAGCTTAAAATGAATGTAGCCTAAAACCCCTTTAACCTAAAATGAATTAATACTAATTCACCCTAAAATGCATGTAGTCTAAAACCTCTTTAACCCAAAATGCATTAAAACTAAACATATTTCGCCTAAAATGCTTGTAGCCTTAAACCCATATAACCTGAAATGTATATAGCTTAAAATGCATATAGCTTAAATGAATTTAAACTAAGATACATATAACTTAAAATGCAAGCAGCCTAAAACTTATTAAGCTTAAAATGCATACATCCTAAATCCCATTTAATCTAAAATAAATTTAGCCTAAAACTCATAAGGCCTAGATTGCAAGTTATCTAAAACCTATTTAACATTAAATGCATTAAGCCTAAAACTCAATCAGCCTAAAACTCATTCAGCCTACAATTTTTATAGCCTAAAATGCATCTAACCGTCTAAAATGTATTTAACCGTCTCAAATGTATTTAACCGTCTAAAGTGCATTGAACCTAAAATGCATGAAACCTAAAACTCATTAATAGTAAAATCCGAGTAGTCTAAAACCTATTAAACCTAAAATGGATATAGCCTTAAATTTTTATAGCCTAGCAATGAATTTAAACTAAAATACGTTTAACTTAGGGTAGTAAGTAACTTAGGGTACTTTGTAAGCTGTTAAAGATGACTGTAAAAAAAACTTTTTTCGGTGATAATTTTATTTTAAGCACTAGAACTTCCAAAGCGCGCTACGCGCGCAAAACTATCCTCTTCTCGTTTTTTTATTTTCTGATTGTCCAATTTTATATTTTACCAATATTATTTAATTTGACAATTTCCTAATAAAAAAATCTCCAATTTTTCTATTTACAAATTTTTTTACTTTGACAATTTATTAATAACCTTAACTTCTTAATTTAACAGTTTGAACAATTTTCTAATTTGCCAATCTTCCAGTTTATCATTTTTCAATTTCTCCAAATTTAATATAACAACTTCTCCAATTTCCTAATTTTCCAATTTTCTAATAACCAAATCTCCAATGTCTTAAATTACCAGCTTACAAATTTTTCCAATTTTCTAATTTTGTAATTTTCTAATTTATCAATGTTTTTACTTTGCCAATATTCCCATAACAATAATGTACTTTTTTAATATTTTCCAGTTACCCCTCTTCTACTTTTATAAAAAAATCCCAAATAAATTTAAATCTTAAGTATCCTGCTATCAAACTGTACCTATCTTATTATTATCTAGCCTAAATAATAATACTGTATGATATAAATCTTTCTCTAAATTAATATACTGTTTATTAAGAAAAATAACTTTCTGGCTAAGTATGAGATAAAAAAGATTTAAAAATCTTCCTTTATGAGTTATTTTAAAAAAATTAGTAAACGTCTAATATGGGAAAATTAAATTGTTTCCACAAATATAAATTGTTTAAACAATCAAAATATCTCGAAAATTGCTGACGAAAAAATTCGTGATATTTTTTAATAATAACAGTCGTAAGCAAAATTTTTCTAAGAGAATTTAATAAAAAAAAATTATCAAAAATTTCGATTGTTTAAACAAATACAATAAATATTTATTGCACAAATTTTCTGTCAATTATTACAAAAGAATCAATGTCTGTTAAAAAAATCTTTTTAATTTCGAAACCATAAGAAACATAAATTGTTTAAACAAATTAAAATTTTCTAAACATTTGAATATACCCTGCGAATTATGAATTAAAAATTTTTCCATACAAACAGTGGAGGACTTACTAAATAGGCAATGTATGAAACTGCCTAGAGCGGCACATTCGACTTAAACGACCTATAGACCCTACAGACATCGAATTATTGAATATGCTGTAGCAGTTATTTTTTACATTTTGAGGTTATCTTTTCCGAAGAAGTTGACCCGAACGACCTTGTCATCGAATGTTTTCTTGAAAACGGTGTAGCAGGAATTTTTGACATTTTAAGGTTAACTTTCCTGAAGATGATCAAAGGAACGACCTAGCCACCGGTTTTGCTCTGGAAAACGGTGTAGCAGTAATTTTTTATATCTTGAGGTTAACTTTCCCGAAGACGTTGACCCGAACAACCTGGTCATCGAATTTTCCCTTGAAAACGGTGTAGCAGGTATTTTTCACATTTTGACGTTAACTTTCCTAAAGATGTTGACCGGAACGACCTAGCCATCTGTTTTGCTCTGGAAAACGGTGTAGCAGTAATTTTTTATATATTGAGGTTAACTTTCCCTAAAAAGTTGACCCGAACGACCTAGACATCGGTTTTGCTCTTGAATACCGTGTAGCAGTTATTTTTCACATTTTGAGGTTAACTTTTTTAAAGGTGTTGACACGAACGACCTGGACATCGAATATTCTCTTAAAAAAGGTGTAGCAGATATTTTTTACATTTTGAGGTTTACTTTCCCAAAGACGGTGACCCGAACGACCTGGTCATCGAATTTTCTCTTGAAAACGGTGTAGCAGGTTTTTTTCAAATTTAGAGGTTAACTTTTCTGAAGGTGTTGACCGGAACGTCCTAGCCACCGGTTTTGTTCTGGAAAACAGCGTTGCAGTAATTTTTTACATTTTGAGGTTAACTTTTCCCAAGACATTGACCCGACCGACCTGCTTATCGAATTTTCTCTTGAAAACGGTGTAGCAGGTATTTTTTACATTTTGAGGTTAACTTCCTTGAAGTAGTTAACCCAGACCTCCTGCACATCAGATTTGCTCTAGAAAACGGTGTAGCAGTAATTTTTTAAATTTTAAGGTTAACTTTCCCTAAGAAGTTGACCCGCACGACCTACTCATCGGTTTTGCTCTTAAATACCGTGTAGCAGTTATTTTTCACATTTTGAGGTTAACTTCCTCGAAGAAGTTGACGGGAACGTCCTAGACATCGGTTTTGCTCTGAAAACGGTGTAACAGTTATTTTTCTTATTTTGAGGTTAACTTTCCCTAAAAAGTTGACCCGAACGACCTAGACATCGGTTTTGCTCTTGAATACCGTGTAGCAGTTATTCTTCACATTTTTAGGTTAACTTTTTTAAAGATGTTGACACGAAAGACCTGGACATCGAATATTCTCTTAAAAAAGGTGTAGCAGATATTTTTTACATTTTCAGGTTTACTTTCCCAAAGACGTTGACCTGAACGACCTGGTCATCGAATTTTCTCTTGAAAACGGTGTAGCAGGTATTTTTCAAATTTAGAAAGGTTAATTTTCCTGAAGGTGTGGAACGTCCTAGCCACCAGTTTTGTTCTAGAAAACGGCATTGCAGTAATTTTTTACATTTTGAGGTTAACTTTCCCCAATACATTGACCCGAACGACCTGGTTATCGAATTTTCTCTTGAAAACGGTGTAGCAGGTATTTTTTACATTTTGAGGTTATCATTCCTGAAGATGTTGACCGGAATGATCTAGCCATCGGTTTTACTCTGGAAAACGGTGTAGCAGTTACTTTTTACATTTTGAGGTTAACTTTTCCTGAAAAGTTAATCGTAACGACCTAGCCACCGGTTTTGCTGTGGAAAACTGTGTAGCAGTAATTTTTTATATTTTGAGTTGAACTTTCCCGAAGACGTTGACCCAAAGGACCTAGTCATTGAATTTTCCCTTGACACCGGTGTAGCAGATATTTTTCACATTTTGAGGTTAACTTTCCTGAAGATGTTGACCGGAAAGACCTGGCCACCGGTTTTGCTCTGGAAAACGGTGTAGCAGTAAATTTTTATATTTTGAGGTTAACTTTCTCGAAGACGTTGACCCGAATGACCTGGTCATCGATTTTTCGGTGTAGCAGTTGTTTTTCACATTTTGCGGTTAACTTCCCTAAAGATGTTGACCGGAATGACCCAGACATCGGTTTTGCTCTAGAAAACGGTGAAGCAGTTATTTTTCTTATTTTGAGGTTAACTTTTTTTTAAGATGTTGAGCGGAACGACCTAGACATCGGTTTTGCTCTAGAAAACGGTGTAGCAGTTATTTTTCTTATTTTGAGGTTAACTTTCCCGAAGACGTTGACCCGAACGACCTGGTCATCGAATTTTCTCTTGAAAACGGTGTAGCATGTATTTTTTAGATTTTGAGGTTAACTTTCCTGAAGATGTTGACCGGAACGACCTAGCCACCGGTTTTGTTCTTGAAAACGGTGTAGCAGTAATTTTTTATATTTTGAGGTTAACTTTCCCGAAGACGTTGACCCGAACGACCTGATCATTGAATTTTCTCTTGAAAACGGTGTAGCAGTTACTTTTTACATTTTGAGGTTAACTTTCTCTAAAAAGTTGACCCGAGCGACCTAGACGTCGGTTTTACTCTTGAATACCGTGTAGCAGTTATTTTTCACATTTTGAGGTCAACTTCCTCGAAGAAGTCGACCGGAGCGACCAGGATATCTGTTGTGCATTTTCAATCACAGATTTTGTGAAATCTCGTTGCGGAATATTTTTGCGGAATTTCTGCGGAATTTCCTGCGGAAACTCCGCAGGAATTTACCGCGGAGTTTACCGCGGAAACTCCGCAGGAATTCCGCACTTTTTTTCTGAGTGGGATGATTTTGGTCATTTTTTGAATTTTTTTTGGTGACCTCATAATATTCAATTTTATTTACAAACAGAATTTTTCTATAATCTGCATGCAAAAATACACCAGTGTACCAAATTTTAGCCCTCGAGCTCAAATAATGTCAAAGTTAGAGAAAAAAACCTTTTTTTCGAAAATTTGTAGTTTCTCCTTGACAACGCTATGGCCATCAATTCAGATCATGTTCTCTATATTTTTCGTGCAATCTACACATGAAAATATATAAGTGTACCAAATTTCAGCCCTCTAGATCAGATAGTTTAGAAGTTAAAGGGGGGGAGGGGGAATGGTTTTTGGCTACGGACGCACGAGTCTCGTTATAAGGGTTCCGCCGAACACCGAAGGTGTACGGAACCCTAAAAATGAATTCAAAATTTCAATAAATAGAAATATCATACATTACAATTTTAATTGTATTTCTTTCAAATTCTATTGTTGTTATTTCCTTAGATCTATAAGATACTTAGAGTTGTAATTACGATGAACAATGTAAGTATGCAATTAATTTAATTATTATTACCTTGTTAGTTTCTGAGTGTCATTCTTAGACTTCAGTTATACTTTAAGAAATTCTTCTAATTAACTAAAATTTAAACGGTTTCTCTATTAAAATGAAAGACAGTGGTGTATTAATCTATGTGAATCTGAAGAAAAACTAAAATTAGTTTTAGATAAACTATCCGGTAGTAGGCTAATGTGGGTTCACCCCCGACTTGTTAAAACTCATACGTTTTTGAATAACTATAAAAGGCAGTAAAATTTTCAAATTTTTTTTGCATTTTGTTGTAATATTTGTATAACAGGATCTATTCGTTCCCTGTCTTACATTGAAGTACTACCGGATTATTTATCTAATAATATATTATGCACCAAGAGTGTTAGTCAATAAACGAAGTCCATCCGTGGTTCATACGTTATTTTCTTCCACTCATGCACAAAAACTTGCATTTTTGTACGGGTGAAGTATGGTTGGAAATCAAAGTTTTAGATCTAAGAGTGACACGTAGAAACTAATAAGATAATTATTAAATTAATTTCATACTTACATTGCTCATCGTAATTACGGCTCTAAATAACTCATAAATTTAAGGAAATAGCACTAACATTATTTGAAAGAAATATAATCGAAATTGTAATAAATGTTATCTTTATTTAATGAAATTTTGAATTCATGTTTCTAATTGCCTGAACCGCTATGGGCATTAAGCAAACTGCCTAGGCAGTTTACATACTGACTGCTAGGACCCGTTTCAATATAGTCATTTTGTTAACTGACCGCGTTTAGCTAACTGCCTAGGCAGTTTGCATACTGCCTAAATATGCTATCTGACTACGACATATACAATAGGGTGATTCAAAAAAAGAAAATTTTTGAAAATCGTTTAAAATCGCACGGAAATCGACTAAAAATGGAAAATAAGATTACCCCTATTTTTTTGTTTTTTGATCTGACAATATTAAGGGGTGGCGCTTGCACTCCCTATTTTCCCATTAGAAATACATGGACAAAGTGTGCTTTTCTAAAAAAGTGTTAAAATTTGTTAACAATTTTATCGAAAAAGGCTCAGAAGTTTATGAGACCTTGATAAATGTCCAAAGTTAAAGAAACTGTGGATTATTATTATTTTTTTGCAAACTGACCCTCTCTAGGGGTGCGTTAAATAACCACCCCTAAACAGAGGCGCATGAATATTCCCTAAATCTCATTTAGCCTAAATCCCATTAAGCCTAAAATCAAAAAGCCTAAAACGCATTCAGCCAAAATTCCATTTAACCTAAATTGCATTTAACCTAAATTTCATTAAACCTAAATCGCGTTTAACCTAAATTCCATTAAACCTAAATTTCATTTTACCTAAATCCCATTCAATCTAAATTCCATTAAACCTAAATCTCATTTAACCTAAATCTCATTTTACCGAAATTCCATTTAACCTAAATTCCATTTAACCTACATTCCATTTAACCTAAATCCCATTGAACCTAAATCCCATTCAACCTAAATTCCGTTTAACCTAAATCTCATTTAACCTAAATTCCACTTAACCTAAATCCCATTTAACCTAAAAGCATTTAGTCTAAATTCCATTTAACCTAAAATGCATTCAGCCTAAATCTCACTTCACCTAAATCCTATTTAACCTAAATCTCATTTAACATAAATTCCACTTAACCTAAATCCTATTTAACCTAAATTCCATTTAACCTAAATCCCATTTAACCTAAATTCCATTTAACCTAAAACGCATTCAGCCTAAATCTCACTTTACCTAAATCCCATTTAACCTGAATCTCATTTAACTTAAATTCCATTTAACCTAAATCCCATTTAACCTAAAACGCATTTAGTCTAAATTCCATTTAACCTAAAATGCATTCAGCATAAATCTCACTTCACCTAAATCCCATTTAACCTAAATCTCATTTAACCTAAATTCCACTTAATCTAAATCCCATTTAACCTAAAACGCATTTAGTCTAAATTCCATTTAACCTAAATTCCATTTAACCTAAAACGCATTGAGCCTAAATCTCACTTCACCTAAATCCCATTGAACCTAAAATTTTTTTTAATTTAAGGATAAATATAGTTGAATCAAATATAGTTTTAGGTTAAATGGGATTTAGATGAAGTGAGATTTAGGCTCAATGCGTTTTAGGTTAAATGGAATTTAGGTTAAATGGAATTTAGACTAAATGCGTTTTAGGTTAAATGGGATTTAGATTAAGTGGAATTTAGGTTAAATGAGATTTAGGTTAAATGGGATTTAGGTGAAGTGAGATTTAGGCTGAATGCATTTTTGGTTAAATGGAATTTAGACTAAATGCGTTTTAGGTTAAATGGGATTTAGGTTAAGTGGAATTTAGGTTAAATGAGATTTAGGTTAAATGGGATTTAGGTGAAGCGAGATTTAGGCTGAATGCGTTTTAGGTTAAATGGAATTTAGGTTAAATGGGATTTAGGTTAAATGGAATTTAGGTTAAATGGGATTTAGGTGAAGTGGAATTTATGTTAAATGAGATTTAGGTTAAATCGGATTTAGGTGAAGTGAGATTTAGGCTGAATGCATTTAAGGTTAAATGGAATGTAGAATAAATGCGTTTTAGGTTAAATGGGATTTAGGTTAAGTGGAATTTAGGTTAAATGAGATTTAGGTTAAATGGGATTTAGGTGAAGTGAGATTTAGGCTAAATGCATTTTAGGTTAAATGGAATTTATACTAAATGCGTTTTAGGTTAAATGGGATTTAGGTTAAATGGAATTTAGGTTAAATGAGATTTAGGTTAAACGGAATTTAGGTTAAATGGGATTTAGGTTAAATGGGATTTAGGTTAAATGGAATTTAGGTTAAATGGAATTTAGGTTAAATGGAATTTCGTTAAAATGAGATTTAGGTTAAATGAGATTTAGGTTAAATAGAATTTAGATTGAATGGGATTTAGGTAAAATGAAATTTAGGTTTAATGGAATTTAGGTTAAACGCGATTTAGGTTAAATGAAATTTAGGTTAAATGCAATTTAGATTAAATGGAATTTTGGCTGAATGCATTTTAGGCTTTTTGATTTTAGGCTTAATGGGATTTAGGCTAAATGAGATTTAGGGAATATTCATGCGCCTCCCCTAAACATGAATTAAGCATTTATAAGTAAATACATAGGTCTAAAATATTATTTTTTTACGTCGTTTTTTTTCATAAATTTTTGTACTAAACAAAATACAAGGCTCTCTGCATTATTAAACAAAATTTAAATTGTTTAAACAATTTCAATTTGTTTAAACAGTTTTTTTCATATTTTCTGATTTAATTAAATATCTTAAAAGCTTATAATTTTTTAAATAGCAAAGGGATAATTAATTTAATTTAATTAATTGTTAAACAATAAAAATTGTTTAAAATCAACTTTTTATTAAATTCGCATAGAATCATGTGGTTTTTTGCAATTTCCATTGAAGAACTATAATGAAGTCATTTATTCATAATTCACAATACACAGCCTATTGTTTAAACAATTTCATTTTCTTATATTTTTGAATTTGAATAACTTTTTAAGTAGGTGTAGATTCTTTAGTAACTAACAATTGGCAGGAAATTTTTACATGAATTATTTTGTTTACATGTTTATACAATTTTAATTCTTAAAAACAATTTTTTAATAAATTCTCCTAGAAGGATTTTATTTTTTGTTATCTTCATTAAAGACATATCACGAATTTTTCCGTCTGCGATTTTTAAGACTTTTCAATTATTTTAATAATTTATATTTGCATAAACAATATTTTTCGCATATTATAAGGGTTTAACTAATTTGTTTTTTAATAATAGAGGAAGCTTTTTAAATCTCTTTTACCTTATGTTTACCCAGAATCTTCCAATTTCGTTTATTTTTCATTAATAAACCTATATGTCTATATGAGTTATAATAAAGCTTGATATATTATGAAGCATTTTTAATTGAATGTATATAAAAATTGCAAAAAACCACATGATTCTAGGTGAATTTAATAAAAAGTTGATTTTAAACTATTTTTATTGTTTAACAATTAATTAAATTAAATTATTTAAATTAATTATTCTTTTGCTATTGAAAAAGTTGTAAGCTTTTAAGATATTTAATTAAATCAGAAAATATGAAAAAAACTCTTTAAACAAATTAACATTGTTTAAACAATGGAATGTATATTGCGAATTGTGTATAAATAACTTCTTTACAGTTCTTCAATTAAAATTGCAAAAAACCATATGATTCTAGGTGAATTTAATAAAAAGTTTATTTTAAACAATTTTTATTGTTTAAACAATCAAATAAATTATATCAATTTAATTGTTTTTCTCTTCGCTAATTAAGAAGTTGTAAGCATTTAAGATATTTAATTAAAACAAAAAATATGAATAAAATTGTTTAAACAAATTAAAATTGTTTAAACAATTAAAATTTTGTTTGATAATGCAGCGAGCCTTGTATTTTGTTCAGTACAAAAATTTCTGAAAAAAGCGACGTAAAAGAAGAATTTTTTAGACCTATTTACTTATAAATGCTTAATTCATGTTTAGGGGTTGTTATTTAACGCACCCCTAGAGAGGGTCAATTTGCAAAAAAAAATAATAATAATAATAATCCACAGTTTCTTCAACCTTGGACATTTATCGAGGTCTTATAAGCTTCTGAGCCTTTTTAGATAAAAATATGATCAAATTTTAACACTTTTTTAAAAAAGTACACTTTTCTCGTGTATTTCTAATGGGAAAATAGGGGGTGCAAGCGGCACCCCTTAATATTGTCAGATCAAAAAACAAAAAAAATAGGGGTAACCTTATTTTCCATTTTTAGTCGATTTCCGTGCGACTTTAAACGATTTTCAAAGATTTTCTTTTTTTGAAACACCCTAATATACAACGAGATGTTGCCTGTAACGCAGAAACTTTGAACTCTACGGTAGAAACTCAAACACCATCTTTAATAACATCTATCAATCTTCCCATCAAGCCATCCGTTTTATCAATTTGAATTCAAACGGGATGTTCTGTGATTGGTAAGAAATTCTACCCTACTGTAAAAACGTGCGTGAGATCTGTCGTAAGAAGGTAGGTATGTACTTACATATGTACGCATATAAGATCTAAGGTGACACAGACGAGATCTCGTATAAGATCGTATGTAAGAACATAGGTACGAACGCATGTAAGTTCTTATATTAAGTTCCGTCATGCGCCGCGTATAACGTTACTCAATATGAAATTGAAACAGCGTTCTTATATGAGTTCTTATCTGCGTACGTATGTACGAACACATGTGCGAACACACGTACGAACTCATGTGCGAACACACCTAAGTATTAAATTAAATATTTTAAATTAAATATATTATTAAAAAAAAATTCTCGCCAACGGGATTCGAGCCCATCTAACATGAGCCTAAGTACGCCTTAAACCCCTAGGCCACCGTAGTTATAGAAACAACTTTACAAAATCTTAGTCATGTTTAATACATAAATTTCTCCGGAAAGACATGACTAAGCTTTTGTAAAGTTGTTTCTATAACTACGGTGGCCGAGGGGTTTAATGCGTACTCAGGCTCAGGTTAGATGGGCTCGAATCCCGTTGGTGAGAATTTCTTTTAATAATATATGTATTTTAAAATATTTAATTTAATATTTAGGTGTGTTCGCACATGAGTTCGTACGTTTATTCGCACATGTGTTCGTACATACGTACGCAGATGAGAACTCATATAAGAACGCTGTTTCAATTTCATATTGAGTAACGTTATACGCGGCATGACGGAACTTAATATAAGAACTTACATGCGTTCGTACCTATGTTCTTACATAAAATCTTATACGACATCTCGTCTGTGTCACCTGAGATCTTATATGCGTACACATGTAAGTACATACCTACATTCTTACGCCAGATCTCACTCACGTTTTTACAGTAGGGTATGCTGTGGAATCCGATTTCTCAAGATATTCTGCTAATGAGCGACCGTCTGTTTCATCAATTCGTATTCGAGTTGGAAGTTCTGTAATTAAGGTGGAAACTAATGCCTTAAGATCTTCTGCTACTATACAATTTTTAGTCCCTTAAGATCTTCTGCTACCGCACAAATTTTATTCCTTCATGAACAACATGTAAATCCGTTGAGATCTTCAGTTTTCAAAAGATCTTTATACTCATCGACTACTGTTAATTACCCCATATTGAAATCTAATTTTGTGTCACCAAAAGTTTCCGAACGTTGTAATTCCAATAAGGAAAACGTTAATTGTAAAACTAAAGACATTCCGAAATTAACTAAAATTAAAATACCTGTTCACGATAATGTTGATCCAGAAACATTATTAGAAATTAGAAGAACGGCTAGACCTTATTGTTGAAACTGTTTAAATCCAAAACATCGAGCACCAGAATACTCTGCTGATAAGATTAGAGTTTTTTTTTCTATGGATGCGGTTTTCCCAATATCACTTTAATCGAATGTATTGGGAATGCTTTATGGCTAAGTTTATATTTCCATTTTCTTTTCTTCATTTTTTCGTTTATTATCATTTTCTCGATGATTTTGAGTGGATTACATGTTTCTTTTCCTTTCTTCGTTTAATTGAAATAATTATTATTATTTGATATTATTATTTATTATTATTATTATATATTATTATTTGATTGAGAATCTAACAATTTTTAAATATTGTTATTTGACTGATTTAGAATCTACTTTTATAAACTGGAGAAATATATAATTATATAGTTGTGGTCCAATAAATAAATTTAATTTTTATTCGTAGAAACTTTTCTGTGAATATACTTCTTTATTTATTCAATTTTGAAGAATGCGTTAATTCTAAAAATTTGACTATCATTTGATTACTAATCCAGTCGACTATTTATTTTGATTTGATCTCCTGTCTGCAAGACCCTATTATGAATTTCTATATTAAGAACAATTCTTTATTCTGCTGGATTTTCCTTTATAAGATTTCGTCATTTAAGAACCTTAGTAGCCAACCTTTTTAGAAATATTTTAGGAGAGGAAGCACGTTTTTTCAACCTCGTGCTTTAGTAACCGTCAACAACAGGAATGCACAATTACTCAAATTTCATACGTTTTTCAGTAGACGAATACTAAACTATATTAACATTATACTATAGAAAATTGTTTAAAAAAGACAAAATTTCTTTACCTTATACGATAGGAAAATTTAATTCCTGAGGTGCATGTTATTTCTTAGTTTTCGGCAACTCGAAAGATCACACACGCTCAGTGAAATTGGTGTTTCAGTTATCGTTTTGATTAATATTAACAATTAAGATTTAATTACAGTTATATAACTTGTGTGTCAATAAAAACTAGATTTATTAACTTTTATTAAATACTTTAGATTACCTATGTCGTACCTCCTTAAACTAAAAACTACACTCTATTGAACTCGTCATTCACCTATTCTCAAACTTAAGGAATGTCTGTCATATAACCAGTACATAGAACTGCAATAAACAAATATATTTTTTCCGTTGGAAATTTACTACTGACATAACGCAATTGTAAGACTCTGATGCTAGAAGGTTTAAATTTACAAAAAAAATCAGTTAATTACATAAAAAACTTTCTTAGACTTGATTTTCTGCAGTATAATATTAATATATTATTAATATTATACTTATTACTAAAGCAGGGACAATCACTGACATATTTACCTTATTAGTAACAGTTTTTCTTAAAAGTATTTTTCTTCACAATCACGTGATTACTGAATGGTACCAGAAACAGAGGCTATATTTTTTTCCATGTAACATTTATATTTAGATATTTAATTCAATGTCACTTAAATCTATATACATATATTGCAAATCAATACAGAACTTAATATTTGGTATGTATAATTATATTCTTTCCAAAAGTCTATATATTGAAATTAACTTTAATTTTTAGGCTTATGTTGACTTAGTCAAAGCTTGGGGATGGAAAAGTTTTACAATTATCTATGAAAACAATGAAGGTTTAGTGCGTCTGCAGGAGCTTCTCAAAGCTCATGGCCCCAGTGAATACCCTATTACTGTCAGGCAATTAGGAGAAGGTCCTAACTATCGGTAAGTTTAATTTTAATTTTACATCATCTCCAATTTCTTATATTCCTCTTTTGACATCACCATGAAAATTAAGGATCCAACTTCAGTGTCACGTCCGGTCCCCGTGAACTATTGAGTTCACATGTCAATGAACTTCACAAGTATCATACCTAATTCTTAAATTCGTCTTAAATCGATACTTGATTATTGATGAGTTGGAAAATATAGGCTGAGCTGAATAAGAAAGAAGGGGTGAGACATACGTGTAATTGATTTACCGTGATAGGGAGTAGAGTCTAGTTCATTCTTGAATTTTTTGAACTTATAAGGTCAAGATTCCTGTCTACCTTATCATTGTCCTCTCCATGAGGAACCCACAGAAAACAAATTAATAAATTTGTCAAAACCAAAAATCAGTTCCTCAGCCAACATATTCCGAGACAGTTTTCTTTTCCCAAGAAATCTTTAGCGGAGTTGCAACAAGTTCCTCAATCGGTGTCACGCTTTCTTTCTTTGATTCTATCGTTGGAATCAAAATAGTTGGAAAATCCGAAAGTGGTCATTTCGTATCAGGGTACATTTTTGGTCGTATGTATTTGCGGCCATGTTGGATTGGAAGTGAATTTACTGTGTGAATATCTGCTTAATGTTTTAGTTAAAGAGTACAGTGACTATCAAAGTAAACAAATAGGATAATATGTAAGTACTTAATTTGTTTATTTGATTAGTTTATTAATGTTGTAAATAATGTAGGCTATTAAATAAATAAATATAAATTAATAAAAGTTAATTTTTGTTGAGAAGTTGACAGTAAAAGTGTTAGAAGTTTTAATTTAATAGGTTATGTTATTGTTAGTGATTGTTTATTTTGTTTAAAAAATATAAAGTTTATTTTAGTTTTATTTATTTAGAAGCCACATTAAACTTGTTTATTAAAATTTCAACTTGTATAATGTATTTTTCCCTTTGAATGTGTTGAATAAGGTTTTATGTAAAATAATAGTTCTACTCAAAATATAAATTTTTATTATTATATTGACTTGATGAATTTATAATTATTTAGTTAAATGCTTTTTTGTTTTTAATGCAAAAAATGTAGTTTGTTTATAATTAATATTTTTAATTACTTAGTGTCAAAGAGTTGAGTGTCGTTTATAGACGTTAAGTTTTATTTATCTAAAAGACGATTAAATAATTTAGTTTTATTTTATAAGTTTTTAGTAATACGGATGAAAACGTTTACTTTGTAAAGCTTACAACTTTTAATACCCTTCAAATTTAAACTTAGGTTTTAATTTTTAGATTTTGGTTTCCAAGCAGTGCACGAAGATGTTCCAAAACATTTCAATGCTCCAAACTTACAGAAATTAATTTTCTGCTCACCTTCCAGTAAATCAAATCCATAGGTAATATAATAACTGAATTAAAAATTAATTTAATAATTATTAATTTAAATGTAAATGTAGTTTAAAGTTTCAACAATCACGAAATTCAAATTGGGTCTTGTTTATTTTTTAAATTTTTACTAATTTTATTTATTCTTACCAATTCAATTATTTGTCATTAGTATTAGTTATTTAGTTTTAATTCGAAAATTCATCAAGATTTGAAAGATGTCAATAAAATTTACTAAGCAAGAAAAATATAATGTTGAGGGGTTATGAACACTGGTGGCTAGCGAAACTAGGATATCTTCTTGAATTTTTTTTGACAGCATAATAATTATTTATAAAAAAGCTTGATGATGAACAAAAAGTTCGTCAAATCTACATTAAAAAAGAAATGTCTACGATTTATTGGCCAAAAACTTTGCTTTTTAAAGTTTTTAAAATTTTGATTTTTTATTAGAAATTATTTTACAGGTGATTAATCCTTTGCGAAAGACGAGTTTTGTCGTAAATAGATTAAATTTCAACAAAAATGAAAATATTTATTTATATCATTGTAACGATTATAAACTATCTCTATCAAGTTTTATATTTCGCACATTTAAATTAAATTAACATTGAAAATGAATATAAATAAAATTATGAAATATAACAAAAATCAAATTAGAACACAAGAATCGAGTTAAAATAAAATAAAAGTCGGAAATTATCGTCACTTATATAAAACTATATTTAGTCAAAATTAAAATAACAAATAAGAATCTGCCGTCACAAATTAAAATAATAAATTAGACAGAAAGAAATAAACTGAATATAAAATAACCGACACACACATACTTTTACATACAACGATCGTTGAACATCACAGGTAAATAAACTCAAAATTAAAAGCAATCATCAATGAAATTGAAGAAATAAATACATGTACATATTAATAAATAAATTGGACAACAAAAACAAGACAAAATAAAAAGACTTTGATAAAATATAAAACTTATCGCTCCGGCTTTTTTAGCATTTTCTTGGAGGACTTAGGCGATTATTGCTGAATAGCGTGGTGACCGACGAGCAGAATTTTGCGACGCAGTACCATTTATTTTATCGTGGACCACTTTTAATTCAATCTTGGGTACTGGTTCGAAATCGTCTGGATATTTCTCTCTTATCTGGTCCCAAACTCCAACCCATCGTCCTCTCTTTCTTCGAAATCGTCACATTTAATAAAAAATCGCCACACTGATAAAAAAAGGATAAAATAAATAATTAACATAAATTACACAAAGACACGATATAAAACACAAACGAAATAATTTAAAATAAAATAGGAACCTTCGTGTTGCCGGCGACGTTTACCATGCCGACAAATTTCAAAAAAGTGACATTAACTTCCAAAATAAAACATATTTCCCTCGGTCCAGAACGAAATATTTTCCGGTGACAACATCAGTGAACATCCGGAAGCTAGCTCTCAGTACAGTCATTGAAAACAAATAATTTTCTATTTTAAATAACAGATGTAACGAAACCCTGGTGAATGAGCGTCACCGATTGGGGACTGAAAAAGAGCCGATAAATTACGCATTTGGACCTAATTACTTTTATTGAAGCAGATAAATAAGAAATTCAAAGTAAAATAAAATTTATGGTAATTATTTAATTGTATTTTATTATGAAAATTAATAAAATAACCAAACTTCGCCTTCCTTTCAAAAGGTAGCAAACGTAATAATCAGGTAAACAATTTGTCTTAATTAAAATTCAAACTATTAGCAAAGAACTTTTATTAAAAGAATTTATAATTGATTATAATTTTTTTTCTAGTTTTTGAGGTTTTTGTTCATTTCTTTTTTTTTTGCACTTTTCCTTAGGTTTGGTTTCTTGTTGTTGATTATATTTTTTATTTGGTAAATTTAAATTCAGAATCTGAAAAAATAAAGAATTTATCTAATCAGTTATGTTGTAGACATCCTTCTAAAGGTGTCCTATGAGTTAGCCGACAAGAAAAAAATTTTTGTCTGAGTTATAGAAACTCAAAGTTCTGCACAAAATAAACCCCATGGTGGGGCAATTTTGTGCATCAAAGTTTGCTTATTTATAAAGTTGTGTAAAAAATTTTTTTTAACGTTTTTGCTGTATGACGTATTATTTCCAGATATTTAAGAGATAATAAAGAAAAACAAAGCCAGAAATATACTTTTTTCCTAGGAAATGTTAAACTAATTTGAAACTAAAACACTAAAATTTTACAAAAATGTAGATTTACAAGAAAAGTTATTTCTTTAAGAAAATTTTACTTAAAATAACTTCTATTACACTTCTTTAGTTATTTTAAGAGATGAAGTTTCAAAATTAACTTGGAAATCATGTAATTATTAATGTTACTTTTTTGAAGTTTTTAAGACACCATATGGAAAACTGAAATTGTAAGCTTATTTCTTGTCTTTTATAACAAAAATAAGACAAAAATGTTTCAAAACGAAATTCTAAAGTAATGTTTACTAACTACAAAACAAATTATTAAAAAAAACTTGATTTTAAAAAATGCACAAAATAACCCACCAAATCCGGCTTTTTTAGTTTTTTACACTTTTTTCTTAAATAATGCAATAAAAAGTTAGCGCATCACGTATACATCATCACAACTAAATAATCAACAAGTCTTATTGATACCTTTAGAAACACTTTTAAACTTCCGGAGATCTGAACAGAATTTTGAGAACTTTGAAATTTTTTTGCTTGATTTTCACGATTTTACGATTTTTTATCTGATTTCTGATAAGGAATTGAGTAAATTCATTTAGTACTCTCTGTAGTCTAGATATCAGGAAATATTTATACCAAGTAGCAAACTTAAGCAACTGAATATAAAGATTTTATTCATTAAAAACCTCGCGTGCACAAAATAGCCCCAAGGCGCACTTGACGGTACAAAAATTTTCATTACAAAAAGTAATGGAAAAGTTAATTACTTTTTTTTGCATTTTTTCTTACGTTTGGTTTCTTGTGGTTGATAATTCTTTTTGTAATTTAGAAAAATTAGAGAGTATAATCCTGTGTATGTTTCGTCTATTTAGAACTTGATTATAATTTTTTTCTAGTTTTAGAGGTTTTGGTTCATTTATTTTTTCTGCATTTTTCCTAAGGTTTGGTTTTTTGTTGTTGATAATTTTCTTTGTCGTTTAGTAAAATAAGAGAGTATATTTCTGAGTATGTTTCATCATTTTAGATTATTAAATAAATTATTTATTTAATTATTTAATTGTAGGGTAATGAAACTGCAGATTTATTAAAATTTTGTATTCATTAGCTTAGTTTTATAGTTATCCTGTACCTAATAAGAATAGCAAATATCGCTTGTTAAAATAAATTTAAATAATTGTTAAACAAAAAAAAGAAAAATAAGTTGCAAATTATAATATTAATTCATCAAAAATTCTGTTTTTAATATTTCAATTATATAATTCCTTTTTAAATTTCAGGAATGTGTTGGAACCGTTGAGAACATCTTTTGGCTTCAACATAAATGATCAAAATCCATACGTTCTAATCAATAATCTTCAAGACTATTAGAATATATGTATTGTAAATATTTTTAAAAATAGATAGATAAGATGGCCGACCGTTAAGTATCGCCTTGCTTAACGCTCCGTCTTTCGACTGTTATTTTTGCGTTTATTGACACGACGACTAGCAGTTTTTTGTGTTTTCTCGTGATGTGTTTGTTGCATAACTATTTATTAATTGAAGTTCTCCAATACAGTGAATTTTTCTGTGGTTCTGACCAAGTTTTTCTTTCTGTGTCATTCTGGATCACGGATCGATATTCACAATGCCGTTGAGAAAATTTTTACTTGATGTAAGAAGAAAATTACTACTCGTGCTACTCGTTGTCCTAAATGCAATTCTCCTTATCATAAATAATGCACATTACTGGTTGATAAGTTGGATAATGGTGCTTTTGTAAAGTGCTGTAAAGAACGTGCTCATTCATCTAGTGACATTAGTGCTCCCGCTTTTTCTACCGATGAACACCCTTTGACTGCGCTTAATATTGACAGAATTGTTAGGGTTGCTAATGAAGATTGGCACAAGAAATTTACTGAAACATTAAATACTGCAATCTCTGGTATTTGCACGTAGATAGGAACCCTAACCTCTAAATTGGAAGAGGCTGTTATTTCGATTACGAAGACGGACGAAAGGGTGGATAACCTCTCTGCTCGTGTCACGTCCATAGAAGAAAACATGACTAAACTACCGGAGAACGTGACAATTGTTGCTCAACCGGATGTCAACAGCTTAATGAAAACCTGCATGAAAGAAATAAAGGAGAGAGATTACCGTAAGAAAAATTTAATACTGTTTGGCTTTTTTGAGTCTGATCATGGCATAGATAAAAACATGCATGTTATCGCTCAGTCCAATGCTTTTAATACTTTCTTTACATCGTTTGTCTCTCCTTCTGACTTAACGTAACTGAAATTCAGTCGTCTTGGTACATTCCAGGACCAGAACAAGCCCAGGCCAGTAAGATTTATTTTCCCCTCGGAGACATTGGCGACAGACACACACAAGAAGTTCCTAGCTGCAAAAAAAAGTTCCAACACGTTGATCTCCCTAAAGGGAATCACTTTAGCGCCAGACAGAACGAAGCCCCAGCAGAGAGAGATTGCCTTATTAAAGAAGGAGATACAAGATCGACAAATGAAAGGGGAATCGAATCTACTACTGACTCATCGACGTGGCAAACCAACGATTGTCACCTTGCACGGCAGACCCCTCAGCAAGATGCTTCCCCTCCATCTCAGATTCCACCACAGTTCCCACTACCAGTTTCCATCACTCAACGCCAGCAGTAGGCATAAATACACTCTATTCGCATCGTGTTAGTCAATGTAAGAATGCTGTTTTGTCTGTCTACTATCTGAATATTAGGGAAATGCGTTCTTAATTAAAACAAATCGGTATAACTCTTCCCTTATTGTCTTATGCAGTTTTTGTCTTATCAGATACCCTGCCTAATGCCAAGATACATAATTCTGAAATTGGCTCTTTTAATTATGACATATTTAGATGTGACAGAAGTAGTATTTTGGCGAATTCCAATGTGATAAAGGCAGGAGGTGGTGTATTCATTGAAACAAATAAAACTTTAGATCCTTCGCTTATCGAAACAGTTAATACCTCTTTTGAACATGTTTTTGTTTTTTTTTAATTATCGATCTACTAATTTTGTAATCGGTACATTTTATTTACCTCCTAATAGTAGTTTAGAGGTTTATACTGATTTTTGCAATATAGTTAAAACGATTTATTTAAAATATCCCTTAGCTGGAATTATTATTGTTGGTGATTAAATCTGCCTTTTTTTCAATTGGAGTAAAAATTCTGATTCTGTTTCTTCTTGTTCTTATGCTTCCGGAGCGTCTCGTCAACAAAGATTGATCACTGATATATTGTCTGATATGATGGATTATTTAAATATTAATCAAATTAATTTTATTCAAAATCACATGGGAAGATTATTATATTTATATTTTGGTAACTTTACAAATTTTATTATAAATTTAGCAACAGACATACTGTTACCAGTGGATGACTATCACCTACCGTTGTGTTTTGAATACAGTTTTATCGACATAAACAATAATAATAACAATGACAACACTACGCCTGGTGCTAAATTTGACTTCTTTAAGGCTGATTTCAGTTCCATCAATACATTTCTGTTATCTACTGATTGGACCAATTTATTTGCTAATAAGGATGTTGATTCCGCCGTTTCCATTTTTTATGAATATTTACTGTTAGCTTTTGACACTTTTGTCCCTGTAAAATTTTTCCATCCTTCTAAATTTCCACCTTAGTTCTCCAAAGAACTAATGGTTTGTGTACGGGAAAAAAAATTGCTCATCTTAATTACAAAATTATAGCTACTCAAGTCAATTATGACACTTTTTCTTCGCTTAGAGCAAAATCTAAAGCGCTGTCTATTAAATGTTACCGAGATTATTTACGCCATGTGAAAGCTAATTTAATTAATAACCCAAAACATTTTTGCTCTTACGTGAATAAGAAGCGGAAGAAGGGTCGCATACCGGCATCCATGTTTTTAAAGGACAATATATCATTGTCTAATTTAGAATCCGCAAATCTTTTTGCGAAGCATTTTAATACTGTTTTTGATAATAATACTCACAACGGATATGATTTGAACCTTTATCAGAATGCTGTTGACATGGAAAATATAGTAATTGGGCAAAATGATGTTAAAAATAAGATTCTCAATCTGGATGTAAATACTGGGCCGGGTCCTGACGGTATCCCACCATTACTAGTACGCACTTGCTGTTCATATATGATTATTCCTCTAACTTTACTTTTCAACATGTCACTGTCTTAGTGCTCTTTTCCAACAATGTGGAAAAAATCAACTATGATACCAATTCATAAAGCCGGTAATGTTAGTGACGTAGAAAATGATAGACCAATATCCATTTTTAATGTTTTTCCAAAATTAATAGAGAGCATCATTTATGACAGATTGTACAATTCTTTTCGGAATGTACTTATCGATGAACAGCATGGTTTTGTCAGGGCAAGATCAGTTTTTACTAACTTAACTACGTTTATGCTTACTCTTTTCCCGAATTTAAGCTCAGGACATTAAGTCGATACGGTTTAAACCGATATTTCAAAGGCATTTGATAGAGTTAATTACGATTTGTTGCTGTTTAAGCTGAGTTTTTACGGTGTTGGTCATCATGTGATTACGTGGCTTAAATCTTATTTGTCTGACAGATATCAGACCTTGCGTGTTGGCTGCGACTTTTCTTCCGATTTTCTCTTAGTCTCTGGTGTTCCACAAGGGTCCAACCTCGGCCCTTTACTATTCATTTTGTATATGAACGATATCAAAATTGTTATACACTTTTGTCGTTTTTTGTTTTATGCGGACGATTTGAAGTTGTACCACGTGATACAAAATGTTTACGATTGTTTAAAACTTCAGTCTGATCTAAACATAGTTGCTGATTGGTGTACGTATAATGGTATGTCGTTAAATATAAAAAAGTGTTTGGTTATGTCTTATTCACGTAAAAAACTTTCACTTTGTAGTGATTATACACTTAACGGTATTGTGATTGATCGTGCGGATGCTATCAAGGATCTTAGTGTTATTTTTTGCAAAGATCCTAATTTCAATGATCAAGTTTCCTACACCGTCAGTAAGGCTCTACGATCGCTTGGCTTTATTAAGCGTAACGCTTCACAGTGGTTTAAAACTGGAATTTACTGTTCATAATCAACTACAGATCACAATTTTTAACCGATTTTCAATCTTTTTTTTTTAAATTAGTCAGAAGAAAATTCGTAAGAGAACTGTGGTTTTCAATTTTTGTTGTTGTTGTTGTTTAATTGTTAAATAAACAAATATACAATGTAAATTGGACATTTTAACAAGATATCGATTTATTTCTGCAGAAAAAGCTAAAATAAACTATATATCACTCAGAAATGTTACAACTACACTCATAGAAAAAGGTAATGCAAATACATACAACAAGACATTATACACTAAATAAAAAAGACCTAATAAATAATTGTTTTAAACAAATTATCGTACATGCTGCTGTATGAAGCTTGAAACTTGTTACTCGGGGGTTTTCGGGGTCTCTGATTACGAATCTGATGCCCAATTTTGAAAATTCCAAATGGCGGATCCAATATGGCTGACGAATTTCTAAAAATTGTTAGCATCTGCTTGAAACTTGTTACTCGGGGGTTTTCGGGGTCTCTGATTACGAATCTGATGTCCAATTTTAAAAATTGTTTATTAGGTCTTTTTTATTTATTGTATAATGTCTTGTATGTATTTGCATTACCTTTTTCTATGAGTGTAGTTGTAACATTTCTGAGTGATATATAGTTTATTTTAGCTTTTTCTGCAGAAATAAATCGATATCTTGTTAAAATGTCCAATTTACATTGTATATTTGTTTATTTAACAATTAAACAACAACAAAAATAAAAAATTGAAAACCACAGTTCTCTTACGAATTTTCTTCTGACTAATTTAAAAAAAAAGATTGAAAATCGGTTAAAAATTGTGATCTGTAGTTGATTATGAACAGTAAATTCCAGTTTTAAACCACTGTGGCGCTTGTGGGTTCAAAAGCTTGACAACTCTCAGAGTTTTATATTTTTCGTTTGTGCGCTCGACTCTTGAGTTTGGGTCTGTGGTATGGTGTCCGTATTACAGTCTCCACACTCTCAGACTCGAGCGTGTACAAAATCGATTTTTAAGGTTTGCTGCGTCTCAATTACATATTGATTTTGATTTCTTTACGCATGACTATTCTGAACTAAGACGTAGCTTTGATATACCCAGTTCGCGATCTAGATTGATTTTCGACGACATGTTGTTCTTTTATTAGATAATTCATAATTAGATTGATTCACCTAATTTATTATTTGCAATTAATTTTCATGCGCCGCTATCAAAAATATCCGTATAGAAATCCGCGCCGAAATCCGCGAGGAAATCCTCGATATTTTTTTAGACAAATCCACGTGGATTTTTGCGCGGATTTCCGCGAGGATTTGTATGTAGAAATTTTGGCGGATTTTGGACTTAGACATTTTTGTAGCTACAGAATTATTATCATGATTTTTACGCGGATTTTTAAGATGATTTTGGACTTTGATTTTTTCTGTTAACTCTAAAATTTATGAAGGATTTCTACGTATATTTCCTCGAGGATTTCTACGCAGAGATTTTGGCGGATTTTTGACTTTGACATTTTTTTACTTACAGAATTATTACCATGATTTTTACGATGATTTTAAACTTTGATTTTTTTTTTGTAAACTCTAAAATTTATCACGGATTTCTACGCAGATGTTCTCGCGGATTTCTACGCGGTGCTTTTAGCGAATTTTGGACTTGGACATTTTTGTACCTACAGAATTATTACCAGGATTTGTACGCGGATTTTTAGGATGATTTTGGACTTTGATCTTTTCTGTAAACTTTGTAATTTATCAAGGATTTCTACGTAGATTTTCTTGAGGATTTCTACGCAGAGATTTTGTCGGATTTTGGACTTGGACATATTTGTACCTACAGAAGTATTACCATGATTTTTACGCGGATTTTTACGATGATTTTGGACTTTGATCTTTTTTGTTAACTCTAAAGTTTATCGAGGATTTCTACGCAGATTTCCTCGCGGATTTCTACGCGGAGCTTTTATCGGATTTTGGAGTTTGACATTTTTGTACTTACAGAATTATTACCATGATTTTTACGATGATTTTAAACTTTGATATTTTTTGGGATATACTTCCGATTAGCACACCCGTCCGATTTCTTTGAAAGTACGTATTATTATGTATTTTGATGCACTGATTACGAATATCATAATGAAAATTGGCGCAAATTTGATTATCATGCTAAAAATAATAAAAAATTACCGTTATAATTAACAGTTTTTTGCTATTATCTCAAAAAGTATTCAAAATTTTAAAAAATATTTTAAACAAAAATTGTAGGTCTTACAAAAGTACACATTTTATCATGTATTCATTTTTTACGAAAAGTCAATAGTTCTTTTTTTAAATACAAAAAAGTGTTAATTAGCGTTAATTCTTAGTTTTTTGCTATTATCTCTTAAAATATTCAAATTTCCAAAAAAAATATTAGACAAAAGTTGTAGATCTTATAAAAATACACATTTTATGTTCTATACAATTTGTACCTAAAGATAGTAGTTTTCATTAAAAATACAAAAACGTATCAATATCCATGAACATGGTTTATAGTTATATTATTACTGAAAAGTAGTCTGGTAAACTGAACCAAATATTGCCTATGTAATTTGATTTTCGAACAGATTCTACTTTTTATGATATCTCAACCCCCCTATATCCCCCGAACAGCACCGGATGTTTCAGCAATGTTGGCAAGGTTGAGGCAAGGTAAAAATGCCTTGTCTCAATTTTTCCAATATTGCTGAAATATCCGATGCTGTTCGGTTCGTTAAATATTACTAGCTTATAATATTTGTTTCTGAACCCATAATATTAATCAAATTGTACTAGTATTATTATTTTAACTTGATGTAGTTAGCTTTAATCATTGTCAAATAATACAATAATTGGACAATACAATTTCTTTCATAATTACGCTTTCCGAATGTCTTGGGTCAAGTATCTGAAACTCATAAACTAATGTTGATTAGGTCAACTTCTTTACTTTTATGCTTTGTGGATAAATTATTAAGTGCGATTTTTTATTTTATTCCTGTCATTGTTTCCAAAGGTTTCTTGTTTCATTAAAGGTCGTAAGTTTCTGGTATTCATTTACTTGACAACGTCTTACCATTTAATAACAATGGATAAAAGATATAACTTTTTTACACTGATTCCGATCGTTAATGATCCTGAAAAATGATTACAGTGGCTACGCGAAACAGAATTAATTCCCTCAGAAAGATTTTGTCCCAAGCATAAAAAAATATGGTTCTTAATGATTCGCGTTCAATTTGTGGTGAATTTATTTGTAAAAAAGTTGGAAAATGGAACCACAGTTCTTCAGTTGCTCTCGATACATGGTTTGAGAATTGTCGCACCTCATTAGCAACTTGTATGATAATGACTTATTGTCTTGCCATTAATATGACATTTACTCAAACCATTTATGAGAGTAGCATCATTGAAAATAAAACGGTATCGAGTGAAACTGTGGCTGATAGATCCTCTTATTGTCGAGAAGTATGCATGCATGCTCTTGATATACAATTTGAAGAAGAGGGAAAAATAGGTGGTGTCGGACAAATTGTAGAGATTGATGAGTGCAAAATTGGTCGCAGGAAGTACGAACGTGGACGTGTCGTTGAAGGATCTTGGATCCTGGGCATGATCCACAGAGGACACTCTATCGAATATCGCCTTGAAATTTGCCCTGACATTAAAAGGGATAAAGAGACGTTAATTTCTTTAATTAAAAAGCACGTTGCTGATGAGACGGAAATTCAGACAGACTGCTGGAAAGGATATATAAACCTTGAGAGTCATGGTTTCAAGCACCTTACAGTTAACCACTCTGAAGAATTCGTAAATTCTAAAACGGGCGCGAATACGCAAAGTATTGAATCGTCCTGGCGTTGGATGCGCAGATTTTTGTCTCGGGGAGGAATTCGTAAAGAAAATTTGGCTGATCACTTTTTTTTTTTTTTTTTTTTTGCGTAGGATGTGAAAACCTGCCTTCAGGTACCCTGTAGCCCGTACTACAGGGTTATGCGGGGGTGGCGATGTTCTGCCGACCCGCTAAAAACACACCCTTATTTGGGACCTTAAGACCACTCCCAGGTAGAGTGGCGCCGTCGGGTCTATAAATTGAAAATCAATCCTTTTATTCAATTAATTAACGATATTAAACGTCTTTATCCTGGTAAGAAACAGTAATAACGAGTGAGAACAATTATTTTAAGAAAGATTAAAAAAATTTTAATAAAAAAGAACAAAAACTCTGGGTAAAGTCTTTAGAAAGTTTGTGGAAAGTAAGCAACTACAGACTTCCTGCAGACTTTCTGCAAACTTTCTGCAGACTTTGCGCAGCCTTTTTCAGACTTTCCGCAGATTTTTAGCAGACTTTTAGCAGTATTTCTGCAGACTTTCTACAGATTTTCCCCGACTTTCGGCAAACTTTCCGCAGACTTTCTGCAGACTTTTGCAGACTTTCGGAAGATTTTTTGCAGATTTTCTGCAGACTTTTTGCAGACATTCCGCAGACTTTTGCAGATTTTCCGCAGACATTCCGCAGACTTCTGTAGATTATCCGCAGACATTTCGCACACTTGCAGATTTTCCGCAGATTTTTTGCTGACTTTCTGCAGAATCTCCGCAGACTTTCTGCAGTTTTTCCGCGGACGTTTCGCATACTTTTCACAGACTTTCCGCAGACCTTTGCAGACCCTCCGCAGATTTTTTGCAGACTTTCCGAAGTCTTTTTGCAGACTTTCTGCAGTTTTTCCGCGGACTTTTCGCATACTTTCCACAGACTTTCCGCAGTCTTTCCGTAGTCTTTCTGCAGACTTTCCGCAGTCTTTCTGCAGACTTTCCGCAGTCTTTCTACAGACTTTCCGGAGTCTTTCTGCACATTTCTGAAGTCCTTCTGCAGACTTTTCGTATATTTTTGCGGACTTTCTGCAGACTTTCCGCAGTCTTTCTACAGACTTTCCGGAGTCTTTCTGCACATTTCTGCAGTCCTTCTGCAGACTTTTTGTATATTTTTTCGGACTTTCTGCAGACTTTCCGCAGACTTTCCTCAGACTTTTCGCAGACTTTTAGTACGCTAAAAGTCTGCGGATAGTCTGCAGAAAGTCTGCGGACTGTATTACTTGGGTTTTTATACGAGAGATTCATAAAAATGCTGCTAGGTGCGTTCTCTCACCTAAACACACAAACGAGTGTAGATAGATAAGATATAAAAAGGGAGAGCTTTCATGTGCTCAAAGCAGTTAAGTTTAAATGCTGACATTGACTCAATGCGGAGATATGTGCATTTGAAAAAAGCCATTTTCAGAAATCCTATGTAGGATCCTACTCAGAAACCTACATAAACTCCTATATTCCGACCCATATATAGACTCCCATATGGGACTTTCATAGGAACTCTATAGAAAAACATGTAGTTTCCTATATGGGGCAAATTTTCTCAAGTGTCCAGCGTCAAAATTAAAAGTTGTTGGATGGGACTAATATTTGCACAAATTCTGGTGGTATGGGTAAGTACTTTAACCACCAAATATTATGCAATTTAATTTAAAATTGTAGAGGGGGGAGGGGGTTGAAGATTTGGGTAAAGTAAGGACATTGAGTTTTTCAAAAAATCGTAGCCGCTAAATAACGAAATGAAAAAAATCTTTACCTGCATATTTTCGAAAGGTTTTTTCCTGCTCTTTCACATGGTGAAAAAGTTTTTTTTAAAAATCAAAATTTAACCTTTTTTTCAAAAATTAAACATTTTTTTGACTTTTTCTTCAAAATGGACTCTTTTTTTCCCTTTTTTTTGTCTTAAAAGAAAGCTCAAGTTGTGTACTTTAAACATACCAAAAGAACAAAATGACGTTTTTTGTTGTTTTCGAATTATTAATTATTAATTAATTAATAAGAATTTATAAAAATTAAAATAATTTACAAAAAAATTTAGTTACGGCAATTCTGAAAACACCACTTTGAAGCTTATCAAAATGCGCATCTAGCGAGCCCTATATGAAGTATTTTGAATAATTTTATGATTTATAAATTAATATTTATAAAAAATTAATTAACAAATAAATATCATCCATAAAAATAAAGGTAGAGTGTTCATTTTTTTTTATTAGGAAGTTTTTACAGTCCAATATTAAATAATATGTAGCTAAAGTATTTCCAACCAATGAAAATTTAAATAAGACATTTTTACATCCACGTCTTTATGCATGCGCCGCGTCGCACTGCAGAACTTCGTTAAAGATACTTGTGTAACCACCGAGCCTAATATTTTTATGTCATTTTCTACAGAACAGTTATTATTCATTTTTTAATAATTAAATATTATATTTTTTCATAATAATTTGTATAATTTAATTTTATATATATCGTTTTTAAAATTACAAAACTTTAAATTTGTTTATAATAATAATTAAAATTTTTTGAACCTAATATTTAATATTATGTGCATCATTTTTAAAACTCGATTTAATTACTTTTTGCTTCTTCTTGCAAAAAATATTTAACATTTTTTCAACCAAACTTAATTTCTACATGTTTGAATTTTAGTGCGCGTTTAATGCAGTGTTATGAATTTTGATATAAAAATGTCTTATTTAAATTTTCATTGGTTGAAAATACTTTAGCTAGATATTATTTAATGTAGGATTGTAAAAATTTTCTAATAAAAAAAAATTTAACACTTTACCTTTATTTTAATGGATGATATTTATTTATTAATTAATTTTCTATAAATATTTATTTATAAATCATAAAATTATCCAAAATACTTCATATAGGGCTCGTTGGATGCGCATTTTTCTAAACTTTGAATTGGTGCATTTAGAATTACCGTAACTTAATTTTTTTTTTAATTATTTCAATTTTTAAAAATTTTTATTAATTAATTAATTAATAATTCGAAAAAAACAAAAAACGTCATTTTGCTCTTTTGGTATGTTTAAAGTACACAACTTGAGCTTTCTTTTAAGACAAAAAAAAGGGGAAAAAAGAGTCAATTTTGAAGAAAAAGTCAAAAAAATGTTTAATTTTTAAAAAAAAGGTTAAATTTTGATTTTAAAAAAAAATACTTTTTCACCATGTAAAAGAGCAGGAAAAAACCTTTCCAAAATATGTAGGTGAAAAAATTTTTCATTTCGTTATTTAGCGGCTACGATTTTTTGAAAAACTCAATGTCCTTACTTTACCCAAATCTTCAACAACCCATATATATTGTCATAGGAAACTACACGCTTTCCTATAGGAATCAACGTACAATCCTATATTTGGAAAAATATAAATTTCTGCTCCAATTTAATAAGAGTCCTGTAGCAAAACGTAGTTTCCTGTATAGATACTTATAGGAAACTATATGTTTTCCTACAGGATTTCATATGTGATCTAGTATAGGAAACTATATGTTTTCTTGTATAGGTTTCCATATATGATCCTATATGTAATCATATATCTTCCTATTTCATATCTATAGGATTCTTATAGGAAAATATATGCTTTCCTATAGGATTTCATATGTGATCCAATATAGGAAACTATATGTCTTCCTATAGGTTTTCAAATATGATCCTATATGTAACCATATATCTTCCTATGTCATATCTACAGGATTCTTATCGGAAAATATATGTTTTCCTATAAAAATGGGAAATTTAACTCTATAGGATATATAATTTTCTATGTTATAACTATACAAAATCACATGCGTTTTTCCTATAGGAATCTACATAGGATCCTATATAGAATCCCATAATAATCTACTTGGAAATCTTATAAGATTCCTAGTAGGAACCTATATAGGATTTTTCAGTAGGGTATTGCAGTGCAATGTTGCTGCAATACTATGTGCTAATTGAGTGTGGGTTATTGGGATCGCTAATGACGAATCTGATGTCAATTTAAAAAAATTCGATCCGATATGACTGATTTTGGCCTGGTCCACACATTACGTAATAGGTTTTAGGTCAATATTATATAAGTATTGACGTCAGATACGTATAATCGGCGACCCCAAAATACTGCGAGTAACTAGTTTTAAACAAACTGATCAATTTTTGAAATATCATACACCATATTGTATCCGTCATTTTGAAT
Source organism: Ganaspis brasiliensis (assembly GCA_037103525.1). Classification (NCBI taxonomy): domain Eukaryota; kingdom Metazoa; phylum Arthropoda; class Insecta; order Hymenoptera; family Figitidae; genus Ganaspis; species Ganaspis brasiliensis. Next base: position 446,581 of record JAZKLR010000407.1, read on the forward strand.
TTTCAAATTTTGACACCGGTTTCTTTATCAAAAACCTCAAAAAACCTCGAACAACAAGTTTCAAAGAAATCCAAATAATTTTCAAAATATCATTCACCATATTGGATCCGCCATTTTGAATTTTCAAAATTTAACACCAGATTTTTAATTAGAAGCCCCAAAAACTTCCAAAAAACAAGTTTCAAACCAATCAGATTAATTTTCAAAAAATCATCCACCATTTTGAATTTTTAAAATCCGGCTTCAGATTCGTGATTAGAACGGACGCAATAATATAATCCAAGTTAAAACATTTTTCCGGGTACTGAAAATGTGCAAAAAAAATCATTTTTCAAACCAGATTGTCAAGAATTCAAATTTTTTTTCTAAAAAAGTGCCCACAACTTTATAAAAAAATTCTTTTTTGAAAATTTTGATAACAGATTCTGAAAGGTCGATAAAAAATATGTAAGAAAAACGTGTCCGTCCCGTCTTGAAAGGGTTAAAAACAAATAAAATCGGAAAAGCCACATAAGCCCCACTTACGGTTGGTCTAGATTTGAAAACTGAAAATCCATGAAGGTGACGATTCTGCAGTCCTCCACAGCACCGAAAATTTCTTGAAAATTTATTAAATATTTACTTGCAATATTCCAAATATGAGGCATTTTACGTGTAATGTCCCAAGCTCAAAATTAATTTCTTTTAAAAAAATTGAAACTTAGGAAATTTATTGCTCTATCTAGTGGTAATAAAACCCAAAAGAAAATTTTGACTTTTTTGAAAAATTAAAGGGGGTAGAGGGGGGTCAATTTTGTCAAGTTTGCTTAATACCGTCTTCTTACTTAATTTTCTCTGTCTTGGCGGGTAATGAATATGTTTTTTTTGTTTTTAAGATATTAATCCTCAAAGAACGGATTGTGACGCGCGGCGCGCTGCAACGCGGTCGCCTCGCATCAGGCCGCGTCAGTTACTCACTCTTACCAAAAGCACTATTTTTGGACAAAAATCTGCTGACAACTCAAAAATGATCCGATTTTAACTTTTTTTTTTTTTTAAATACTCGAGAATGTTTGTACTACAACTCTGAACTGCTAAAAAATTGAAATTTTTTTTAATAACTGAAATAAATGTTAATAACATTTAAAAATTGAAAAAAATTATTTTTGATAAAGTGACTTCAAGGTCCTTTGATGTCAGAAACTTTATATACTTATATAAATACACACAAAACTTATCATAAGTTTTTTTAAATAGTTCTTAGTTAATAATAATCAACAATTTTTAAATTGATTAAACAATCTTAGTTAACAAATTAATAACTTTAAAAATATTCATTCCTCAGATTCCGTTTCTTTTGTGAAATTACTATTTACTTTACTTACGTTTCGTGCCTTTTGTAAAATTAATAACTATTGGCCTAGAATAATGGAAGAGTTAAAGAACGTTCACAAACATTTTTTGAATTGTTCAAACAATCTTAGTTAACAAATTAATAACTTTAAAAGTTTTCCTTCCTTAGATTTCGTTTCTTTTGTGAAATTAATTAATTACTATTGGCTAAGTATTGTATAGCAGTTTAGGATGTTTACTAACAACTATTAAATTGTTTAAACAATCTTAGTTAACAATTAAATATCTTCGCCATTTTTCTTCACTTATATTTTGATTTCTTGTAAAATTAATTAATTACTATTTATATATAAATTTATGAAGTAGTTTAAGTATTTACCAACTGTTTTAAATTGTTCCAAAAATTTTAGTTAATAAATAATAACTTCGAAAGTTATCTTTATTTAGATTTTACTTCTTTAAGTAATTAAAATAATTATTTTCGGTTCAAATTTTAAAAATAGTTATGTTCCTTATAAAATATTTTAAAATTTGTTAAAAATATTAGTTAGCAAATAAATAATCTCGGAATTTTTATTTGCTTCGATTTTGTATCTATTCTGAGATAAATTTTTTACCATTTCCTAAGAGTTTTTCAAGCAATCTAAACGCAAAGAATTTTATTTCATCTTTAAGATCATCAAAAAAACAAAAGAAACGAAATATAAGTTAAGAAAAATGGCGAAGATATTCCATTGTTAACTAAGATTGTTTAAACAATTTAATAGTTGTTAGTAAACATCCTAAACTGCTAAACAATATTCAGCCAATAGTAATTAATTAATTTTACAAAAGAAACGGAATCTAAGGAAGGAAAACTTTTAAAGTTATTAATTTGTTAACTAAGATTGTTTAATCAATTTAAAAATTGTTGATTATTATTAACTAAGAACTATTTAAAAAAACTTATGATAAGTTTTGTGTGTATTTATATAAGTATATAAAGTTTCTGACATCAAAGGACCTTGAAGTCACTTTATCAAAAATAATTTTTTTCAATTTTTAAATGTTATTAACATTTATTTCAGTTAATAAAAAAAATCTCAATTTTTTAGCAGTTCAGAGTTGTAGTACAAACATTCTCGAGTATTTAAAAAAAAAAAAAAGTTAAAATCGGATCATTTTTGAGTTGTCAGCAGATTTTTGTCCAAAAATAGTGCTTTTGGTAAGAGTGAGTAACTGACGCGGCCTGATGCGAGGCGACCGCGTTGCAGCGCGCCGCGCGTCACAATCCGTTCTTTGAGGATTAATATCTTAAAAACAAAAAAAACATATTCATTACCCGCCAAGACAGAGAAAATTAAGTAAGAAGACGGTATTAAGCAAACTTGACAAAATTGACCCCCCTCTACCCCCTTTAATTTTTCAAAAAAGTCAAAATTTTCTTTTGGGTTTTATTACCACTAGATAGAGCAATAAATTTCCTAAGTTTCAATTTTTGGGAAAGAAATTAATTTTGAGCTAAATTTTGCAATCACACATTTCGAATATTGCACTTAATTTTGCAATCACATATTTTCAATATTGCAAGTAAATATTTCGAATATTGCACTAATTTTTGCAATCACATATTTCGAATATTGCAAGTAAATATTTAATAAATTTTTAGGAAATTTTCGGTGCTGTGGGGGGTATTGACAAAAAAATTTAAAAACTAATATGTTAAATTATCCTACGAAGTTATCAAAAAAATACTGGGACATCAGTTTAGAATTTAATAGCATCTAAAATATTAAAACAAACTAAAGTAAAAAATAGTAAGGTTACCTTTTCAAAAAGCTGATTAAAACTGATAGACAGTGGCTGAAAATTTGGCGTAGTTTTCCAGAAACGTTTACACCTGTGATTGTAATTATTATATACATTATTAAATATTATTTTATATATTTAATACAAGTTTTCATTAAATATCTAAATATGACTAGGTATTTTCCATATCAAATTAATTTTTAGTAGATAATATTATTAAGATCGAATATTTTTAATAAGCTTTAAAAATTATGATCAATAGACACATGTAATTTAAAGAAGTAGTTTAAATTAATATAAAAATTAATTTTTTAGACATTTGAATCTAATAAAATATAAATAGGTAGATTCTAATCGGCAAATTTTTGAAGTTTGATTTGAATTTATCAAAATTAACATAAATTAAAATATTGTAAAAACATCAAAAGAGATAGATATTTATTTTTTCAGTTTAAAATATATTTTAAAGATATTTGCTTAAAGGGTTGTATGATTTTGTGGAATACATAAACTAACCTGATGTTCTTAATCTGGTTTAAAAAATGTCATTGGATGTATTGCAGATATTTCTTTTATATTTTCTTTATTTTTACTGGTTTTATCTGAGAATATTTTACATTATTTCTCACTTTTTGAAATATTACTTCAGTTTCGTTCTGTATTTTAGTTTTAAAACAGTTGGTTAATTTTTCTAAATTATTAAATGTATCAATGTCAATTTTGATTGAATAAAAACAACAGTATAAACAGATATATCAGTAACTTCACACCGAAAAAAATTTGACAAATAGTTCTCAAAACAGATACTCAAAATAGGAAACAAATAAAGCGAAATTATAATTTATAACTGTAAAACTCAGTTAGTTAAATAAGTATAAATATGTATTTTAAACTTTTGATTGTTTTAGATTGAAATTAGAATTTATTATTATTAAAAACAATCTCAGAAACGAAGAGAATGCAAATAAAAATATTTTCGATTCATGAAATGAAGTATTTTAAACCAGATTAAGAACATTCACCATCCAGTGTACGTATTCCACAAAACTATTTTATCTTTAGAGAAAAATGTATCAAATTTTTAAATCTTACAAAATACAATAATTTATATCTTTTGAACATTTTACAACGTTTTAATTTATGTTAATTTTGATTAAGTCGAATTAAATTTCAAAATTGTTTTGATTAGATTCCATCTACATATTTTATTAATTTCAAACATCTTTAGAAAATGACAATTTTTAATAATTTAAACGACTTTTCTAAATTACATATACAATTTTTAAAGGTTACTAAAAATATTATGTCTTATTAATATTTTCTTTTAATGAAAAAGTAATAATGCATATTTAATAAAAACTTGTGTCAATTATGTAATATAATATTTTACCTATTACAATTCTACGTCTGAACGTTAGTGGAAAACTACGCCGGTGTCACTTACGAGAAACATCACACACAGAAATCGCTGAGCAAGAAGAGCCCTGGAAATGTCCAGCAATTTTAATGGTTCCACTCCTTTAAAAAAATTAAACCTCAACTAATGCAACTAGTTACTTAATAAAACCTAGAACCAGTTAGTATCTATGTTTTCATCAATTTTGTGAAAAGGTAACCTAATTTTATTTAATTATTAGGTTGTATTAATCTGTATTAGGAGCATCCAAGTTTGAAACTAATGTCTAAGCATTTTCTTTTATCAATTACTTAAGCAATTTAACTTAGTTTTGTTTATTTAATACTCATTAATTCAGAATGTTTAATGTTTTGGCTTGTTGGATACGAATAATAAAGTCAGATTAACGATAACTTTTTTTGTTTTTTGCACTTGGTTTTTTGATAAACTACTCAATTTAATTAAATGTTTAAAAGTTGTGAATTTAAAGAAGATTTTAAGGTCTATTATTAGATTACGAGTTTAAAAGTTTAATTTAACTTATCTTTAAAGATTAATAATTTTAAGTTATAAGACTATTAATTTTCAAAGTTAGAAGAATAAAATAAATAATTAATAAATTATCCCTATTAACACTAATATTTCCAATTTTAAATAAATTTTTACCAAACTATAATTATTATTTATTCAAATAACATTAATTATACTTTTTAATTCTAATATTTTTTCATTTATAAAAACTAAAGGATGTAATATTTCAAAATTTAATATAAAAACTAATATTATAAATAATAATAATATAAAAAAAATTATTAAATTATTCATTACAAAAAATAGTTTATTATAAACATTAATTTTGGAGATTAAAATTATAAATTAAATATTTTATTTTTTTGAAAGCTAAAAAATTCCTTTATTTTTAATTTACAAAATTAATGTTTTTAATAAACTATTTAGCTAATAATTAACTTATTAACAATTTTTTTAACATTATATTTATTAACTTTAGTTATTATTTAATTTAAATTTAAACATCTTTCTAAATCTGAATTAGTTAAAAATAAATAATTATTAGTAAAAAAAATGACTAATTGTTAGTAAAGAATTAACTAAAAAGTAGTTACATTTGGACTAATTGACTAATTAGAAAACGAAATTTGACTAAAATATAAGTTATTTTGATATAACCTAAAAATGAATTTGACTTTTAATCAGTTATTTTTTACTAAATAATTAGTAGAAATATAACTATTTGAATATTTGACTGAGTTTTTGCTTTCAAATTAGTTATTTTTAACTAATTCCGATTTAGAGAATATTAGGGTAGAGCTGATAGATATGAGCTTGTTATTAAAAAATTATAATTTGCTTTTTTTAAATTTATTTATACCAGTTGTTTAAACAAACTGCACTTGTGAGAGGCTGAAGATTTTAATATTTGTAAAATTCTTTGAAATTTGAATATGTTATAGGTTCGTTTCATACGAAATAATTTGAAAAAGTATGTTTTTCCCTAACCTAACACATCAATATTTGAAAAATTGTTGACAAAGATAAAAATCTTCATCCTCTCAGGATATTGTCGTTATTCTCAAACTTTTTAAAAATAATGCTAGGGACTGAAAGTTTTTGTATACTTTGCAACTTTTTTTTGTTTGAAATAACTAAATCTAACAGAAAAACTTAATAATTATTTTTAAAAACTGTTTAAATAAATTATTGTTATTTGTCAATCTTTTAAGGTAGTATTATACTTTGCAAAAAATCGACTTATTTTTTATTTTATTTTTGTGGTCTACATTACCTCATGAATATAATTCCCAAATCGCAGATTAAAATTCGAAGAAATAAAAAATTTATACGCATGTAAAAGTTATACATGTGCACATCTGCTCATTACACACAAAACTTTAAACGCGTTTTTCTCAAAACCATGTTTTTTAAACTGACGGACAGCATAACTCGAGTTCTTTTAAATCGATTTTTTCCCCCCTAAATCCGATTGTCTACTTTATTTTTTTTTTGTTTTTTAACAACTCAAAAATGACAAAAAAATACTAATTTTTTCTGATTTTTTTTAAATTGGCGCCATTTTTTTATTTTTTAATATTTTTTATCGGGGTTAAGGGAGATGCCTAACCACATCTATCAGTTTGAAAACCACATTTGAGTTTTTCAGATCAGATGTTTCTGTGAGGCTGTAGCTTATCCGCCGATTTATAGTTTATTTTTTTATCTTGACTTTGGCGCCCTCTAGTGATGAAACAGGCACAGTAAAAAATTTATATTTTTCAATTTTGACAGACAAAAATGTCAAAAATATGATGCAAAAACTTTCATTGCTTTAAATAAAATTATCACCGAGAAAAAAATTGTTTTTTAAAGTCATCTTTGACAACTTACAAAGTATAATACTACCTTAATTATAAAATAAAACTAAAGACGTGAATTTTCTTTTAATTTTTTAAAAATTATAAGTATGATAAACAAATCTAAACATCAATCGTAAAATTCTTTTACATCAATAATTGTTTTAACAAATCAAGATAAGAGGTATCTCGGGTTATTCTCAACCGATTTTGATCTTACTTTTTTGTCGATTAAAACATTAAAAAAAAATAGTTTTAGACGGACAATTATTTAAAAATTCAAAAAATTCAAGGTGGTAGACCCTGAAAACTGAATATTTCACCATTTTTTAGGGTTCCGTACACCTTCGGTGTTCGGCGGAACCCTTATAACGAGACTCGTGCGTCCGTAGCCAAAAACCATTCCCCCCCCCCCCGTAACTTCTAAACTATTTGACCTAGAGGGCTGAAATTTGGTACACTTATGTATTTTCACGTGTAGATTGCACGAAAAATATAGAGAACATGATTCAAGGTGATGTTCATAGCGTTGTCAAGGAAATAACAACTTTTTTTTAGCAAAAATGCATTAAAATGGACCATTCCCCCCCCCCCTTAACTTCTAAACTATTTGACCTAGAAGTCTGAAATTTGGTACACATATGTATTTTCACGTGTAGATTACACGAAAAATATAGAGAACATGATCTGGATTGATGGCCATAGCGTTGTCATGGAAAAACTGCAAATTTTTGAAAAAAAAGTTTTTTTTCTCTAACTTTGCCATTATTTGAGCTAGAGGGCTAAAATTTGGTACTCTCGTGTATTTTTGCATGCAGATTATGGAAAAATTATGTTTGGAAATAAAATTGAATTTTATGAGGTAACAAAAAAAAAAAATTCAAAAAATCACCAAAAAGAGGTTTAGACCCCTATGCTAGAGCTCACCCTAATTGTCCTACAGTACCCCTCAAACCAATAAAATTTTTATTTGTATACTCAGAATGTAAAAAAACGATATAAAACGCAATTGAAAATTGTTATCACTTTTTTTTTTCAAAATAATTGAAAAATTATGAAAAAAACAAAAAAAAATTTTTAATCTTATACAAGGCTTGATCAAGGCTGCCACAGGACCTATAATCAAGACTATTATAAGCGCTGAAACCCTATAAAAATTCCAGGGCTTCCCTTAAAAAATTTTTTTTGATTTTTATGTTATTTATATGAAATACAAGCCTGTACATTTAAGCAAAAGCTTCATGTACTTGAAGGTAGAAGTATTTTTATAATTTGTACGTTCTAATTAATTTTCATAATCTGTACATAAAAATATACAAATGTATCAAATTTTAGCCCTCTAGCTCAAATAGTTTCAAAGTTATGAGGAAAAACCTTTTTTTTCGAAAATTTGCAGTTTTTCTTTTTTTGACAACGTTTTGACTGTCAATCCCTATAATTTTCCTGTAATCTACACGTGAAAATACATATGTGTAACAAATTAGAGCTCTCTGTTTGTTAATAAGGTATATCTTTGTTTCATAAATGTACGGAAACCTTGATTTTGGTACGGGTGTAACTCGTACTTGCCCGATTTTGATATTTAGACACACCTACAGCCAAGTGATGTTTATAATGATAAAAACTTGACATATGGGACATACCACGTCAACATGAACAGAACCCCAAACAAATATTGCTTTGATGGATTTAAATGTTTTAGCGCTTAAATATTTCTACATTCGTGTACTTTAAGATGCCGATGGACGTTTTTTTAAAAATTGTTAGTTTCGATGCCAATTGAGGTGTCAAAAGTTAAAAAGTCAAAAAATTTCAAAATATTTTTATAAATTAAAAGCTAAAAACGAGATAATAATTCTGAAACACATTCCTTAACAGTTTTTAGGGTCGCTGATTATGAATTTAAAGTTTTTTTAAAAAATTCAAAATAGCGTATCCAATATGTCGGACAAAAGTCCAAATAGTTTTCATACAGTAGTAACAGAACAATTTTTTTTTCTACTAGTAAAAATTTGTTGATCGTTACGATCCCCACTTTGCTTCACAATCCCATATTTACTTAATTAAATTTCAATTCTTAATTAAAATTACATTCAGTGATATTTTTGCAATTAAAATTCGCATAACAAGATTTGTTTTGTTAAATTTGATACATCTGCTGGAATTCGGAAATAAAGAAATTAATAATAAAAGTATATGCCATTGACGTATCTATGTTATGGTCAATGTTGAAGAACAAGACAAGGTTTGATAGTGCCCAATTTTCGTAAACAAGATTCATAAAACTTCGACATTGCTCACCGATTCTTGGGCAATATCTCAATATTGCCGTCTTATACTTGGACAATATTATTAATGCCTGGACGACGTACCAATTATTAGAAAGGCATTTTGCTTTGGTTTAACAAAATTTAATTTGATAAAACTTTGTACCCACACAGCACAAAATATTTTTTGAAACTTGCTTGACCCTAACACTTTAAGTTTCGGAATACGCAAATGAATGTTCAGGCAACATTGGTGCAAGTACGAAAATGTCCAATTGTCAGGTAATATTAATTACGAATATTGCCTGAACATTGCAATGCACAAAAAGATTCCTGCAATATTAAAGCAATATTTCAGAAAAAGTTAAAAAAAATTTTTTTTGCAATCTATCAAAATTGTATATTATGTTTAATTTTGACCTCGTTTAAATTAAAAATAAAATTCAAAAATCAAATAACCTGTTTATGAAGTATAAGTAACAGTTAAAAGTTTAGGAGCAATATTAATTCAGTGTGTATGACGTTTAATAAACGAACCTGAGCTGTAAATTATAATAAGTACAAAAATAAAATTTCAGACTACACATCGAAAAATGGTGCATCAACAAAAAAACTGACTGCGCCATTATCGGAATCATTACCTCGACAAATGGAGATGCATAAATTATGGAACCAACTCTCAAGGATTTAATTTTAAAAGACTTTTAAAATATTTGTTTAATGTACTCAAATGAGATCGTAAAAGCGTCCTTTAACATCACTTAAGAACTAATTAAAATATAAATAAATATATAAATGAATATTTTATTACATTGTACATATATCATGTTAATATGTGAGTACGTATTTGAGAATATATATGGGGCATTCTCTGTGAAACGGACCCCCCTCCCTCTGCCCAGAAAGGGTTTAAAAAAAAATGACAGTTCTTTTTAAAAGATTGCAGCTTGGGATATGTAGTTACTTATGCCGTATGGCTTTTTTTAATTAAAAAATTTTTTTAAGGTAATATAGTGTTATAAATAAACAAAAAACTAATTAACAAAATGAAAAGATTCTTCAAAATTTTCAATTTTGAACTGATTCGCTTCAAACTTGTTACTCGGGGGTTTTTGGGGACGCTGATTACGAATCTGAAGTCATTTTTAAGAAATTCAAAATGGCGAATCCAAAATGGCGGACACAATTTTTAAATTTTCATTAGATTGACTTCAAACTTGTTACTCTGGGGTTTTTGGGGTCGCTGATTACGAATCTAAAGTCACTTTTCGAAAATTCAAAATGGCGGATCCAAATAGCGGACACAATTTTTAAATTTTCATTAGATTGACTTCCAACTTGTTACTCGGGGGTATTTAGGGTCGCTGATTACGAATCTAAAGTCACTTTTCGAAACTTAAAATGGCGGATCCAAAATGGCGGGCACCATTTTTAAATATTTATTAGATTGGCTTCAAACTTGTTACTTGGGAGTTTTTCGGGGTTTTAAAGGTATCTAATAATTAAAAAATTATTTTGTGGCCCAGTACCCTTGATATTAAGTGATAATCTTAGCCGATCAACACTTAAAACTCACCCTTGAATCAGATTCTTAACGCCAAAGCCTATTATTGACTTTCGTCAAGTCTAGGAATTTTTTATGTGTTTTTAATGAAATGAAAATTATTTGGTTGTCAACGGACATTAATATAAAATGAAAACCTAAGCCGATCAACCCTTAAAACTTACCATTGAAGCAGATTTTCAACCCCAAAGCCTATTATTGGCTTTCATCAAGTCGATACATTTTTGAAGTTTTTTTAATGGAAAGGAAATTATTTAATTGTCAACTGACGTTGATATAAAATGATAACCTGAGCCGATCAACCCTTAAAACTCACCCTTGAATCAGATTCTTAACGCCAAAGCCTATTATTGACTTTCGTCAAGAATATGAAATTTTTATTTGTTTTTAATAAAATGAAAATTATTTGGTTGTCAACTGACCTTAATATAAAATAATAACCGAAGCCGATCAACCCTTAAAACTCACCCTTGAATCAGATTTTCAACCCCAAAGTCTATTATTGGCTTTCATCAAGTCGATACATTTTTGAAGTTTTTTTAATGGAAAGGAAATTATTTAATTGTCAACTGACGTTGATATAAAATGATAACCTGAGCCGATCAACCCTTCATAGACTTGATGAAAGTCAATAATAAGCTTTGGGGTTGGAAATCTGATTTAAGGGTAAGTTTTAAGGGTTGATCGGCTCAGTTTATCATTTTATATCAACGTCAGTTGACAATTAAATAATTTCCTTTCCATTAAAAACACTAAAAATTTATAGACTTGACGAAAGTCAACTATATAGGGTTTGGGGTTGAATATCTGCTTCAAGGGTGAGTTTTAAGAGTTGAATGGCTCAGGTTATCATTTTATATCAACGTCAGTTCACAATTAAATAATGTCCTTTCCATTAAAAACACGAAAAAAATTTATAGACTTGACAAAAGTCAATAATAGGCTTTGGGGTTGAAAATCTAGTTCAAGGGTGAGTTTTAAGGGTTGATCGGCTTAGGTTTTCATTTTATATTAATGTCCGTTGACAACCAAATAATTTTCATTTCATTAAAAACTCATAAAAAATTCATAGACTTGACGAAAGTCAATAATAGGCTTTGGCGTTAAGAATCTGATTCAAGGGTGAGTTTTAAGGGTTGATTGGCTCAGGTTATAATTTTATATCAACGTCAGTTAACAATTAAATAATTTCCTTTACATTAAAAACACTTAAAAAATTTTTAGACTTGACGAAAGTCAATAATAGACTTTAGCGTTAAGAATCTGACTCAAGGGTGAGTTTTAAGGGTTGATCGGCTAAGAATATCACTTAATATAAAGGGTACTGGGCCACAGAATAATTTTCTAATTATTAGATACCTTTAAAACCCCGAAAAACTCCCGAGTAACAAGTTGGAAGTCAATCTAATAAAAATTTAAAAATTGTGTCCGCTATTTGGATCCGCCATTTTGAATTTTCGAAAAGTGACTTCAGATTCGTAATCAGCGACCCACAAACCCCCGAGTAACAAGTTTGAAGTCAATCCAATGAAAATCTAAAAATTGTGTCCGCCATTTTGGATCCGCCATTTTGAATTTCTTAAAAATGACTTCAGATTCGTAATCAGCGACCCCAAAAACCCCCGAGTAACAAGTTTGAAGCGAATCAGTTCAAAATTGAAAATTTTGAAGAATCTTTTCATTTTGTCAATTAGTTTTTTGTTTATTTATAACTCTATATTTTCTTAAAAAAATTTTTTAATTAAAAAAGCCATACGGCATAAGTAACTACATATCCCAAGCTGCAATCTTTTGAAAAGAACTGTCATTTTTTTCAAACCCGTTCTGAGCAGGGGGGGGGCGTCCGTTTCACAGAGAATGCCCCATGTATTGTTTATAAGCTGCTTCGAGAAAAATATTTACAATAGTTTACTATTTAATCTCTGCAAATAAAATATAATCTTCGAGTATTGGGGCACGCTCGGTACGGGGTGGACTTATTTATTAAGGCAAGACAAACATCCAATAAATAAATAAAAATTAATAACATTTGTGAAACCCTAGGAATAAAAAATACAAGATCCAAAATCTTTATAAAAATAATCCCAAAAATCTGGGCTTACAAATAAATTTGAAAATAAAAATCTTGGTAGAAGTCTATGAAGAAATTCTCAACGATAAAAATGCAACACTCAAAATCCGCTTAAAAATTTTAAAGATAGCTTTTAAAAACAAAAAAAGTTCCAAGTCCAAAATCCTCGTAGAGGTCTATGAGGAAATTCCCAAGTATTAAAAAAATACAAAGTCCAAAATCCTTGTAAAAACCGCAGTCGAAATCCTCAAGAAACTTCTGCGTTAACAGAAAATTCAAAGTTTATAATCCTCGAAGAAATCTATGAAGAAACCTCCATGGATAAAAAAATACAAAATACAAAATCGTCTTAAAAATCCGAGTTGAAATCCTCGTTAAATTCCGCGATGAAACGCGTGAGTAATTCCACGTTGAAATTCTCGTGACAATCAGCGTAAGAATCTTCCAGAAACATTTCTGTTTTCCATAAAATTCCAAGTCTAAAATAATTATCGAAATCCATAAAGAACTTCCCAAGAATAAAAAAAATACAGAATTCAAAACCTTTTTAAATTCCGCGTTGAAATCCTCGTAAAATTCCGAGTTAAAATCCGTGAGCGATTCCGCGTTGGAAATCATGGTAAAAATCAGCGTAGGAATCCGCCAGAAACATTATTGTTATCCATAAAATTCCAAGTTTAAAATCCTCATCGAAATCCATGAGGAACTTCCCATGAAGAAAAAGATTACAAAGTTCATAATCCTCTTAATATTCGCGTAGAAATCTATGAAGAACTTCCCATGAAAAAAATGCAAAGTTTATAATTCTCGTAAAATTCTGTAATGAAATTCCCTTAGATTAAAAAATACAAAGTCCAAAATCGACGTAAAAATCTGCCCAGAAATCCTCTATAAACTTCAGTGTTAACCATAAAATTCCAAATATAAAATCCTTATAGAAATCCATTAGGAACATTCCACGAACAAAAAATATCCATAGTTCCAAATCCTCGTGAAATTCCACATTGAATTCCTCATAAAAATTGGCGAAGAAATCCTTTAGACACATTTCTGTTAACCGAAGAATTCTTTGTCTAAAATCCTGATAAAAATCTATAAGGAACTTTAAATCAATAAAAAGAATACAAAATTCATGATCTTCTTAAAATCAGGGCAAAAATCTATGAGGAACTTTCAATGAAAAAAATAAAAAGTTCATAATTCCCTCAATTCTGTGATAAAATTCCCTTGGATTAAAAAAATACAAAGTCCAAAATCCACGTGAAAATCCGCGCAGAAATCCTTCATAAACTTCAGTGTGAACCATAAAATTTAAGGTCTAAAATCCTTATAGAAATCTATCAGGAACATCCCATGATCAAAAATATCCATCGTTCCAAATCCTCGTAAAATTCCGCATTAAAATCCTCATAAAAATCGGCGAAGAAATCCTTCAGATATTTTTCTGTTAACCGAAAAATTCTATGTCTAATATCCTGATAGAAATCCATAAGAAAAAATGTAAATCAATAAAAAGTATTCAAAATTCATAATCCTCTTAAAATCCGAACAGAAATCTATGAAGAACTTTCAATGAAAAAAATCTAAATTTTATAATTATTGCAAATTCTGTGATAAAATTCCCTTGGCTCAAAAAATTCAAAGTCCAAAATCCACGTCAAAATCCGCGCAGAAATCCTCGATAAACTTCAGAGCTAACGAAAAAGGCCAAAGTCCAAAATCATCTTAAAAATCCGCTTAAAAAACATGGTAATAATTCTGTAGGTAGAAAAAATGTCCAAGTCTAAAATCCGCTGAAAACTGCGTAAAAATAAACAAGGAAATCTGCATTGAAATTCTCGGTAAAGTTCACAGTTAACGAATAATGTCAAAGTCCAAAATCATCGTAAAAATCAGCGTAAAAATCATGGTGATAATTCTGTAGGTAGAAAAAATATCAGTCTAAAATCCGTTAAAAACTGCGTAGAAATGCGCGTGAAAATTTGCGTAGAAATCCTCGATAGATTTCAGTGTTAACAAGAAAAGTCAAAGTCCAAAATCATCGTTAAAATCAGCGTAAAATCATGGTGATACTTCTGTATGTACAAAAAATGTCAAAGTCCAAAATCCGCCAAAATCTCTGCTTAGAAATCCTCAAGAAAATCTACGTAGTAATCATTGATAAACTTTAGAGTTCACAAAAAAGATCAAAGTCAAAAATCATCGTAAAAAACGCGTAGAAATCATGGTCTTAATTCTGTAGGTACAAAAAATGCCAAGCCCAAAATCCGCCAAAATCTCTTCGTAGAAATCCGCGAGGAAATCTACGTAGAAATCCTTGATAAATTACAAAGTTCATAGAAAAGATCAAAGTCCAAAATCATCGAAAAAGTCCGCGTAAAAATCGTGGTAATAATTCTGTAGATACAAAAATGTCCAAGTCCAAAATCCGCCAAAATTTCTACATAGAAATCCTCGCGGAAATCCTCGCGGAAATCAGCGTGGATTTGTCCAAAAAAATATCGAGGATTTCATCGAGGATTTCCTCGCGGATTTCCTCGCGGATTTCTATTTTAAAACTAAATAAGAATCAGTAGGTTTCGAAAGGTTCTGCAGCTCTCGGATTTTTTTTAGATTTAATTTATCAAATATGTTTTTTTTATTACTAATTATATCAATTTAAGTATCATAAGTCAAGGCAGAAAAAATTTTTGAAAATTAATAAAATTCAGTAAGTTTCTAAAGGTTCCGAAGCTCTCAGATTTTTTAAAATTCAATTTATCAAATATTTATTCTTATTATTAATTATATCAATTTAAATTTCAAAAGTCGTGAAAGAAATAAGATTTTAAAATTAAATAAAATTCAAAAGGTTTCAACAGGCTCTGAAGCTCTCGGATTCCAGTTGATCACACTTAGAGACGCTTCAAAGAATTCCAAAGTCAATATTTTTTGGTTTTCATTATACAAATATATGTTTTGTGATTAATCATGTAAATTATAGGGTCACAAGATACAAAAATAAAATATGAAAAATTAAAAAAATTAAATAGGTTTTAAAGGTCTCGAAGCTATCAGAGGTCAGTCAAGCACAAAAATTGAGGCAATACAATTAAGAACCAAATTACTATTCTCCAAAAAAAAAACATACAGGTTCTAAAATATCTGGACAGCTTCAGAAACATGTCTCATAAAATTTCCAGGTCATCTCAAGAACATTAAACCCTTCAAACCCACCCCCAAGAAAATTGAGGTGATGAAATAACGAAATTAAATAACATTAAACTAAAAAAAATAACACATGTTCCGAAATAATAAGACACGTTGAAAAACATGTCTAATAACGTTTTCAGGTCACGGCAAAAACTTCCATCCCTTGAAACACACCCCCGACAAAATTAAGGTGAAAAAATTTCGAAATAAATTAAAACTGAACTAAAAAAAATCACACATGCTCCAAAAAGATAAGACAGCTTCAGAAACATGTGCTATAATAATTCAAAGTCATAACAAGCAAATTCATTCCTTAAAACCCACTCCCTACAAAATGGAGGTGATAAAATTTCGAAATAAATTAATACTGAACTCAAAAAAAATCTAGCACATTCATTCTTTAAACCCCACACCCGACAAAATTAAGGTGATAATCTATCAAAAAAATCCGCGTAGAAATGTGCGTAAAAATCCGCGAGGAAATCTTCGAGGAAATCCTCGTTTATATTTTGGACAAATCCACGAAGATTTCCACGCAGATTTCCTCGCGAATTTCCACGCGGAATTTCCCAGGGATTACAACGCGGAATTCCAGGTGGATTTTAGACCTATGCATTTTTGTTAACAGAAAAGTTTCTTGAGGATTTCAAGTTAGATTTTCTCGAGGATTTTGGACTTTGTACATTTTGATCCAAGGGATTTTCTTCATACATTTTGTGACGAAGTAGATCGTCACTTATGTTTATTTAGAGTTTAAGAGGACGAGAGAAAGAGTCAGAGAATGTCTGATGCGTTGCATGGAATATTTTCAATTTTAATAAAAGTTAATTTTCCGAAATCGGTGCAGCTCAGGTATTTTCCGTATTTACGGCCCTGAATAAGCGCCCGATTTCCGCTTCGTCGCAGTCCCCGGAATTAGGTTGATTTTGAGTTCACGTGGGGTAACGAGCCAATTAACTTGGCGAAATAATTTTGCGCGGGTTTTCCGATCGTTTTCCCTCGTCAGCAGCAGAGGCCTCTTTTTCTGTTTCAGGTAGAAGTTGCCATTGGTTCAAGGAGGACAGCGGCCGATGAGAGAGAGACGGAAAGAGGAAGGACGATACTGAAGAGGGCGGAGTCCCCACCCCTCACGATTCTCACGTGCCGGTTAATGAGCCGGTTGCCGGCAGTTAGAATTTCGGCCTCGAGAGAGATACAGTGTTCCCGACCACTCGGTTAATTTTCCGTTTTCCGGCACTGATTAAGTTGTATATTCTTGACTTTTCTATTTTTCTACTGTGTAATTTTGGTTTAGTTCCCCGTTGGGACAATAAATACTTTTGTAATAAGTGCGTAGTGTTTTTTTTCTTTTGGGGTGATTGTGGTGGGAAAAAGTTTCCGAAGCACCCCTTTTCCTGCGAGCACGTGTTGGCGGATTTTTTTGGTTTCGCTCTGGTGTTTTCTAGTAAGTTGGTTTTGAGATTTTCTGGTCGTTGTTCTCCGATTTGTCGACAAATCCGCGAGGTTCAGCCGAATCTCCCTTTGGTGGTGGAGGAAAATGTTGTGGTAAAGCGAAACTCAATAATGTTGAGTATTTCAATTTCTTAAAAATTGTTTATTTACTCATACGTTACAATTTTTATAAAAATTATAAAATTTTCTTTTTATTTTCATAGAAAGTTCCTCATAGATTTCTGCGCGTATTTCAGTATGATTTTGAACATTATATTTTTTGTTTTATGGGAAGTTCCTCATGGATTTCTATGAAGACTTTAGACTTGGAATTTTATGGTTAATATAAAAGTTTCTGGAAGTTTCCCATGCTGATTTCCACAAAAATTTCAACGTAAATTACTCACGGATTTCTACGCGGAATTTCACGAGGATTTATAACTTTATATTTATCTTTTATCATGGCATGTTCCTCATGGATTTCTGTAAGAATTTTGACGCGGATTTTTTAAAGGATTTTGAACATTATATTTTTTGTTTTATGGGAAGTTCCTCATGGATTTCTATGAAGACTTTAGACTTGGAATTTTATGGTTAATATAAAAGTTTCTGGAAGTTTCCCATGCTGATTTCCACAAAAATTTCAACGTAAATTACTCACGGATTTCTACGCGGAATTTCACGAGGATTTATAACTTTATATTTATCTTTTATCATGGCATGTTCCTCATGGATTTCTGTAAGAATTTTGACGCGGATTTTTTAAAGGATTTTGAACATTATATTTTTTTTATTCAAGAAAAGCTCCTCATGGATTTCTATAAGGCTTTTAGACTGGAGGTCTAATTTTAGGAGGATTTCAATGCAGAATTACTCAAGGATTTCAACGCTGAATTTCACGAGGATTTCTACGCAGATTTTTAAGAGAATTTTGAACTTTGTATTTTTTGATTCATGGAAAGTTTCTCATGGATTTTGATGAAGGTTTTAAACTTTGTATTTTATGGTAAACAAGAATGTTTCTGGGGAATTCCTACTCCGATTTTTAGGAGGATTTCAACGCGGAATTTTACGTGGATTTCACCGCGGATTTTTAAGAGGATTTTAAATTTTGTATTTTTTGATTGATGGGAAGTTCTTCATGGATTTTAATGATGATTTTAGACTTTGAATTTGATGGTTAATAAAAATGTTTTTGAAGGATTTCCATGCTGATTTCCACAAGAAGTGCATGGCCAATTACTTACGGATTTCAACGCGGAATTGTAGGAGGATTTCACGGCGGATTTTTAAGATTATTTTGAATTTTTTATTTTTTGATTGATGGGAAGTTCTTCATGGATTTTTATGATGATTTGAGACTGAAATTTTATGGTTAACAGAAATGTTTCAGGACGATATTCTACGCTTATTTTTACGAGGATTTTAAAGGGGAATTACTCATGGATTTCAACGCTGAATTTCACATTGATTTCTACGCGGATTTTTAAGAGGATTATGAACTTTGTATTTTTTATTTATTGGAAGTTTTTCATGGATTTTTATGATGATTTTAGGCTTGGAATTTTATAGTAAATAAAAAAGTTTTTGTAGGATTTTGATTCTAATATCCACAAGTATTCCATCGAAAAATACTTACGGATTTCTACCCGGAATTTCTTGAGGATTTATAACTTTTTTTTCTTATTTTCATGGGATGTTCGTCAGGGATTTCTGCATGAATTTTAGACTTGTAATGTTATGGTTAGTAGAAATGATAATGGAGGATTCCTACGCTGATTTTTAGAAGTTCATCGAGTAATTACTTGCGGATTTCAACGTGGACTTTTACGAGGATTTTGTACTTTGTTTTTTTTTATTGATGGGTACCGTTGCTGTCCCAATTTCCGTCCATGTAAGCAGACGAATTATTCCAGTTTTCGTTTACTTTAAACTTTTGATTTTAAAGCATTTAGGTATAGATAGGTTTATGTAAATCCAACTGAAGATGTAATAATGTTAAAAGCAAATTAATAAAGTTAAGAACTCAATTTATACTGTAATACGTTGGAAATTATATAAAAGTGTAGGGAAACTGAGACGTCGAGGGAAACTGGTACAACCATGGTTTCTCCTTACATATTTCTATGAGTTTTTTAACTTAGAATTTTGTCTAAGATTTTTAAAAGGAATTTTGGACTTGGAAGCTTTAGGTTAATTTAGAATTTCCTCATATATTTCTACTAAGATTTTGTTCCTGGAATTTTTTAAGCACATAATTTCGTTAAGGCTTTTTAACTTGGATATTTTAACCGCTTTTTTTGACGCTTGTAAATCACTGATGAGTTTACACTTTGCTATTTTAGTCGCATTTAGTCTACGTGAAAATCGGCTAGGATTTTTAATTTAAATATCTTTGCTGCATTCTCTCTATATAAAAATCAGCGATATTTTTTAAGTTGAATATTTTAGCTGTATTTAATCTATTTGCAAATATGCGAGTATTGTTCTACGGAGATAAATGTAATTTTGAACAACCATTAAAGTCAAAGATTCTAAAGTTTTAATTATTAACTATTTAATTTTAATTGATTATTTGTGTCTTTTATCATTAATGTAAATTATTAATTTAATCGTCAATTTTGTCAGTAATTCAAAAGAACATTTATCTTCGTTGGAACTGTAAAACAACATATGTAAAATTATAATGAGGTTAAAATATAAAATTAATAATAAACGATAAATTCAAGGATCAGTTTAAAAAGAAATGTAGAAACAGAAAATAATGAATATTATGAATTGTATGTAAAATTGTAATGGTGTTGGAATATAAAACTAATAATAAACGATGAATGTCTGATGCGTTGCATGGAATATTTTCAATTTTAATAAAAGTTAATTTTCCGAAATCGGTGCAGCTCAGGTATTTTCCGTATTTACGGCCCTGAATAAGCGCCCGATTTCCGCTTCGTCGCAGTCCCCGGAATTAGGTTGATTTTGAGTTCACGTGGGGTAACGAGCCAATTAACTTGGCGAAATAATTTTGCGCGGGTTTTCCGATCGTTTTCCCTCGTCAGCAGCAGAGGCCTCTTTTTCTGTTTCAGGTAGAAGTTGCCATTGGTTCAAGGAGGACAGCGGCCGATGAGAGAGAGACGGAAAGAGGAAGGACGATACTGAAGAGGGCGGAGTCCCCACCCCTCACGATTCTCACGTGCCGGTTAATGAGCCGGTTGCCGGCAGTTAGAATTTCGGCCTCGAGAGAGATACAGTGTTCCCGACCACTCGGTTAATTTTCCGTTTTCCGGCACGGATTAAGTTGTATATTCTTGACTTTTCTATTTTTCTACTGTGTAATTTTGGTTTAGTTCCCCGTTGGGACAATAAATACTTTTGTAATAAGTGCGTAGTGTTTTTTTTCTTTTGGGGTGATTGTGGTGGGAAAGAGTTTCCGAAGCACCCCTTTTCCTGCGAGCACGTGTTGGCGGATTTTGTTGGTTTCGCTCTGGTGTTTTCTGGTAAGTTGGTTTTGAGATTTTCTGGTCGTTGTTCTCTGATTTGTCGACAAATCCGCGAGGTTCAGCCGAATCTCCCTTTGGTGGTGGAGGAAAATGTTGTGGTAAAGCGAAACTCAATAATGTTGAGTATTTCAATTTCTTAAAAATTGTTTATTAACTCATACGTTACAATTGGCATCCCTTGTGGGGAGTTTTGGCTGGAAGTCGACAAGTCGGAAATAGACGAAGAGTGAAGGATGGGCGAGAGTTTTTAAGGGTGAGTTGAGAGATAGCAAATTGATGAAAGAATGATATCTGGAGGGGAGACGAGTGACTGGAGTGCGTTGATTAATGAAAATTCATTTTAGAATTAATTTTGTGTAAAACGGTAGAGTTAAATAAGTGTAAAAATCTGATTACGGGATTTTGGCAAAACGTGGTCGCGGGAGCAAGTACCGGAAGTGTGGGTGCCGGACGGAAAATTCTAAGTGGAAATCGGGAAAATAATGAATAATTCTAGAGAGGAGAAAATATTTTAAAGTGGAAAAATTGAGAAATGGGAAAGAAGTGAGGGTAAATTAGGATAATAAATTCAGTGAAATTCCGCCGGCTGAAAAACACGTGGTTGTGAGTCGAATTTATTTTAAAATAAACGTGCACCGGTGTAATAGCGTTATTAATTTTGTTTTATCCGTCCTTTTTCCCGTTTTCGTGATTTTCCGCGCCACGAAGGGTCTTTAGTGGTTCGCGCAGGCGCGGGTGTTGTTTCATTTCGATCGGAATTGGTAAATTTGAAGTGAAATGCAAATTAATGAGTTTTTTTTTTGTGGTGCGTTAAAATTTCTTATGAAATGCATTTTCGGGTTTGTGTCTAGAGGGGAGGTGTGAAGAGGAGGAAGGAAAATTCTGTTTTCTTTTTCTTCTTTCGAAAAAAATTACGACTTAATTATCACAACGTGGTGAAACCGGAAGTGCGGTTTAAATCACGGTGTGAAGAACCAGCGTGTATTTTTCTCTCTCTCTTTTCCTTCCCGTACGATTTATCTGCATTTGTTTTTTTTTAATGTTGAAAACAACTAAAATTTTTTTTTGTCGTCGCGTTTCCTAGTGAGTTGTGTGTGAGGTCTGGATTCGAGGACGTCGCGGTCAGTCGAAAGGGGGGGGGAGTAAGACGTGAAGGCTAACGTACCGACACGACGGATTATGGAAGCGAAGTTTTTTCTGAAACGTTGGGAAAGCCACTCTACGGAAACTCCTTGTAAATTAAATTTTTTTATTGGTGGTTATGGTCCTGATAAATAATTCAGGAAAGTCACACAACGGAGATCCGGTCCTTTAGCGAATTTTCCGAATAGAATTTTGGAAAGCCACACAACTGAAATTTCTTTCCCTAAAAAAATTGTTGTTGTTTTTTTTTTTCTTTTCTCTCTCGTCTCGTTTTGGGAGAGCCACTCAGCGGAAAAAAATTTCAAAAGTGAAATTAGCCATTTTTAAGATTGTTGTTTTTTCTTTCCAGCTGATTTATTATATTTATTGTTTATTTTTGATTTTGAAAATTTTATATATTTTGTAAAATTATGATTTATTGTGTAATGTGTGTTCTGGTGGGGAGAAAGGAGGAGTGAAGGAAAAAATTGTTTCTCTCTCTTATTATTGCGGGGGCGTCCTGAAGACGTGGGGGTTATCAAATACGAGCCTAGTTCGAGCTGGATTATGGGATAATTAATTTTGTTTTTTTGTCTTTTCCTTTCTTTTGTGAGCGTTGTGGTAAAATAAGGGGTATTAATTGAAAACTTATTTGTTTTTATTGTGTTCCTCTCTCCTCATTATCGATTTAATCGAGAAAATTTATAATGATGGAGAGATATCGCGAACAAATGTGGCGGATTCTAGAGATTCCGCAGATCGCGGAGGCCTGGCGACATATTAAAGAAATGTCCCAGGTCCAGGTGATCGAGGTGTTGACCCAGCACGAGTGCAGCGTTACAGGCACCTTGCAGGTACTCCACGAGAGACTCCTCCGATCGGAAGTGAAATTTATCTTCCCGGAAACGGTAGTAGTTCCGTGGTTTGAGACTTTCGATCTGGTGGGGGCGGAGGTGGAGTTTAAATATGAGGCGTTAGTAGATCAAAGAGAGGGGGGAGCCGGACCAAGTCCTTTTGTTCCGAGGACCAGGAGGTCCAGATTATTGCCCGACCCTGGAAGTGAGCCGGAAGTGACAGGTGAAGGGGCGACTTCGCCCACAGTAAATCGGGAAGTGCCGAGTACAAGCGGGGAAAATGGAGATCGAGTGGAGGGGGGCAGTGGGACACAAACCACTACCTCTGTACCTACCACTGCGATTTTTGAAACCCCTAGGGTATCGAGTAGGACAACGTTTGCCACGACGTTGACCACTACCTCATCGGGAGCCGGTTCGAGGGGTGCCGACTTTCGTAACATGGGTGGGGGGAACTGGGAGTATACCAGCCCCCGGAGTGTCTCCAGAGTTATGGAGTAGGAGGCAGGGGGTGGGGGCGTGGGGGTTGAGTCCGGACCAACGTGCAATGTATGCACAACAGCAATTGTTAGAGTTAGAACAATTGCGTGCCCACAATGCGTTTTTGATTGAACAATTGCATATTAGTGCAAATAAGGCTCAACAAACGCAAGTCCCACGTGATGTGGGTGGGGCAAAAGGTCCGAGGCGAACCATACCGGTAGACCCTGATCAGGGTCGAGAGTGGGACAAGAGAGGGGGCGCAAATGACGATGTGGGACATGAGAACATGCCTCCCCGGCCCCCACCACCTCCCCCCCCAGAAAAATTTCCGGAGCCAGAGAATAGAAGGGGAAAGCCGACCGGAAGTAGAAGTTCCGGTTCGAGTAGGAAGAGGAGGTCTAGACGCGTCGTGTTGTCGTCGAGTGGGACGGAGACGAAAACCGACTCCACTACGAGTAAAAATTATCGCAATCGGCGTTTCTATTCAAACGGTAGTGGGGGGTCGAAAGTCGTTAAAATTTTTAAGGACTGGGACATTAGGGATTCCGGAGGGGAGAAGGAGGACGCGGAGGAATTTTTAGAGAGGGTGAAGGATTACAAGGAGTGCAACCTCCTAAGTGATTTGGAAGTTTTGACCGCCCTTCCTAGTGTTTTACGCAAAAATGCGAGTCGATGGTTTCGGCTCGTGCGTAAGGACTTGTGTTCCTGGAACACGTTTAAAAAACTTTTTAAACGAGAGTTTTCGGTTGCTCTGGTGGATGACGATGTCCTCGATGAGGCCCGAGCCAGGACACAGGCGAAGGGCGAGAAAATTTCGGACTTTATTTTGAACATGAGGGTGATTGTCGGACACCTCAGACGTCCCATCTCGAGTGAATCCTTTTTAAGGATTATCTTCAAGGGGCTGACGCCGGAGTACCGACGTCAATTGTCGAATTCTGAATTCGACAATATTGAGGGGTTAGAGCGAATTCTGAGGCGTTATGAGCGCGTAAAAGATCTCGACAAAAGGTATGTCCCACCTCCGTCCCGGGATAAGATGAGCATTCCGTCCGCGGCTCCGAGAGGAAATTTGAAAGGGGCAAAAGTAGATGCTTTGCTAGGGGTCTCGGGCTCAGAGTCAAGTGGGGAAGAAAGTGGGACAGCCCGAACTGTCCCGACGAAAAAGGGGAATAGTGGGAAGAAAAAGGGCAGTCCGGGGAACGTAGGAACTACTAAGGGAGATAATGGGACGCAGAGGGGGAAAGTGAACGCAGGGACAACTGGGACAGCACCAATAGCAGCTGTTCAACAGGTCCCGGTACAACAAACACCGGTGACTTATGCCCAAATGGTGGCCTCAAACCCTCCTGTCCCATCGACAAGTGGTGTACGTAATATGGGACAACAGTACCAGAACCGTCCTTTTGGACTGGGACAAGCTCAGAATCGTCCCTATGGAAGGGGACCAGTCCCCAATCGCACTTTTGGTGGGGGACGATCACCGGCATTCAGGCCTAGCGTCCCTAGGGGATTTACTGGGGCATGCTACCAGTGTCAGTCAGTGGGACACAGAGCATCAGAGTGCAAATAAGGAACGTGTTTCCGATGCCAACAGCAGGGACATTATGCTAATGAGTGTCCCTTGCCTCGTCCCACTGGCAACCGTTTGTTCTGCCAGGTGTGTGGGACAAATGGGACAACGTTCAGGAATTGTCCTAATTGTGTGGAGTTGAGAACAATGTGGGGAAACGGGTCAGGGTTCAACCCTTCCCCCCCAGGACCTTCGTCGGTGGGACAATAGAGGAAGAGGAAGTGAATCCGGATAGCTTTTTCACTTTAATTCGTGCAGAAGATTATTCCGGAGGAAAGATATTGGATTTAGAAGAGGAGAGAAATGAATTGGGACATGGAGAATTGAGTGGGACAGTTGGGACACAAGGGGGACAACAACAGGGGGAACAGGAATTTCAGGAGGAAGTTCAGCAAATTGAGGATGTGGTGGTGGAAGAAAATGTCCCAGTGTCCCAAACTTCACTACAGTGGACAGTAGTGGGAAGAGAAAATGGAACACCCATTCAAGTGGTGCCAGTGCCGCAAGAGGAAATTCAACCCATGCGGGTTCCAGCAATTAGTAGTGAAGCTGGAACGCAATTCAGTAGTGAGGGGACGGAACTCGTTGGGACGCAACTTCGTGACGTTCGGACACAGCCTACGGGTTCTGGGACGCAATCCTGTGAGTCCAAAAGCCAGTCTCTGGAAGTCCGGACGGAAGTTGTGAACTCTGGGACGCAACCCACTGAAGAGCAATCCGGGACGGAACTCTCAGTACAGGGGACGCAATTTATTAATGAGGGGTTTTTACACGCGGATGTTGGAACTGAGCCTGCTGATGTCCCATCAGCATGTTCAGTCCAGGGGAGGGGTGATGCTGTAGAGAATACAGCAGTTCCTGAAGTAACAGAGGAGAGGATAGATGCCTCATCGATGGAAAATCGCTATTTTCTTAAGGTGGTGATCGCAGACAAGCCGTACAATGCGTTGTTTGATCCGGGCGCTACGGTCTCGCTGGTTGGGCCGGAATTAGCAGAAAAATTTCGGGATAGACTGACGAAAGCAAATACAGCGATTGGAAGCGCGCTTGGCGGATCAACAGCAGCACTGGGGAAATTAAGGTTATGGTTAACGGTGGATGGTTTTTCTCAACCGTTTAACTTACGAGTAGTAGATAATTTGTCCCATGACATGCTTTTGGGTCAGAATTTTCATCGAGCGGCGGACTTGGATTCGAAGTTAGGAAAGGGGTTGTGGAGAGTTCAAGGTGGGGAATGGCATAAATTTTTGGAGTATGGAGAGTTGAGTCCAGAGGGGAGAAGAGGTATAGGAAATAGCGTAAAGGGGGATATTTTTGCGGAATGTGCAGGGATTTGTGAGTTATCAGAGGGGCAGAGATCGAAAATTCAAAAATTGGTGGATCAGCTGATTTTACCACAGGAGGTGGAACATAGTATGACTTCTCTGACTGAACATAGCATACGAGTCACTGATTCAACACCAATTAAACATCGTTCTCGTAGAATGTCGCCGATGATATTAGAATGCGCTAACCAGGAAGTACAGAAGATGCTAGAGAGGGGAGTAATAGAAAGATCGGCTAGTGAGTGGAGCAGTGCTCCAGTTATCGTGAAAAAGGGAGATGGTTCATTGCGTTTCTGCATTGATTACAGAGACTTGAATAAAGTAACTGTAAGAGACGCATATCCCATCCCCTCCATTGACTCGATTTTGGATAAATTACGGAAAGCACGGTATATTTCCAAAATCGATCTCAAGCAGGCATACCATCAAGTGCCGATGTCCCCTGAGAGTCGGAAATATACAGCGTTTGCTATTCCTGGTACTGGGTTGTGGCAGTTTAAAAGAATGCCATTTGGACTCACAAATGCCCCAATGACATTCCAGCGATTAATTGATTCGTTATTTGGACCTGAGTTCGAGCCTTACGTGTTTGGGTATTTAGATGACATAATCATCGTTACTGATGATTATGAGAAACATCTTGAGTGGTTAGAGATTGTGTTGAGAAAATTGGCGGAGGCTGGGTTGGTGGTGAATCCGGAAAAGTGCGAATTTGGGTGTTCGAGAGTTTCATATTTAGGTTATGTACTCGATAGTCAAGGATTGAGACCGGACCCAGAGAAAATCGCACCAGTGGTTGAGTATCCGGCACCAACTAATATAAAACAGCTCCGTCGATTTTTGGGTATGGTGGGGTGGTACGCGCGTTTCATAGAACATGATAGCGAACTAAAAATACCACTTTTGAGGTTATTACAAAAAGGTCGAGCTTGGGAGTGGGGAGAAGAGCAACAAGAGGCGTTTCAAGCATTGAAAAATAAATTAACTTCGGCAGCAGTCTTAGCAAGACCAGACTTTACGAAGCCATTTACGATTCAATGCGACGCAAGTGGTTACGCGATCGGTGCGGTGTTGACTCAAGAGGGGGAAGACGGTGAACATCCAATTGTGTTTGTGAGTAAAACACTCTCTGTACATGAGAGGAATTATAGTGTAACAGAGAAAGAGTGTTTAGCACTGCTGTGGTCGATTAAGAAATTGAGACCATATATCGAGGGGTACAAATTCACGGCCATTACAGACCATAGTGCTTTAAAATGGTTGCGAAATTTAAAAGAACCAACGGGTAGATTGGCACGTTGGGCCCTCGAGATGCAGCAGTGGAATTTCAAGATTGTTCACCGTAGAGGAATTCACCACCATGTTCCGGATGCCTTATCGAGGATGTACGAGGATGAGTTTGAAGAAGTGGCGGCGTTTGAAACAATTTCAGACCCGTGGTACTTAAAAAGACTCGATTTGGTGGTGAAGTTTCCTAACAGATTCCCAGGTTGGAAAGTTTTAGAGGGGAGCTTATATCGATTTAGGGATGATCCATTAATATTGCCGTACACAGGGGACGAAGAGGGATGGAAGTTGGTCGTGCCTCTAGAGTATCGCGAAAGAGTGCTCAAAAGTGCGGACTCAGAGTTCTCGTCAGGACATTTGGGAATTGAGAAGACCTATGACCGAGTAGCAAGAGAATATTATTGGCAGGGTGTGTGGCACGATGTTCAACAATTCGTGAGAGCGTGTCCTCAATGTCAGTACCATAAGGTATCACAGGAAGGTCCTCAAGGCCTTATGGGACAAAGGATAGTTGAGAGACCCTGGGTGGTAGTGGCAGCTGACTGCATAGAATTTCCGCCAAGCAAGAGTCGGTGTCGCTATCTGGTAGTGTTTCAAGACTTATTTTCTCGCTGGGTGGAGGTCAAACCTTTGAGATCTGCGGATGGCAAGTCAATTGCACGGGCGTTTGAGGAGTTAATTTTGTTCAGGTGGGAGAC
Source organism: Ganaspis brasiliensis (assembly GCA_037103525.1). NCBI lineage: Eukaryota > Metazoa > Arthropoda > Insecta > Hymenoptera > Figitidae > Ganaspis > Ganaspis brasiliensis. The sequence goes on from JAZKLR010000407.1 coordinate 474,830, forward strand.
TCCAGAATTCTTGTTGACGGACAATGGAAAGGAATTCGATAATAAATTCCTAAAGTCAGTCCTGGATGATTATGGTGTTCAGCATCTCACCACCCCGCCTTATCATCCGCAGGCAAATCCTGTCGAGAGGAGTAATCGCGTGTTTAAGACTATGGTCGCAACGTTTATAGGGGAGGATCATCGAGAGTGGGACAAGCATGTTCATGAGTTTCGTCATGCTATGAACACTGCTGTCCAGTCGACAACTAAGTTCTCGCCGCATTCCTTAATTACGGACGGAATCCGAAACCGGTCAAAAGTCTGCGGAAAGAGGTAGAGGGGAAAAAACTGGTCGAGAGAATTGATCCGGAAGTGTGGAACGATCGATTAAGAAGGTTAGATGCGTTGAGAGATCTGGTGGCGCGTTTTAAAGATAAAGAGAGAGAGAAACAAACGGCATACTATAATCGGAATAAGAGACTGGCGGAATTTCACGTGGGGGATCTAGTCTTGTGGCGGACGCACAAGTTGTCAAACGCGGCGAAAAAGTTTTCGGCAAAACTGGCACCTAAGTATGAAGGGCTATTCGAGATTATCGAAAAATTATCGGATTCGGTATATGTGTTAAAACTAATGAGAATCGTCGCGTGAGTAAGGTGCATGTGTCAGATATTAAACGTTTTGTTCCGCCTAGAAAATAGACTTGTGACTAATAAGTGTGTGTTATTTTATTTGTTTTAGATTGCAAGTGAAAATGGCACCAAATAGGACTCGGGCATCTGACCTTCCAAGTCTACGGAGGCAGAGGGGGAGAGAGGTAAGGAGGGTGGAGTTTCCGCCACCCTTCCCGCCCCAGATGGATCTTGCGACCCCAAGAGAGGGAGAGGAAAGGAGGTCACGAGGGGTAGCAAGGCGAGAGGAAGAAAGGAAGGAAGTGGTCGGGGAAGATAAAGGAAATCAAGAGGGGAGTAAGGAGAATCTGGAGGGGGAGAGAGAGGAAGTGGCTGGTGGAGTATTGGTGGAAGTGGTGCCGGAGGTGGCCATGGAGGAAGAGGTCAGCTGGGGCGAGGAGGCGCAGAACAGAGAGTCTCCGGAGATGTTGGTGTTCTCCACTGAGCAGTCCTCAAGTTTACAAGAGGAGGATGAGTCAGTGTCGGACGCTGACAGCAGTGAGGCCGTCGCGGACCTCGACCGCCATCTTGAGGAGGAAGAGAGGCGAAACCAGGCAATGTTGGCGGATCTGAAGCGGAAGAGAGATGAGGCGGTAGAAAGGATCCGCCGGAGTCACTTCAATAGGGACGACTTTGTTAGCCCTGGAGATGTGTCTCCGGTGGCCCCACCCCGTCCAATCACGCCTCCTGGACCACCGGAGCGAAGAAGGTCATCACCACCTGTGCCGGGACCATCAAGGGGCCAGCAGCCGGAGGGAGGACGGCCTCCACTAAAAATCAAAACTAAAGGGGTTTGGTTTGGGGGGTTAAAACCCATCCCAACGGTGCCGTCTCTAGATCCCCCTCCGGGCTGTTGTTTTAATTGTTGGCGGCGCGGCCGCATAAGAATTCGATGCCCCCACCCCCAAAGGGGGGAGTTTTGCAACAATTGTGGAAGGAGGGGGCGAAAATTAATCGGTGTCTTCGCTGCGCATTGGCCTATATATTATGGTTGTACCGGAGAGAGGTAGAGGAGCGGGCGCAACGCTCGAGAGAGGCCTCATTCGCCGGAAGCAAGGGGAGAGTCGCCATTGCCGGAGTAGTAGAGGAGTTGCCGTTGGAAGGGCCAGTTGAGGAAGTTCCGGAAGCGAGGGCCATACAGGCAGTGCAAAGGGAAGTGCCGGCGGACCTCATAGTGGAGCCAGTGTTGGTAGGAGTACCAGCGGAAGATCATCGGGCCGAGGAGAGGCCGCAGAGCGGTGAAGAGCCTCTAATTAACGAGGTAGCAAATCCAGTGGGGCAGCAGGATGTCTCTTTGCTGGAGGGAGTGGCCAGATTGACGGAGATGTTGAGAAACTCACCTCAGCATATCGTGGATCTGGCCGTTCTACAGTTCCTGGAGGAACGCCGTCGACAGGGCGATGGTTCTGGCCATTAGTGGTCTTCATTCTGGAGGGAAGTTATAGGTGAGTTAAAAGATTGGTTATGTTTTATTTTATTTATAAAGAAGTTGTTTTTGTTTTATTGTTTTTTTTTCTTTGTAGGCGATACTAAAGAGTAGTATCGGCCTAGGGGAGGGGATTGTGACCAAGTAGATCGTCACTTATGTTTATTTAGAGTTTAAGAGGACGAGAGAAAGAGTCAGAGAATGTCTGATGCGTTGCATGGAATATTTTCAATTTTAATAAAAGTTAATTTTCCGAAATCGGTGCAGCTCAGGTATTTTCCGTATTTACGGCCCTGAATAAGCGCCCGATTTCCGCTTCGTCGCAGTCCCCGGAATTAGGTTGATTTTGAGTTCACGTGGGGTAACGAGCCAATTAACTTGGCGAAATAATTTTGCGCGGGTTTTCCGATCGTTTTCCCTCGTCAGCAGCAGAGGCCTCTTTTTCTGTTTCAGGTAGAAGTTGCCATTGGTTCAAGGAGGACAGCGGCCGATGAGAGAGAGACGGAAAGAGGAAGGACGATACTGAAGAGGGCGGAGTCCCCACCCCTCACGATTCTCACGTGCCGGTTAATGAGCCGGTTGCCGGCAGTTAGAATTTCGGCCTCGAGAGAGATACAGTGTTCCCGACCACTCGGTTAATTTTCCGTTTTCCGGCACTGATTAAGTTGTATATTCTTGACTTTTCTATTTTTCTACTGTGTAATTTTGGTTTAGTTCCCCGTTGGGACAATAAATACTTTTGTAATAAGTGCGTAGTGTTTTTTTTCTTTTGGGGTGATTGTGGTGGGAAAAAGTTTCCGAAGCACCCCTTTTCCTGCGAGCACGTGTTGGCGGATTTTTTTGGTTTCGCTCTGGTGTTTTCTAGTAAGTTGGTTTTGAGATTTTCTGGTCGTTGTTCTCCGATTTGTCGACAAATCCGCGAGGTTCAGCCGAATCTCCCTTTGGTGGTGGAGGAAAATGTTGTGGTAAAGCGAAACTCAATAATGTTGAGTATTTCAATTTCTTAAAAATTGTTTATTTACTCATACGTTACAATTTTTATAAAAATTATAAAATTTTCTTTTTATTTTCATAGAAAGTTCCTCATAGATTTCTGCGCGTATTTCAGTATGATTTTGAACATTATATTTTTTGTTTTATGGGAAGTTCCTCATGGATTTCTATGAAGACTTTAGACTTGGAATTTTATGGTTAATATAAAAGTTTCTGGAAGTTTCCCATGCTGATTTCCACAAAAATTTCAACGTAAATTACTCACGGATTTCTACGCGGAATTTCACGAGGATTTATAACTTTATATTTATCTTTTATCATGGCATGTTCCTCATGGATTTCTGTAAGAATTTTGACGCGGATTTTTTAAAGGATTTTGAACATTATATTTTTTTTATTCAAGAAAAGCTCCTCATGGATTTCTATAAGGCTTTTAGACTGGAGGTCTAATTTTAGGAGGATTTCAATGCAGAATTACTCAAGGATTTCAACGCTGAATTTCACGAGGATTTCTACGCAGATTTTTAAGAGAATTTTGAACTTTGTATTTTTTGATTCATGGAAAGTTTCTCATGGATTTTGATGAAGGTTTTAAACTTTGTATTTTATGGTAAACAAGAATGTTTCTGGGGAATTCCTACTCCGATTTTTAGGAGGATTTCAACGCGGAATTTTACGTGGATTTCACCGCGGATTTTTAAGAGGATTTTGAATTTTGTATTTTTTGATTGATGGGAAGTTCTTCATGGATTTTAATGATGATTTTAGACTTTGAATTTGATGGTTAATAAAAATGTTTTTGAAGGATTTCCATGCTGATTTCCACAAGAAGTGCATGGCCAATTACTTACGGATTTCAACGCGGAATTGTAGGAGGATTTCACGGCGGATTTTTAAGATTATTTTGAATTTTTTATTTTTTGATTGATGGGAAGTTCTTCATGGATTTTTATGATGATTTGAGACTGAAATTTTATGGTTAACAGAAATGTTTCAGGACGATATTCTACGCTTATTTTTACGAGGATTTTAAAGGGGAATTACTCATGGATTTCAACGCTGAATTTCACATTGATTTCTACGCTGATTTTTAAGAGGATTATGAACTTTGTATTTTTTATTTATTGGAAGTTTTTCATGGATTTTTATGATGATTTTAGGCTTGGAATTTTATAGTAAATAAAAAAGTTTTTGTAGGATTTTGATTCTAATATCCACAAGTATTCCATCGAAAAATACTTACGGATTTCTACCCGGAATTTCTTGAGGATTTATAACTTTTTTTTCTTATTTTCATGGGATGTTCGTCAGGGATTTCTGCATGAATTTTAGACTTGTAATGTTATGGTTAATAGAAATGATAATGGAGGATTCCTACGCTGATTTTTAGAAGTTCATCGAGTAATTACTTGCGGATTTCAACGTGGACTTTTACGAGGATTTTGTACTTTGTTTTTTTTTATTGATGGGTACCGTTGCTGTCCCAATTTCCGTCCATGTAAGCAGACGAATTATTCCAGTTTTCGTTTACTTTAAACTTTTGATTTTAAAGCATTTAGGTACAGATAGGTTTATGTAAATCCAACTGAAGATGTAATAATGTTAAAAGCAATTAAATAAAGTTAAGAACTCAATTTATACTGTAATACGTTGGAAATTATATAAAAGTGTAGGGAAACTGAGACGTCGAGGGAAACTGGTACAACCATGGTTTCTCCTTACATATTTCTATGAGTTTTTTAACTTAGAATTTTGTCTAAGATTTTTAAAAGGAATTTTGGACTTGGAAGCTTTAGGTTAATTTAGAATTTCCTCATATATTTCTACTAAGATTTTGTTCCTGGAATTTTTTAAGCACATAATTTCGTTAAGGCTTTTTAACTTGGATATTTTAACCGCTTTTTTTGACGCTTGTAAATCACTGATGAGTTTACACTTTGCTATTTTAGTCGCATTTAGTCTACGTGAAAATCGGCTAGGATTTTTAATTTAAATATCTTTGCTGCATTCTCTCTATATAAAAATCAGCGATATTTTTTAAGTTGAATATTTTAGCTGTATTTAATCTATTTGCAAATATGCGAGTATTGTTCTACGGAGATAAATGTAATTTTGAACAACCATTAAAGTCAAAGATTCTAAAGTTTTAATTATTAACTATTTAATTTTAATTGATTATTTGTGTCTTTTATCATTAATGTAAATTATTAATTTAATCGTCAATTTTGTCAGTAATTCAAAAGAACATTTATCTTCGTTGGAACTGTAAAACAACATATGTAAAATTATAATGAGGTTAAAATATAAAATTAATAATAAACGATAAATTCAAGGATCAGTTTAAAAAGAAATGTAGAAACAGAAAATAATGAATATTATGAATTGTATGTAAAATTGTAATGGTGTTGGAATATAAAACTAATAATAAACGATGAACTCATAAACACTTTAAATTTCACTTGGTCCAGGATTTTCAGGAATACCTGCAGTTTGATCTAAAATTAAATTATATTTTTGAGTTTCAATTTTAAAATATTCATATGTAAAATATACTTTGAGAAAAAACTTATATTAACTGACACAATTTTCTTAGCTGTTCCAACTAAAAATTAGGTAGACATTGTTTTGAAATCTCATATTAATTTTCTAAACCGTATTATTTCTCTAATTTGGAAATAATAAAACATTTACTGATTTCAAGAACTCGATTTTTACTATACGTTTATAATTGAAATTTTTTAGAACACCAGTTTTATTCCATGGAAGCAAAAATATAAAATTTTAAGAGAGTGAGAAAAAACTCTTCTAAAAAAGTACTACTAAAATTAGTACTAGTATAAGTACTGTGATAAGTACTGTGATAAGTACTGGAATAAGTTCTAGAACTTTAATTCTTTTTTCGCGCAATAACTTCGAAGTTGTTCGATGCGAATTCAGGGACATACGATTCATAAAATTCAAACTTTACTTCCAAACGTCTGTATTTGATACAAGTTATACAGCACTGATTGATGACGCAAGCAGCTTGGAAGATGAACGACCTTAGAAAAAGACCGTGAAGAATAAACGACTATAAAGTTTGAAGTTGAATAACTATACGGAGTATTCACTTTACTTATCCCAATACTCAACCCAGTACTTCTTCCTGGTATGTAATTTAGTACTTTATTAAGTAACTCTTTTTTATAAGGAAATAAAAACTTTATTTCGTAAAAAATATAAAAAAGCTACCATTTTCCTCTCTAAATCTGAATTAGTTAAAAATAACTCCTAATTAGTAAAATCGTGGCTGAGTTTTTGCTTTAGCAATTAGTGAAAAACAACCGATTATTATTAGTAAAAAAATGAATAATTGTTAGTAAAAAAAATAACTAAAACATATTTAACATTTGACTAATTGAATTTTGTTAAAAATTAATTTTTGAGCTTAATTTCTTAGTTTCAAATTATCTCATTTTTTAAATGTATGGTAGGGGAAGGCGGGGTTGAAAGTGCCCGGGGTCGAAAGTGCCGATACATATATTTTGAAAATGAGAAGAGATAAAAATAAATTTAAAGTTAGGAAAGTTATATTTAATGAATACAACTCGATCTTAATCATTTTAGTTTTATCTGCTACGCAAAAAAAATGAGCTGTTACTGTATTTGTGATTATATGCGTTTTGAGTCACATGAGAAAATATTTTGATGATTATAAAATTTGGTCTAGATTGTTTGCTCAATAAAACTTTTAATTGTTTATATTACTTAAATAACAAACGCAGGTATTATAAGTGATAAATTATTTATTATTTTCATATTTAAAATAATTTGTTTTCATTAAACATTACATAGTAAAAGCGATCGGCACGAGCATCGGCACTTTTTACTTTTCGAAAATGCCGCACTGACTTTTGTAAAAATCAAGTATTAAAAGAAGACTTTTCAAAATCGGTTCAAACTCAAATTGAATTCAAAAAATACATTAAATTTGACATTAAATAGTAAATAACGCCAAAAGAAAAGCTTTCATTTTACCAGTATTTTTTAGAGATTTCTCAAAATCGGCACTTTAAACCCCGCTTTCCCCTACTAATTGAAAAAGCAAAAAAAAATGTATGAAAAATTATATTACTAAAATTCATTTATTTAATTACCTAAACGTAAAAAAATTATCAAATTAAATGAGTCGATCAAACATACTCTTGGAAAATTAAAAATCGTAATAATCGAGAAGCTTTCTCCACGAGGAATCAAACTCAATTTGGTTTTTGCTTATTTATATTTTGGGAACAAGGCCCGAATCTAGATTATAATATTTTCATAAGGAGTACAGATGGCATTTGGCACCACTTTCTCGTTAAAATTTTTTTGCGACAAGCTTTTTTTACTTTACTCACTGACTGCTTTGTCACATCCATGAAATTAGCGCCAAGGGAGCATGTGCTCTTGCTGAGCCCCTCCCTCTAAATTCGGGCCTGTTGAGAATCAGTCATTCAATTGTGTCAGTTTAAAAATCCATTTTTCCAAAAATTAACAATAATCTTACTTATACGCTTTGGATATAATTGTTTTTGTAAACTGACAATATGCTGACTAAGATGTGAACCCATTTTTCTTAGTCGATCAAATTTTTCATCTCCATCTAACTCCTGCTCTTCTAAATGTTCCTCAAAACATTCTACAAATTTACCAAATTAAAGACGAGTGCCTTATTGTAAAACACTAATATCTGATCATTTCTTAAAATTTTTTGTGTTTCTTAGATATTTAAACCGATCAAGGAGAGTCTTAATTAGACGAGTGCAAGTCCAAATCGTTCAGATTCGTCTATTTGCCTAGGCAGTAGGCTTACTGACCGGTAGTAAGCTTACTGCCGATGAAGATTCGGCATTTAGACTACCCACATCAACATCCTTCAACCTATTTGTAGGTGAATGATAATAATAGTAGTAAACCAATAAGTATTGATAAATATAAAACTAAGGTAAAATACAACACAAATATATAAATAAATAAAATATTATAAATCTATGTGTTCAACTTCAAAATCGATATAAAATAAACTTTGACTTTAATAAAAAATATTTTATAAAACTTTAAAGGAATGTAATTTGTCTATCAATTAAATAATTACATTTTTGAAAAACTAATTTTATAGGGTTAAAAAAAATTTGACTATTAATCTACAAATTGTAAGGTAACAAAAGATCAGTACTTTACGAAACGCTGTTCCTGCTTTAAGGCCAATATTAAATGTGGTTCACGGTAACATCACTTAAATTCGTGCATTAATAAATAGAAAAAATTCTAAGGAAAATGTAAGAAAAAATTATTATTATTAAATAATTGTTTAATTAATAGGCAACTTATATTCTTTTAAAGTTTTATAAAATATTTTTTACTAAAGTCAAAGTTTATTTTATAACGATTTTCAAATTGAGCAAATCGATGTAGGGGAGACCGGGGCTATTCGGCTCACTTTTGGTCAGACAGGAAAAAAGTTAGGGAAATTATTTTTAAATCCAAACATGGATATATCATTTAGTAGCCTATCATTTGCACTTTCAAATTTGCAAGGACTTTTTGATTTATCTTTTATAGTTTTAGCTCTAGATAATTTTGAATGCAGGTATACCAAATTCTCAAACTGCAAATTTGGCAGGTAAATCGGCTCACTCTGTGGGGCAATTCGGCGACTTTTATTTTTTACGAAAAATAAAAAAGTTCAATAACCTTTATTTTGTAAATATGAAAAGTACCTATATTCTTATTATAATTATGCAGTGATGGATCAAGGTTAAAATTTTTGGGGGGGACTGGGGCCCCTAAAATTAAAGAAAATTCATTAGACCTTACTTTTTTTTATTTTTTTATAAAAAATAAAAAAGTTAGTACACTCATTATTGGTAATTATTAAAAGTAGTCATATTCTTATCATAATTAAGCAGGGGCCCCTACTGAAAAATTCTATATAAGATCCTACATAGGATCCTATATAGAATCCATATGGATTCCTATGAGAATCCACGTAGGATCCTATATAGGATCCTATATAGGTATTGTCCTATACGAATCCACGTGGATTCTCATAGGAATCTATGTGGATTCCTATAGGTCGCCTATAGGACAAGTCCTATATAGGATCCTATGTGAACTCTCATATAGGAATACATGTAGGATCTCATATAGGATCCTGCATAGGCGTCCCAAAAAATTTTTGTACACCCTCCTACATATGATCCTACGTAGGTTCCCATATAGGATCCTATATGGGAACCCATATAAGATCCTACATGGGTACCCCCAAAAATTTTTTGTACCCCTTCCTCATGCGCAGTCGTCTTTTACGTATTCTACAATACTTACGCCTGCGCAGTAAATATTTTTCGTCCTTATAATGGTGCTTAATGTATATTTGAATAAAGTTGTTAAAAAAAAATAATTAATTCTGTGTACATAATTTTTTTTGGGCGCCCATAAAACATCCTATATAGGATCCTATATGGGAACCTACGTAGAATCCTATGTAGGGGGGTTTACAAAAATTTTTTTAGGACGCCTATGTAGGATCCTATATGAGATCCTACATGTATTCCTATAGGAGAATCCACATAGGTTCCTATACAGGACGTGTCCTATAGGCGACCTATAGGAATCCACAGAGATTCCTATGAGAATCCACATGGATTCCTATAGGACAATACCTATATAGGATCCTATATAGGATCCTACGTGGATTCTCATAGGAATCCATATGGATTCTATATAGGATCCTATGTAGGATCCTATATAGGATTTTTCAGTAGGGGCGGATCAAGACAAAGTATTTTTGGATAAGATGATTAACCGTCGCGTGAGCCCATTTACCCCATTCTGACTTTTGGCACTTTAAAACAAATACAAGTCACATTTGATACATATAAATAAAATAGCATAGGTGTATCGAAAGAGCACACCTGAGAGCATGAAAAAAACTTACCCAAAAAAATTAGGCTCGTAAATTAATGTACTAAAAACGTAAAAGTTTGTAAGTAAAAAGTGTACGCGCGACGCATAAAAACATAATACTCTACCTGACACGAGGCTGAATCAATAGAATTACACTAAATTTCGTTTACCTAACTAAAATGTTGAGACCTATATTCTATAGCGACCTTTCCCTCCTAGATTCTAATTAAGGCGTGAAATCGCTAATGAGCAGAATTACCCGCCGGTTCGGATTGCCCCGCTCTCCCCTATATTATTTTATTTATGTATATATTTCTGTTGTATTCGACCTTTGTTTTATATTTATTAATATTTATCTAATTACTACTATTATTATCATTCACCTACAAATAGGTTAAAGGATGTCGATGTGAGTAGTCTAAATGCCGAATCTTCATCGGGCAGTAAGCTTACTACCGGTCAGTGAGCCTACTGCCTCGGCAAATAGACGAATCTGTACGATTTGAACTTGGAGTCGTCTAATTGCCGGCAGTAAGTTTACTGCCTAGGAAGTAGGCTTACTGCCGGATTCTTCTATTTGCCTACGACATATGTACATTTCTAGTCGGTATTTAAATTTTTGTCTATTAGGGGATTTTCACAACATTTTCATTCTCTAAGTTTAAATTAGGAAAAAACTACTAATTTAAAAGAAAATACTGCGCTACTATTTTAAAACTGAGAAATTAAACTGATATATCAATTGGAAATAATATCTTATCATTTAAATAATTTTAAGAACATGTTTTAAATAATAAACAATTTAATAGATTTCGAATTATGATGATGAGTAATAGAAACAAGTAATAGAAAAGATTGGTAAAGGTATAAAAGTGTGAAAAAGTGAGAGATAAAAAGGTGAAAGAAGGGATGATGTGACTTGATGTTAGCTAAAATGTGTCTGTGTGTGTGAGAAAGAGACAGAGAGTGTGTGTTTATTATGAGACATTGAGAAAGATAGTAGGGTGGTAATGATGAACGAATTATGTACGTTGATCAGCAACGACAGGCAAAGCAAAATCAGAAAGGAAAGTGTCAAAAGGCCGAAACCAACTAGAACGTCTAGATTAGAAGACAAGTCCATTATGAAAATACGATAAAAATGTTGAGAAAGTAGTGAAAATATTGATGATGGCTGTAAAGAAAAATGGAAGATTGAAATAGAGAATTGTGAATGTCTGTAGAGACAAAGAGAAAGAAAGTTTAGAAAAGGAGAAATCAGGATTATGGAATTAAAAGATAATTTAATGAAAGGTTACACAGGCCCACAAATAGAAGCAGAGGCCACAGTGGTCCAAATCGTCAAAAATGTGGTCAAAAGTCTAAAAAGTGCTTAAATCTTTCTACAAATCATTACTTCGGGGTTTTTGAGGTCACTGATTTTGAAATTGATATTATTTTTTTGAAAAACAAAATGGCGAATCCAATATGTCGGACCTGAAATATAAAAGCTACTTAAATCTTTATAATAATCGTTACTCGAAGCTTTTAATGTCACTGATTTTGAATTCGATATTATTTTGTTGAAAAACAAAATGGCGGATCCACACTGAGAAAAATGAGTTATCTACTATATGGATAGCTATTTTTTAGCAGTGGTAGCTAATATTTAGCGGTTTCTGCAAACAAAATTAGCTGTGGAAGCTAATTAATAGTTGTGTTAGCTTAAAAATTAGCTATCCATATAATAGCAATTAAAGTTAGCTAAGGTAGCTAAGTCTTAGCTTTAGCTGCTAATTCTTTTTCTCCGGCAATATGTTGACCCTAAAATGCAAAAACTGCTCAAATCTTTCTAAAAATCGTTTCTCAGTGGTTTTTGAGGTCACTGCTTTCGAATTTCATAATATTTTTTGAAAAAGCATAGTGGCCGATCCAGTATTATGGATCAAAATGAAAAAATGAAAATTAATTTTAAAAAAAATTGATGTCCACATAACAAATCTCATATATTAATAAACTTAGCCAGTACAAGCAAGCTATTACAAGTGATGATTGCTGTAAACCTTTAAAAGTATAAACATATTTTAGTCATGCGTAAAATATTTCCTATCGACTAAGAGATGTTGTATGATAGCCTGAAACCGTAAAGAACAATAATAATACATTTTTTTATACAAAAAAATAATATTTTTGTGAAGTGCACGTGAGAACTGATTTTCACTTTTTGCACAAAAGGTAACCACAAAAATGCAGAGGCAATTCGTGGCAGCTAATTTTGCTATATGATTTGTCAAAATATATAAGAATTAATTTAAGAACTTTAATTTGACAGGATCTATCAAGACTTTTTTTACAGCACTACTATTCTCAGATTTTTTTGGGTGCAAAATAAATGCGTTTTACCGATTCAAGTTACTTACAGAATTATAACATTTTACAGTACTTAGAAAGCAAATATTAAGTCAAAAATACACCCATTTATTATTATAATCCATTTTGCCGATTCAAAATTAAACCCGTTGTTTTTTAATAAAAATAGTTCTCCATATTGCGTGAATAGTGAAGAATTACTTTTATAACGTTTGACACTTCCACTTTTGTTTATAAAGTAAATAAAGTAGCATTTGTGACGACATCAAGTTATTATGTACGAAAGGGCTTTAAGCCCGTAAATCTGTATAAATAAATAAATAAATAAATAAATAAATTATCGTTGGCATTTTCTAATGCCCTGAAGTATTCTTTAACAAATTCATGTGAAAAAGAACTCGAAAAAAATTTTTTTTTTACGACTTTTGGCCAGCTTTTTGGGATTTTGGACCACTGTAAGAGGTGGACATGTTCTGAGTCCAGTGGACCTTTATGTTTTTGGGGTCGCTGATTACGATCCCGGTGACCACATAACTCCATTACGTCTAGTTCAAGGTCACGTCAAGGTCAACCACTTAAATTTCAAAAATAAAATTTTTTTGACCCCGAATTATGAAAGAGCAGGAAATTTTACGTCCGGATACGTCTTGACCGATTTTTCAATCAAACCTTTAAAGGTCATTCGAAAGTCATTTAGAGGTCAAATATATAATGGCATTTTTCGCATGCATGGGATTTTTGCCAATTCATAGTATTTCATTTTCTATAAAAAGTGTAACTTTATGTTTTCGGGGTCGCTGATTACAATTCCGGTGTCCATATAACTCCATCACGTAAACTTCAAGGTCACATCAAGGTCAAACACCTTATTTTCCTTAATATTTAACCTAAAAATGAGCTTCAAATGACCTTTAAGGGTCTAATTAAAAAATCGGGCAAGGCATATCCGGACGTAAAATTTCCTGCTCTTTCAGAATCCAGGGCAAAAGAAATTTTATTTTTGAAATTTGACGTGACCTTGAACGAGTTATGTGGACACCTGGATCGTAATCAGCGACCCCAAAAACATAAACGTCCACTGGACTCAGAACATGTCCACCTCTGCTTCTATTTGTGGGCCTGTGTTATTAGGTAATAGGAAGAATAAAAAAAGGTGGAAAAGGGGACCGCAATCTGTGATCAGAGGTAAATGAAATTGGAGAGATGAGAGTAGAGAGAAGGGTGAAGGAAATGGAGAAGAAAATAGAAACGGCAGATATTTTATTTCTATCTTTTTTTTAACATAATAGTTTATTATATAGTAATAAAAAGATTGAAAGTAGAAAAGAAGTTTCATCGAGAAGTAGAAATATTGTTATGAGAAATATGAGTAAATGCTAACATTAAAAAGGTGATGCGAGCGAAAAGCTAAAAAAGAAGAACAGAAATAATTCTATAATTAAGTGTAACGTCGTCTGAGATTTTAAAGAAAAGGAATATATATATATATATATCTCTAAATATAAATAAAATTATAAAATTAAAGAAATGAAGAAACGGGATGTTTATAGACTGCAGAGATATTTCAAGTTTATGAGATATCTCCGCACAAGATATTTTCTTTTTCTGAAATCTCAAGAACAGCATTTTTAGAAAAATCAATATTTGCCCATCTAAAGTTTGAGTGGAGTTGTATCTTAATATTTATGGTTATTTTCCGTTTTTTTTTAAATAACCATAAATGTGAAGGCCAAGAAACTAGCAATTGAATCGGTTTTAAAAGATTCAGTCGAGACTATCCAAATAAGATAGGATCGGCAGTGCCATCACAAAAGAGCGCTCGGAGCCTAATCCCTAGATAATGCACTCTTAAGTGCTTCTTAAAGTGTACTCACCGCCCTGGTATCCTTGATATATATGATGATCAATGACTCAGGTTCTAAATGAGTTTACAGAGTAAGTATAGATAAATTATTCTGTAAATTCCATTTAGTTAGAAATTTAGGATAATAATTTAGGAAATTTGAAAATAATTTAGTTAATTATTAATTAGGTTAATTGAATAGGAATGGTTATTCCGAAAAATAACAAATGGATTCGGAATAATTGTTAAAATTAAAATTAAAAGAAATTAGGTTAATTTTAGCCTATCTGAAATTAAATCCAGTTATTTCTAATAATAGAATATTCTAACCTAACCTCAAAAATTAGAAAATATTCTAATTTAACATTAATACTTTAAAGGTATTTATTGAAGTTAAATAATTCTTACTTTTAAAAATTAATCAAAATTTCAATTAAACAAGGAATTTAAATAATTAGATCATAAATAAAATTATATAACAATTTATAAATTACAGAGGAAAATTTATAAATTCATTAATAATATTTAAACATTAAATGGTAGAAACAACAATAAATAAACTATATTTAAAGACTTTCCAAAATTTAAATTTAGAATATAAAAATTTGAGGTTATGTTAACTTATTCCTAAAATATTATTGTTATTACAACTATCCCTAGAACAACCAAATTTGTTATTATAGTAATAATAATTCCTATTATTATAGATTTCAAATTAATAATTAATTAGTGATAATAACTAACATAACCCATAAATTGTTTAAATAATTGGAATTGATAATTGATGAGTTTTATTAATAAAAATTTCCAATTAATGAAATTCCAGCATTAATAAGGTTTAGGAAATTACCGATGAAAAATAAGAATATATATATATATATATATATTCGATATCTGATTAAAAATAATAATTAATTATTATTTAAAATGAATATATTTAATTTATTTAATAATGAGTTAATAAAACTACTTCAAAATCTAAAGTTGGTGAATCGATATAGAGAATAATTATTCGTTCAATCTTTATCTACGAATAAAATTGTAATTGATAAAATTTGAGGTTATGTAAATATTTTTGTTGCAATAATGATTATTCTTTCTTTTTATTCACTAATTCTATCAAAATTATTAAATATTTAGAAGTCAAAACTGCGTTGTTGTCAATTCCTGTTGTTTTTATTTAAATTTGAGGTTATAATAACTCAACTCGGTTAAAATAACCGAGTTTTGTTTAAAATAATTATTTGTTTAATAAATTAAGATAATGAAACCTGTTAAAATCTATAATAATAATAAAATTGACATTTAAATCATAAAATATATTAAATTGAGGTTAAGGAATGCTGTTTACTCTTTAAAATATAAATTATGGGTTATGTTACTAATGTTTAATAAAAAAAAAAGAGAAACAATAAATTTATTGTTTAAAATATAATTTTTATAATAACATACTAGATTGTATGTTCTTCCCTAAAATTTAGCTAACGCCTCCACTACTTCCTTTTTCCCGTTTTTCCTACCCTCAGAGGTACACTTCTCAATTTCTAATTTTCACTCTCATTCGAGCTTTTAAAACTAGTGGTTGCAAAAACTCCACTTCCTTCCAATTTTATTTTAAGTTCATTTTCCAATTTTATTTCAAATTCTATTTTTCAAGTTTATTTCCAAGTTCTATTTTTCAAGTTTATTCTAATTTCAATTCAAGTTTATTGTCAAAATTATTTTCCAATTTTACTTCAAGTTTATAATAAAGAAGTATCTTTATTCAACAAGTTTCGATTTTAAAGTTCTACGAATTTTCCACATTCAACGATTTTCAAAGAAGCCAGTTTCTGATATCAACCCGCTACATTCAACGGATTTTACTACGGAATCTGCAGCCAAGAAATTTGAATCTGCCGCCAAATCCAGTCAACACTTGTGCCGCCAAAATCTTCGATTTGATTTAAAATTCTCATCGTGTTTATTACTACAACAATCAAAAGTAAGTTTCAATAAAAATCAAATTTAAATTTAATTATTCCATGATGATTTAAAAAGGAAATATTGAGTTCTATAATTAAAGTTTTTCAATTTCTTTTATTACATTTTTATTAAAAACACATATATATATATATATATATATTTCATTGTAAATTATTTCAAAAGTAAAAATTTAAAGTTCGGATTAATAAAGATTAATATTTTGATTATTTCATTAATAAATCGTTGTTTAAAATATTTCAAGAAATGAGAATTCAAAATCTCTCTATAATTTAATATTTCCTTTTTATTAAATGTTTTATTGTGTCTATTAAAAATTAAAACATATGGGACCAAATTATTGGTTCTTTGTTTTATCCTTTTTTTCTTTCTTTTCCTTAATAAAATAGGAGTTTAAAAAGATTTGGGTCCGCAAAATATGCTGGTGACCCCTAATGGGATTTTAGAATAGTTTCCTTTCAATCCAAAAATTATCCAAACCTTGTAATTTTAAGATTTTTTTCTTTGTTAATAACCATATTTTCTCGAATATTTAATATTGAAAAATAAAAATCATTTCATTTCACATGATATGAACAGAGCAACAATTCCGTAAATTACCTATCGATTTCCCAAGCTAATAGAAGAAATTCTAGGCTTAAATAAATTTAATTAAATGAAAAAAAGGAGTGAATATGAAACGTTGGATTCCCGACGTTACATAAGTTTTAGAGGAACGCATGTGAAGAAAAATTTAAAGAACGAACTGCAAAATAGGTGTCTTAAATTGTTCAAAAATGTCTTAAAATAAGACATTTTTCGTGTCTTAGACACCAAAAGTATTTTAATTTAAGACATTTTGGCCAATTTAAATCACCTTGTTTTTACAGTGCGCTCAATAGAATGAGGGAATATTACACCTAAACCCTAATTTATGCGACGGTTTTGTATGGTGTCGCATAAACTAGGGAGGTTAAAGAAAACGAAGCAAACGTAAACAAGCAGTGCCGTACGTACGAAAACGAAAAACGTTTTCTCTTAATCGCCCGCGATTTTAGGGTCGCCCACATTTTCTCCAAAACTCAATTGTCAGAATATCCATTTACCCGAAATTTATTTATCCAAAATTGCATTTATCAGAAATCTCATTTATCCAAAAAAAACATTTATCAGAAATCTCTTTTGTCTGAAATTTAAATTATCAGAAATTTAATATCTCCGAAAATGCATTTACCAGAAATCTCGTTTGTCCGAAAGGTAAATTGTCAGAAATCTAATTAATCCAAAATTGTATTTATCAGAAATTTAATTTATCCGAAATCGCATTTATCTGAAATCTCGTATGCCAAGAAATTGAATTATCAAGAATTTTATTTATTAAAAATTACATTTATCAGTAATCTCAATTGTAAACATTTTCAACTATCAAAAATCTAATTTGTTCAAAATTGAATTTATGAGAAAACTCTTATGTCCGAAATTTCATTTATCAGAAATCTAATTTGTCCAAAATAGCATTTAATGAAAATCTCATTCTTAAAAAAATTAAATTATTACGAATTTCATTTATCAAAAATTCTATTTATCAAAAATCTTATTAGTCCCAAAATTACATTTGTCAGAAACCTAATTTATTAGACAAAACACTAAATAGAAGTCTCAGCTGTCCGAAATAGCATTTATAAGAAATTTCATTTGTCAAAAATGTCAATTATCAGTAATTTTATTTATCGAAAATTGCATTTATTAGAAATCGCATTTCTCAAAAATTGTTATTATCAGAAGTCTTATTTGTCTGATACTGCATTTATCAGAAATCTCATTTTTCCAAAAAATCAACTATCAAAAATATCATTTATCCAAATTTTAATTTGTCAAAAATCTAATTTATCAAAAATAGAATTTATCAGACTTCTTAGATGTCCGAAATTGCATTTAACAGAAATCTAATTTGTTAGAATTTCCAATAATCAAAAATCCAATTTGTCCAAAATTGCATTTATCAGATATCTCATTTGTCAAAACTTGCATTTATCAGAAATCGCACTTTTTGGAAGTCTCATTTATCCAAAAGATTATTCTCCATAACCTTCAATTGTGCAAAAGTCTATGTCCAAAAAATCTCATTTTCCAAAACTTCTATTATCCCAACATTTCACTTTCAAAGCGAGTTGCCCGTCCCTGGTCTATTCAGTGATTTGGATAAATGAGATTTCTGATATATGCAATTTTGGATAAATAAAATTCGGTCACATGGATATTCTAAGAATTGAGTTTTGGAGAAACTGTGGGCGACCCGCGATTTTAGAACAGGGGAACGCAAGGCACCTTTGTACCTTCTTCACTGCGTAGGAAAATTTGTTCTCGCGCATCGATCCCCCTGCCTCTTGACCACCGAGCCATAGATTTCAGTTCCGAGAGTCGCATAAATTGAAGTTGCATAAACTAGGGTTCGGGTGTATTGTAAAAAATGGGAAGTAGAGGAGGAGGAGGAGGCAAGAAAAGTAGTAAAAATACAAAGAATTGCATTTAAAGAATAGATAGAGAATAGAGATTTTAATAGAATAGAATAGAAAAATTGGGAGGAAGTAATTAGAATGAGAAGAAAAAGATAGATGAAGAAACAAGGTAAGTAGTGGAGCGTTTAAAGAGAGGAAGAGAAGTAGGGTTAAAGCAATTTTCGAAAGTATTGGAAGTTGAGGGTATAGAAAATGGTAAGGACGGGAGAATAAAATGAACGATACTTAATGTAGTTCGAGAAGGTACAAGAAAAATGGAATAGGAAATAAAGGAGAAGGAGATAGAGGCTGGCAATTTGTGGTAGTACTATATGTTTTAAGCTACTGTAAGTGTGGAGATGTCAGAAGGTGAATGGGAGAAAGAAAATGCCTGAGAGGTATTTATGTTAGATTTGGGGGTGAATAAGAATTGTTCAGTATATACAGGGTGTCCGAGGCGAGGGTGTACATATTAAGAGGTGATAATCTTTGATGAAAGACGAGACGAAAAGTCCTTTGTAGTTTTTGAAAATTTGCAATAGTTAATGAGTTATGAGAAAAACAATTTTGACCAATGAGGAAGGTTTCTTGACATTTCGGGCATCAAGAGGTGTTGTTTGTCAAGTGTGGTACACCCTCCTTCAAACCACAAATTTTTTCATAATATCAAGATACTTGCGAAGAAAAATTTTCCGTGGAGCAGAACCAAATGCAGGTCAGTTTTCGAGAGCTCGGGCTCGCCACAGGGAGTATAGTTTTAGGGAGGATGGACCCACATTTGATTAACAACACCCGAAATGTTAAGAAACCTTCCTTATTGGTCAAAATTGTTTTTCTTATAACTAGTTAACTATTGCGAAGTTTCAAAAATTGCAAAAGACTTTTGGTCTTGCTTTTGATCAGAGATTATCACCTCTTAATATGTATACCCTCGCCTCGGACACCCTGTATATTGAGAGAGGAATTGGAGAGAGATACATTGATGATAAGACAATGAAAGTGGGCGATTAAAAAAGTTGAAGAATAAAAACAGGAGTAAATTGGTAAGGAAATGTTATAAGTTAAAAAAAAAAGATGCAAGACAGAGAGACAGAGATGTAAAAAGTTATCTGTATGGGAGATGGTGAGAAATAAAACGAAAAAGAAGACATTCGGTGAAGAAGTAGAGAAACAGAGATGGATAGAGAAATAGGGAAGGAAAGTCAAAGAGAAAGCTGTGGCACTTGACGAACACAGTTGCTGTCACAGATAATAGAATTAATTAGTTATAAGATGAATGAAAAGGAGGGTATAGCACCAAAACTTTGATCAAAATCAAAGTCGATCAATTTTTCTTTGAAGAAAAAGAAGAATAGAATAGAAGAATAGAAGAAGTGACTCTTCCTCTTCATGTAAATTGAGACACAGAAGGAAATTGAGGACGTATTTAACCACTTCGAAAGTAAAACGACAAAATAAATAGAAAACCACTAATTTAGATTTACAGAGCAATTTGAAAATGAACAAAATACACTTATTAATTAATCAACATGCAACGTGCTTTTTCTTCTTATCTTTGTTTCATAAACAAATTGTATACATTTAAACTTTTATAAAAGTATAAATAATTATTTCTTGTGTGCAATGACAGGTCTGTTGTAACATTGCACGAGTCAGACGCAGCCCGGTAAGAAGGCTTTCATTAAAAAGTATTCAAATGTATATTACAATTTTATTTTTGATTGTGTCAAACATTTTAATGCAATGAAAACGAATTAAATCAGTTTCAGTTTAATGCATTTTAATCATTTACTAAAAAATTTAAAAAAAAACCGAAGCTATGAGACTTGAACTCGTGAACGCTCACTCTTTAGTTCTGAGCTGCATCCATAAGGCCATTGACGCACTTGCAGATCGTTGCAAATACGTTGGTTACAATTTACGGGCAGGTGTATGTCTCGTAACAGACAATTAATTAACTCAGATGGTAAGGTTAAAGACAAATTCAATAACTTTTAATATTAATTGTAAACACATAAATTTAAAAATTATTTTCCAAATAACTATAATTATAATTTTTTTTTGTTTTAAAAAAGAGTTAATTATTTTTTCAAGTTTCAAAAATAATTTTTAAGAAATAATATTTATCTTATTGCTACATCAATAACATTCAGTTAACCCACTTGTGCGACTCTATTATTTCTAATTAATCGAAAGTTGCAAATTTATATTGTCTTTTACGATTAAGAAACGTCAAATTGAAATCAGGTAAAAGCATTTTTGTTCACATCAGGTTTGATCGCTTTCTTAAATTCAAAAAAAACACTATAAGAGTGCATTAAAATTTCGTATGGAGCTTTCAAAATTCAATCGTATTAAAGCTAATTTTTTAAATATCAATATTTCACATAAATCGTATTAAAATATCCATATTCATGCAGTTATTTAAAAGTAATAAAATGAGCTACATTTATTACCTTAAAACGGCATAAAAAAGCAATAAAATATATTTCTGCAAAATGGCGTCTTTTCATTTGGAATTAAAATGCATTAAATTCACAACAAACTATTCTCACTTTCAGGTATTAAAAGTACTTGACACAATCAGGGATTAAATAATATTGAATTGCATTAAATTTGGCATTAAGCCTAGAAACTTTAATACTCACTAATGCAAGGCTTGTTACCGGGAGTGTAAAAGAAATGGAACGTTTGAAATTAATGTCAAAACAAAAAATAAAATATCTGCTCTTCGGGAAATCTTCTATTCGCGAGAACATTTAAGGCTCTCTAAACAGTCCGATTTTCACTTTTAATATATTTGTCAAAAAGTTGCTAGAAAAAAATGGAAACAGAATATACAAAAGTATACGGAAGGTCGTTTTTCAACAAAAAAATTGTTCCGCACAGGCTTTGAAATAGACGATAATATACTTCATCTTTGTCCAACTTTGAAAATGTCGACTTCAAAACCTGATTTCATACAAAAAAGTTATGAAAAAAATTTAAAGAACCAATAAATTATTGCTTAATTCCTTCCTAACAAAGTCGCATTGGATCTTTAAAAAAAAAGTTATTAGTAATGTCTTTATTTACAATAATAAAAGACCATGCTGTTTTCGGTTTTAACGAGACGATTCGATGAGTAAATCAAATTTTAAGCTGTAAATAATAAATCCTATAATTATATAAGATTATTAGGGAATACGTGACGTCTGTTTTTCTAATATGTTGTAATGAATTTATTTTTATTTCTCTATCAAATTCATACAATATTAATTTTATTTAAAAAATCTCAAATTTATTCTTTCTTTTTTTAGTATAAACTTGATGGCAGACAGGGAGGAGAAAATTAAATGAGTTCCAAATTATTTCATTATCAAACCCGGCAATATATTTTATCTATCAAAATTTAAATATAAACAATATCAATAATTTCTCTCATGTCCAATAAAATATAATCATAATCTGAGTGGTACCACTTTACACAACATATTTTTCAAAAAATGACAAGACACATATACGCACACATTACAATATTTTGATATCTTCAATATTAAAGAAACTATTATTACAAAATTAATATCACAAATTCAGTCAAGGATTTTAATATAAAAGCAAATTATAAATGTCAGAATAAGTTTCGTATATAAAAATTCAATTTAAAATATCAATCATCTAAATCTGATTTCAAATCTCAATCATCTGATAATTATTATAGTTTGAAAATCAAACCAGTCAATTTTATTTTTACTTATCTTTTATTTTACTAAATCGACGGAGGTGAAGCGTTGGTAGTCTTCCCACCGGTATCCACGTTGAGGATAAATATTTAAACGGTCAAACGGCCAAATTTACTCCTTTATCACTTTTCTGGAGATTTCAAATTCATCTATTGAGTTTGTTGTTCCATTTAGAGTTCTGGCGATCACGGCAAAAGCACACCGTCAAAGTATCCTCGCCTCTGTCTCCGCTTCGCGATCCGTCCACATTTATTTCGCCACACTATTATAAATTTTCACATTTAATTTATGGAAATATATTTTATAACCAAAGTAAAATAAAAAGAACATTATTTAAAAAAAACAAAACACACAAAGTTACAAAATGATTTAACTATAAATATATTTACCCACCTATCAGTGTCCCTGGCAGGTACTTGGATGCGTGGCACGGATCCCTCCGTCGATTTAAAGGTGCGATGATTGAGTGATCAATTCATTCGCATTTCCCTGAAATCAACGGCAATTTTCCAAATGCCCTCGTCATCCCCACCGACCCAAGGATCACGTGAGGAACCATCGAATCAAATTGTATATATTATTCCCTCTACTCAAAATCCATCACGAGCGAAGACAGAAGCGAATACATAAGTCTCAAAACGAATAATTAATTACAGAAAATTATATTTAATTTTTAAACATCGTTTTCAGGAGATAACTATCGCTTCATTGCCCCCCTTTTGCACGAGATATTTTCAATAATTATCTCGAGCAACTTTTCAATTAATAAATCGCTAAATTAATTTACAATCTTCTCATGGTTTAGTTATAATATACAGAAATCAGCAAATCTTAGTCCTCTAATTATACTTTTACAATTTCGTCAAAATTAATGTATTATATTACATATACAGAAAATCAAGAACTCATTGAATTGTTACAAGAGATCAGTAAATCATCACGCATCCGTTGATTTTTTATATTTTTTCAAATTCATTTGATTATGAATACCGATAATCTTATTAGGATCAGAAATTTCCGCCAATTTAAAGGAATTATTTTTTAAATCCTTCACGATTTGATATGGGCCATAGTAAACATGAAAGAATTTTCTTGTTACCTTTTTTAAAGCATCTGATTGCTTAGCTACTTGCAAAAGAACCCAATCACCTTCTTTCAACTTAACCTTTGATACACTTTTCTGATTTTTTAAACGTTTTTCATAATTTTTGTTAATTCTATCACGAGCCAAAAGTATTTTAGCCTCCCTAGTCAATCCCGATGATTCCGGAAATTTAATAAGTTCCATAATTTGATTTTTTGATTTAGTATCAAAATGCAATTCTAATGGAGAGAACCCAGTACTCAGATGCGTGGTGACGTTAAAAAAAAATTCGATGTCTGAGAGATGCTTTGCCCAACGGGTATGTTTTTCTGAACATAGCGTACGGAAAAGTCTCCCCAACTCGCGCATAACCCTCTCCACGGGATTACTTTTAGGATGTCTAATCGATGAATAAACCGCCTGAATGCCCATTTTTTGCAATTGTTCACCCCACTTGGATGAAGTGAATTGAGTGCCGTGATCCGATAGGATTCTTTCTGGTTTTCCCATTTCTGGTACATATGAGCCACTGATCTTTCCCAAATAGTGTCCGTATTCTCCCTTTTTATGGGGTAAAGTTTGACATATTTTGAGAACATATCCAAGACTACAAATATGTATTCCACGCCACCTATTGATCGAGGAAGGGGACCATAAAAGTCCACGCAGATCAGGTCTCCTGGTTTTGAAGACTGGACCTGATTATAGGCACATTCCATCTGGACATTACTCGACTTTACTCGTTGACACAAATCACACGATGTAACAAAGTTTTTTGTCTCTTTATTGATACCTTTCCAATAATAAAACTCCTTTAAATACCTTATCGTTTTGTATACTCCCGGATGTGCAAGTTTCGAGTGTACACATGCTATTAAATCGCGGGTCAAAACAGACGGAATAACTACTTGCCATAATTCGAGATATTTATCTCTTCGAAATAAAACACCCTTGAACAAACAATAAAATTCCTCATCATGATTACCCTGTTCGATTCGATTTACAATTTCCAAGATTTTGGAATCTTGTTGTTGTAATACTGACAAGTTCCTTAAAGAATCCTTTAAAGTTCCGGTCACTGACAATCCATAATCAATTGATGCCATTAAAATTGGTTCATTTTCACAATCAATAACATCAATTGAAAAACCCTTGGACTGACCATCTTCAAACCTACCCCGGGGGTTTCTACTAAAAAAATCAGCAATAAGATTGTCGCTTTCTTTACAGTACGAAACGTTGAAATCGTACTGTTGAAGCAACAAACTCCATCTGATTAATCGTGCATTTGTATAAGGTGTCGAATTCAAAAAGGTTAAACCCTTATGGTCCGTTATTATTTCGAATTGTGCTCCAATAAGAAATGTTCGGAATTTTGAGACTGAATATACGATAGCCAACAGTTCTTTTTCTGTTGTCGTATAATTCATCTCCGCTGATATCAAACAACGACTCACCATCGAAACAATTCTATTGACACTTTTTTCATCGATTTGATACAAAATGCCACTGATCCCGAGGTCAGAAGCATCGGTTTGAACTCTGAATTTTTCCCCTGGAATATAATGATAAAGCTTAACTGACTCAACAAACGCGTGTTTTATTGCCTCGAAAGCCATGTCATGTTCGCCTGTCCAAACCCAAGGGGTCTTTTCTCGAAGAAGATTACGAAAAGGAGAAAGAAGATTTGAATGCTTTGCAGTGAATTGCCTATAATAGGTGCAAACGCCTATAAACTGCTGCAATTCCCTGCGGTTTCTTGGTTTCTCGAATTCTTTAATTGATTCCAACTTTTCAGAAAGCGGTCTGATTCCATCTGTTGACAATTCAAAGCCCAAAAATTTAACATTTTTCTTGCAAAAAATAGATTTATCCAATTTCAGTGTAAAATTTCTAGATTCCAATACGGCAAATATAGCACACATTGCATTCAAATGATCAAGAAAAGATCCGCGAGTTGCAATTAGAAAGTCATCCACATACATGGTCAAAAATTCATCAAATTGACTCCCCATGGCCTCGCGTAATGCTCTTATGAACGCGGAACCAGCTGTTTTTAAACCGAAGGGTACCCGACAAAATTGATAAAGTTTTCCCTCATATAAAAATGCTGTAAATTTTCGACTCTCTTTGTGAAGCGAAATTTGCCAATAGCCCGATTCCAAATCAACAATTGTCATAAATGTTACATCATGAAATTTTTGCATTATTTCCTGAATCAAGGGTGGAGCCTCATGGTCCGATTCAATTATTTCATTGATGTAACGCGCATCAAGACACACACGAACTGATTCATCGCGTTTCATAACGATTCTCAACGGGTTGCAGTATGAACTGTCCGAATATTCTATAATATTTGCATTTAACATTTTCTTTATAGTCGCTTTAACTTTTTCTCGTAATTTTATAGGAACAGGGTAAGTTTTTCGAATTTTACTTTTATGAGCTTTTATTTTCAAACGATATTCAAAGGTTTGTGCACTATCGGTTTTTGCTGTAAACAATTTTTTAAACGGTAATAATTTATCAACGAAAGCATTTCTCTCATTTTCGGTTAGATTTTCCAAACTCGACGCGATCGCTTGCAACTTATCTCGGAAATCATCTATATCATTCCTCTCGTCAATTTGCGGATTATCAAAAATATCATGAGCAGCCGTTTCCCGGTATAAATCGTCACTGTCAGAATTCACGTTACATTGTTCTATTAAAAATTTAGTATTATCTGAAATGAAATCCTTATCGTGACTTGTATACACTTTTCTTATAGATTGATTCTCACTATCCTTATTATTAATAGTTTCATCAAACAGGTTATTTAAATTTAAAGAACTAGATAAAGCATTAAGTTTATCCCCTGTAAAAGTTTCTGTCGAAAAACATGAATGAGAACGCACATCTTCTGTTGTGTGGTTCCCATTAAAAATTTGCACATTTTCATTATCCAAACAAAATAAACCGTTAATGTTCTGAATATAAGTAATATCATTATCATTTCTACAAATAACAGGCCTATCATATTGAAACCTATCAAAAAATACCTCCGAATCAGGAACCAAATACCCGTTTATCTCAATTAATCTATTCGCATAATCAATAATTGTTTTATTTCTTAAAAACCAATCATTCCCCAAAATAATCGCGCACGACAAACCAGGAACAACCAAAAAACACGTTAAATATTTTACCCTTCCTATCATAATTTTATGCATGATCTGTTTCTTGATATTCGTAGCTTTCCTTCCAATCGCAGTAGAAATCGAAACTCTTGACACAGGCAATTCAGAAAAATTTCCGTGTAACCTTAAATATTGATAAAACTCATCCGAAATCGCTGTTACTTGACTTCCCGTATCAACGAGCGCTTGAACCGGTACCGAAAAGAACGAGACAATAATACTTGGACTAAGAGGCACACGTGAGCCCATGTCCTCCCCCCCCTCATCAGAATCCGGCATGACTTCCTTTGACAAGTCAGCAAAATCGTCATACAAATGGGGGCGCGATGTTTTCAGCGACAGCATCGCGCCAG
Organism: Ganaspis brasiliensis; assembly: GCA_037103525.1. Classification (NCBI taxonomy): domain Eukaryota; kingdom Metazoa; phylum Arthropoda; class Insecta; order Hymenoptera; family Figitidae; genus Ganaspis; species Ganaspis brasiliensis. The sequence goes on from JAZKLR010000407.1 coordinate 501,819, forward strand.
TTACCAGTTTAAATTACCTCGACTAGAATAATTGGAAAAGTTATGATTAATACGCAAGATCCCTGGAGGAGGGGGCACACTCAAGTCCGGCAGCGATATCCCCTCCGTCCCACTACCAGTCCCGCCGGGCAGAAAGGGATTCGTAGATTTCATCGAAGAGACATACCCCACCTGAGCTGCCCCTACCCCGTCGCGCATCACATTCCCCGCCGATACATTTCCACGAGTCTGCAAAGACCGAACTTTTACCTTTTGATTTTCATTTTCGGAATTGGATTCCTTTTGTTGATATTTTCTAGAATTAATTGTTTTATCCTGAAAAGTAAGATCCAATTGCGATAATGCATTTGAAACCTTATTAAAATCTGAATAATCGACCGTTGCAAGAATTTCTCTCACGCGAATTGGTAATTGCTGAGCAATCGTATAATGTAATTCATAAGATTCCATCTTTGGGTCAAAGTACTGAGCCTCTTTTACTTGTTGCAAAAAATATCAGTTTAAACCCTCTTTACTTGATTCAAATTTCTTAGCTAACCAATTTGATTTAATCTGTACTTTTATTGGAACGGAAAAAAATTCTTCCAAAAATTGTTTCCGGAAATCATCAAAATTTCCAAAAGAGCTCTTTTTAGTTTCAAACCAGATTCTCGCTCTCCCGTCCAATGCACTATCAACAAAATTTAATCGATTGTTTTCAGCAATATGTTTAATATCAAAAAATTTATTCAACGATTCTAAAAATTGGTTTGGATTTTCCGATCCTTCATACTTCGGTATTTTTGCGTCAATATTTATTACTCGAAGACTGTCTACCAACGACCGAATCAACTGATCCCCCGTATTTTAATTATTATTAACACGCGCCTGTTCTTGCAACTCATTTATTCGTGTGATATGTTCCGAATTTAATTTTTGCAATCTTAAAAGTTCCTGACGTAATTGTTCATTCTCTTTCTGTCTCAACGCCTCCTCACCATTATCACCCGCCATGTCTGTCCTCAAGTTTTTTTTTATTAAATTCTTTAAAATTTATAAATTCTAAACCTTTCAATAATTCACCTTGTTGTGATCTCGTCTTAGTTGTCGATTTTCTCTGACTCATATAAATACAAACTACTATCAACAACCTCAACCTTCAATATCAAATTAAATCAAACAAAAGAGCAACCGTTTATCGTGCCAACCACGTTAGGCGCCAAATGTAATGAATTTAATTTTATTTCTCTATCAAATTCATACAATATTAATTTTATTTAAAAAATCTCAAATTTATTCTTTCTTTTTTTAGTATAAACTTGATGGCAGACAGGGAGGAGAAAATTAAATGAGTTCCAAATTATTTCATTATCAAACCCGGCAATATATTTTATCTATCAAAATTTAAATATAAACAATATCAATAATTTCTCTCATGTCCAATAAAATATAATCATAATCTGAGTGGTACCACTTTACACAACATATTTTTCAAAAAATGACAAGACACATATACGCACACATTACAATATTTTGATATCTTCAATATTAAAGAAACTATTATTACAAAATTAATATCACAAATTCAGTCAAGGATTTTAATATAAAAGCAAATTATAAATGTCAGAATAAGTTTCGTATATAAAAATTCAATTTAAAATATCAATCATCTAAATCTGATTTCAAATCTCAATCATCTGATAATTATTATAGTTTGAAAATCAAACCAGTCACTTTTATTTTTACTTATCTTTTATTTTACTAAATCGACGGAGGTGAAGCGTTGGTAGTCTTCCCACCGGTATCCACGTTGAGGATAAATATTTAAACGGTCAAACGGCCAAATTTACTCCTTTATCACTTTTCTGGAGATTTCAAATTCATCTATTGAGTTTGTTGTTCCATTTAGAGTTCTGGCGATCACGGCAAAAGCACACCGTCAAAGTATCCTCGCCTCTGTCTCCGCTTCGCGATCCGTCCACATTTATTTCGCCACACTATTATAAATTTTCACATTTAATTTATGGAAATATATTTTATAACCAAAGTAAAATAAAAAGAACATTATTTAAAAAAAACAAAACACACAAAGTTACAAAATGATTTAACTATAAATATATTTACCCACCTATCAGTGTCCCTGGCAGGTACTTGGATGCGTGGCACGGATCCCTCCGTCGATTTAAAGGTGCGATGATTGAGTGATCAATTCATTCGCATTTCCCTGAAATCAACGGCAATTTTCCAAATGCCCTCGTCATCCCCACCGACCCAAGGATCACGTGAGGAACCATCGAATCAAATTGTATATATTATTCCCTCTACTCAAAATCCATCACGAGCGAAGACAGAAGCGAATACATAAGTCTCAAAACGAATAATTAATTACAGAAAATTATATTTAATTTTTAAACATCGTTTTCAGGAGATAACCATCGCTTCAATGTTTACCCATTTTTAGCCATTTTTTTCAAAAGAAGTGCATGAAAGGTTCTAATGTTTCTCAATTTTTGCTACCAAATATTCGTTCTATCATGAAATAGACCCTAGTTGGGGCTTCAGTCCTTCTACCTGGAAGTTAACCTCAAATTGTGAAAATCGATTTCTCTAAAGTACTTCCCTTATGGAAAAGTGTGACATGGAAATAATGACACAAATGCGTGTCATTACTTTCATGTCATATGTGCGTGTCATTATTTCGCGACCACACGAGAAAAATGACACAAGAGAAAATGACATGGGAAAGAATGCCCCAAAAAAAATTTTTATTATTAATTTTATAATGATTATATATATATATATATATATGCATTGTGCACCATTTTGGGAAGGACAAAAATTTACTGCGCAACCGTAGGTACTGTAGAATACTACTGCGAATCGCGGCATTTTTATGTATCCTATGCCATGTCCTTTGCCTTTCTCGTGTCATTTTTCTCGTGTGGTCGCGAAAAAATGACACGCAAATGAATGACACGCATCCATGTCATTATATTTATGTCACATTTTTCCATAAGGGTTAAGTTCCCGATAGATGTCCAGGTCATTTCCGGTCGACTTCTACAGGAAATTTAACCTCGAAATGTGAAAATCGAGTTCTTTGAAGTATCCAAGTATTCAACCGATATCCAGATCATTTCCAGACAACTTCCTCCTGGAAGTTAACCTAAAAATGTTAAAATCAACTTCTCTGAAATAGTCAAGTACCTATCCGATATCTAGGTCATTTCCGGTCAACTTCTTCTGGTAAGTTAACCTCAAATTGTGAAAGTCGACTTGTTTGTAGTACACAAGTACTCAACCGATGTCCTGGTCATTTTTGGACAATTTCCTCAGAAAGGTAACCTGAAAATGTGAAAATCGACTTTTTTGAAATACTCAAGTATCTATCCGATATCTAGGTCATTTCTGGTAAACCTCTACAGAGAAGTTAACCTCAATGTAAAAATTGACACGTCAGAAGTAACCAACCGAAGTCCAGGTATTTTCTTCAGGTAAGAAGTTCTTCTCTATTTGTACAAATCGACTTCTCCAAAGTGCCTACCCTGCTGATAGGAAATACCTAAAAAATGACTGGCGAAAATGACTAAATGAATTAAGTCATTTTTGAGGTACGTTTTGAATGATTCCGTTCTTGGAAAATGTCCAAAGAAAAAGGGATCAAGAATTAGATATTTATATGTTTATATGAATAAGACATATTCTTTTGGAACAAAGTTAAAAAATTATATCAAATTTTTAATATCTTCTATTGTTTACGAGTTACGCTACTATTCTTTTAATTGCAAGGCTTTTACAGAAAATTTTACATCTCCGTTATTGTCAGAAATTACAGATTCTAAATTTAACAAAACCGAAATTCTAAATTAAAAATTAGAAAAATTTTATTTGTTAAGAAATAAATATTTTTTACCAGTACATTTGTCGCATTTGAGATTGTCGAAAAAGGGACGAGCTATGTCGTAAAACTTTCAAACATCTGCAATGGATTAAAAATCAGAAATAAAAATTTCTCCAATTTTGTAATTATAAAATAATAAACACACAAAATTACAATAAATTGAAAATATTTAAAATATAACAAAATGAAATGCAGAAGAATTAATTTTTGACATGTATTATTTTTTGAATTTTTGAAATATTAAAAAAGTTTTAATAAATTAAAGTTTAATTTAATTGGCGTTGACTTTCTTTTCACTCAAGATTTTTAGAATATATTTGAATTATTTAAAATTCAGTTTTTAAAATTATTGAAGAATACAAGATTGAAATTGAAATTTGTATGATTTTTTTTTACAAATTCTCGGCTCCTATCATGATGGTTTAAATTCCTGTAATTTTCCCGGACTTTCCGGATCGTGATACACTCTGCATTATTTGTAATATTATTATTATTATTTGTAAGTATTTGCAAATAATGATTTCTTCGAAAAATTAGTTTTTTAAATAGAAATTTATAGGTAAATAAATATTTTAGGAATAAACCAGTCATGAAGAAATGATAGTAAAATGTGAATTAGGATTTCTAAAGCGCATATCGAATCAATTAAAATCATTAATTTTAGGTCTTAAATCAAATGAAATACGATTCAAATTCAGACGGATTTGCATTAAATATATGTAATATATATGTTTTTTAAATAATAACATTATGTCATGAAAAATTAAACAATAAAACTCTAGAGGTTAATAAATTTCACTTAACTTCACATAGTCGACAAGCTTAGAATTTTTCGGTTTTTCTGATAAAGATTTAACTATAAAAATAACAGTCTTTGCACGTTGAAAATTTGTTTACTAGAATTTTTTTTATTTACATGACTCAATGATTTATTTACTAAGAATTAAATAGTAAATAAGTTTAAGCATACAAAATAAATTTCTTGAAATTAGTCCATCAAATTTTTTAATAATTTCAGGTGGAAATTTTTACTAAACATCTAAAAAATGAATGTAAACTTGTAAACTTTTTAAAAATCAGTATTTTAAACAATTTGCTTTGTATACATTTTGAAAATATATTTCTAAGACTTTTTTTGGTAAATTAAAATTTTTGAAATATTTGTTATTAACAAGTTTTGTGAAATTATTTTACTGAACAATTTTTAAAGAATTAATATTTAAAATTATTGTAATTAAAAAATTTTATTAAGTTATTTATGACTCAACTATATTCCAAGAATAAACCTTTGATAAATTTTTTAGATTGTAATATTAAAAATTTTTGTCCATTTTTTTAATCATCTGAGTTATAATAATTTTCATAAAGCTAACTTAAAAAATTATTATTAATATATTATTGTAATAATGTAATGAATTTTTTTTCTAGAACAGACATCTGGCTGCAGTAAGGATGATGGTTTAAAACTGTTCCACTGTTTCTTAATAAAAAAACATACTTTAAATACCTGAGAAATTTAATTTAACCTACTCCTTGTACAAATACTAAAAAATGTGCCCAAAGTTAATATTAAACTAATAATTTTGGTTTTCTTCTTTTTTCAATATTAAAAAAAAAATTTATTAATTTGAAATACAAACATTGAAAATGACACTTTTAATTCTTGTAATTACCGTCATTGTCAATAATATTAATTACATTATTAAGAATAATTATTGTTTTTTTTATTTGTAATTTAAAATTAATTTAAGGTATTTCTCTCGCAGTTATACTTGAAAAAATCGATTTTCTATGGATTTTTTTTAAATTGTAAGAAAACGTTATTTTATATGTGCCTTGTATCTGGTTAAAATTTCAAGAACCTTTACCGTCTGAAATTTGAGATATTCATATTCGAAATTTCAATTTTACATGCAAAATGATAAAAATTGAAAATTCGAATATGAATATCTCAAATTGTAGACAGTAAATGTTTTTCAAATTTTAACCAGATACAAGGCACATATAAAATAACGTTTTCTTACAATTTAAACAAAATCCATAGAAAATCGATTTTTTCAAGTATAACTGCGAGAGAAATACCTTAAGTAATGTTGAAATTATAAAATATTTTTTATTAATATTGACTGCAACTGACTTTCAACGTTGGTAAGTACATTCTTAAAATTTTAATACCTGTATTAAAAAAACTCATTGTTGTCGAATTAATTTACGAAATTTAGTTTAATCTAAAAAAATAAAATAAATATTTCTTTCTTTTATGGAATTGAAAATATATTGATCAGTTGAAATATATAAGTTGGAAGTTTTAGTTTAAAAAATAATTTCAATTATGAGAATAAGAAGACAAAAGTACTTATCAACTTTGTAAAATGCGTTACTTTTTATTTAAAAACATATACTTTAATTTCAATATTAAATGTAAATATTGTCTTCAATTATATACTTCCTTTCATTAAAAAAAGCTTATTTATTACACATTCATATTCACTTCAATTTATTTTCAACTTTTTAATTTACCGCTGCGTCTAGTAACTTTTCTGTCGGTAATGGTGGGTCCTTTTAAACAGCTGCACTTTTCTGCCACACCGACTGCAATGGTAAATAAATCGCACTTGTCACATTTCACTTTTATCACATTTTCAAAAAAATGGTGTATTTCCTGGTTAAAAACGATTTATTTGCGCGTAAGAACGTTCACTTTGTAAATATATATATCCAACTCCACTCATTCAAACTTCAATTCATCAAAAACAAAGGTAAGTATTTGACATAAGCACAAATCATTTGGCTTAACCTTAGTTTACGGTTCAACCGCGAAACCGAGTTTGGCGTAAGCTATCTCAAATACAATTCGCTTAAGCCTAATACTTTCTTTTTTAGTGTGAGCGACATTTAAAAGGACTACCTATCCAAAGCAAAAAATGGTACCTGGTATTGTAAGAGTAAAAATGACTAAAGAATACCGAATCAGTCATTTTTGAGGTATTTTCTATCGACAGGGTCAGATAAGATTATCGCTAATCGAAATAAAGCGAACTTACCAATCTCGATGAAAGAGCATCTAGATTTTATTCGACGACGATCGGATCCAAAAGCAAACCTTTAATCAAGCCTCGTGCTTTATCAACGGGCTGAGCGTAATTCTAGTGAGAATTAATAATAATCCTAGGATAACTACAATTACAATTGCGCAATCACTATTAACAACTTCATTAGTAATAATAGGTAATACAGCACGTATAATATAAATATAATCATTATTACGAAGAGAACCGTTTGTCTCTTGACGCCGCTCGCATCAATCTGGCGGTCGCTGGCAACAGTAATGAGTCATCTGATAAATTTGCGTTTGCCGCGCCATCTGCGATCGGAAACCGCGCAGGTTTGAATACTTGGTGTGGTATTTCAACCACATTTTGCGCTAAGAGGACGAACTCGGGGGGAGACAGCGAATTATTATTAAGAGAAACGACTTAGGTCGTTACAATACGTAATATAACGTAATGAATGTAATGTTACGTAATGAACGTAATAATACGTAATGTAATAACGTAATTACGTCTGTAAGGAATTTAATATTGATATAATGAGAGTATTTGGTCACATTTATGGTGGTTCATGTTTTTTGCAATTATTTTGTAAACTAATTGGTGTCAGTAAAAAATGCATCAAACATAAAATGTGTATTTTAATGAGATCTAGATATTTTGTATAAATTTTTTTTTATATTTGCAATATTTAAAGCGATAAATGAAAAAAAAAAAATTTTTAATTCTTTAATATAAGGTTTATTGCGATTGTCTAGCGGTTTTTAATATGTATTGTAACAAATTCTAACGTATTATTTAATAATTTGTTTTATTTTTAATTTTTATTATATTACTGCTCGAATTTATTAGTTTTAAAACCAATTAGACTTACTCAAAGTGCCAAGAGATATTCTTGGGCGTGAATGCGCCAAGTTATCTTTTAATTAGCACTGACATAATGCAAAATTTAGAAAATAACTAAACCATTAAACTTTTATTTGCCCGCTAGCCAAGGAGAGTGGCGTGGTCAGGAACGACACCAAAAAATATTACTCAAGTATGATTTTTAATAAAACAAACAACACTATTTATTAAAGGCAAAGAATCAGAAATATCCAGCAAAATAATTACAACTAATTCAGTAAAATGGGCCAGCCACATGGCCCCCGTTCAGTCGCACAACACACACAGAAGACCGGCACACGAAAAATCACAAAATCAATAGTCGGAGAGTCGACCACACAACTGTTTATGGTTACAATACCAATTAAACATTTAGAGGGACTCACCCACTAAACACCGTCTTCCACGGCATGTACCTCGACCTCTCAACATAATTTTTCTTTACAAAATTGTCTTATAACTTCAAGTTGATAAAAGTTTCAATATTTTATTGTGAAGTCATTGAAAACCAAACTTGGAATGAAGTGACAGCGTCACCTCACCGAAAACCAGCTCGCGGCATCCACAGCACGTCGCGGCACTCTCGGTAAACGACGTTTTTCGACGTAACGGTCGGTTGCTCACGTAAGTAGCGTCGTTGCATCGCTACCCTTCCATGGCTTGCCTGTGTGCACCCGGCGGGGTGGCCAGACCGTACCATAATTATTGATTTGTACCATATTTTTAGCACCTGTACCATGTACCATAACTCATCTACTATTGACCCCTATTTGTACCATAATTTTGCCCGATATACCAATGCGTCTTTTATTGGTTGTTTATACAGTTCTATTCACATGTCCCAATCCCAAATTTTGTATGCTGCGATAGCAAGGACGTAAAACAATGTAAGTAGTGATTTTCAAATTGTTATAGTTCATATTCATAGTTGTTTTAACAACTATTTAATATATGAAAAACACTACTTTACAGATATTTTCTAGAAGCTAATGTATTGTATAATATTTGTAGAAAGTATAAGTGATAAGTAATTTTCTCAACTGTTTGCGCGTTTTCTTTTTACTCGTTGAAAAAAAAACTTTTTGCTACGGGCGCTACAGGTATGGAATTTGCCCCCCCCCCCCCGAAAAAAATTTCTGGCTACGGGCCTGCTTGTCAAATATTATTCAATATTATCTTCGTTAATAATTATCATACTACGCTTTATATAAAATTGTTATTATGAATATTTATATAAATCCTCTATTACAAAAAAGCAAAATCAGATGTTTTAATACAGGACTTATTTTATTAACACCGCATTTAATATTTATTTACTTTAAAATATTGTGTAGAAAATAAGTAATTTTATATAAAATTTTTAACTCTAACTTTTTTTAACTGAGACTGACAACAATAATTAATAAATATACTTTTATGTTCAGAATTATTAACGTGAAAATTAAATTATATATTCCTTCAGTAGCAAAATATGAAACATTGAATCAATATATATTTAGTTGTATTAGAAAGTTTACTTAAATTTTTTAAATATATGTTATTTTTGAAATATTAATAATTACTATTTTATCTATAAAAAGTATTGTCCTCAAATATTTGTCATGTTAAAATTTTGAATTTCGCACCACGCATGCGCGTTAAACATGAGTACCATAATGTACCATAATTTTGTGTCGACAATTCCATAATTGCGGTTCGAGAGTCTGGCCACCCTGGCACCCGCCTTCCTGCCGCAATTCCAAGATGGCTCCCGCCTGTGTTTTGACAGCATATCAACAACTCGAACCTCATCCTGACATATTTGCGAAGTCGGGACTCTCATCCAACCTCATGTCCAGATTATTCCACGATGTGTCCTCTCGCATGTATAGGTGGTCAGCGTTTTTGACAGAAGACCGCCTCCTCAGTCCAAGTGTGTGTGTGTTTTCACATGAAAAGTGTTAACAATGACATTTTAGAATAAAGCTGGATATTTCCGTTAATTTTAGTGAACCTGACCTACGGGTTTTGACAGGAGCCCCTTTAATAACTTTCTCGTGATATAATAAAAGAAAATACAAGTAATTTATTTTACATAATTAAACAAAAATTAAGATTTACAATATCTAATAGAGACAGTCCAAACAATGGCACAATCCGCCGGCCTGTTATTGGGCTGCACAGCAGCCAGATGATTCCAAGTTTGATTTATGTCCCTTTAATATTTTTTACTTTAATTTTTAATATTATGAATAAAGATTTTTAATTCAGTGATACTTTGTGCTTGGCAATTAAGTGCCGCGTCACAGTATATAGTAAGCAAAAAATCTACAAATTTTTTTCAAATTTTAAGATGCAATATTGGGAAAAATGAGAAGATTTGAATTAATCAAAAACTTTCTTGAATAAATTAATCAATTACTTCTAGACAATCTAATGAAGTTTATATTAAACAAGATTATAAACTAAACCACTTTTTAATAATTAATTATATAGTTTTTAAAAAATTGACAAATTTTTTATTCTAAATTTTAAGTAAAAAAATGTGAAGAATCTTGTGGATTTCAGGAAATTGGAATATTTTGTGAAAAATCAATTTGTTGCCTCTGGATAATCGCATTTAAGTTCTTATTAAACAAAACCATAAACAAAATCAGTTTCAAATAGAATAATCAGTATTTAAAAATTTATTTATTTTTTTGACACAGTATTTAAAATGTAATAATTGTGAAATGTCTGAAGATTTCAAGTGAGGCAGTTTATCCAGAAACCGCACAAGTCTATAAATCGAAATTGTTCAGAAATCAATAAAAACTTTTTTTCTTGTAAATGTGAGAATTTTCGATTCTGCGTTTTGAATTATTTTCTACTAACCTATAAGTTTAAAAATTAAATATTATTGATTTATATTTTAATTAATACAGGACATAAAAAAATAAATTAACTTTTGGACTCGTGCGGTTTATGCACAAAATGAACTAGAAAACATAGAAAATGTATTGAATAAAGTGAAGTATCACAGTTTTATTAAATTTCTAGTAACTTTTATTAACAATTTTTAATTTGGATAATTTTTATTAGCATTTTATAAAGAATAAACATTTTTTAAATATCACTTTTTACCATTTTCTTAACAATTATCACATAATTCACTATTATTGTTTTCTGCCTCGCTCTGAGTGCATTTTATCTATAAATATCACTTTTTACCATTTTCTTAACATTTATCACATAATTCACTATTAGATGTTTTCTGCCTCGGTCTGAGTACATTTTATCTATATTTCTTCAACAGCTTTTATACATACTACAGCAGGTTAAACTTAAATTTGTGGTTTTTTGAGGTTAGAAAACAAATGAGAGCTAACTTTTGAAAACCGACCCCGGTTTCGGATTCAGCAATTCAAAATACGTAAGAATTTACTAGTCTGGTCTTTAGCACTAAAAATTAATTTCTTTTCTGTGCCGGTGTTATTTAACAACGACTAAAACACTTTAAAAATATCACAAATAAATATTATTTCATCCATTGCGCATCTTTGTTCGCAGCTTGAAATCATGGACTTGTGCTGTTTCTGCACGAAACGAAAATTTCCTTATTTTTTTTAAAGGGTTTGGATAGAGTTTAGTGACTGTTTTGAGCGAAAAACCGGGTAGAGGAAAAGGATTGAGAATTTCATTTTACGGAAAATAAATTACAGAGAACAAAAGAATTCCAAAAAAATGAGAACACCTTTAATTAAGAGAAATATCTTTTTTATTGATTAAATCCGTGGTCAAGCAAATTAAAATCACAATCAAACGCAATGCGAGCTATGTCATTTGTAATTGAGTCTTTTCCTTGTCCAGAAATTACACCTGTAATTTCTGGTAATTTCGCACCACACAACACACACAATACAATTTAGAGCAGTCCTTTTGAGAGATACAATGAGGTGAACCTTTGAGAACAAAACCTTGAGAAAACGTGAAATTGCGTGAGACAATAGCCTTACATTTACAGAGAAAATTTAACACAGAACCACGTGTTGAGAGACGCGACCGGCGAGCAGCTGAGAAATTGGCCTCGAGTCGTAAATTGAGCCAGCCTCAGTTCTGTGATCTCAAAACACTAAAGTCTGAACAGTAACTTATGTTATATTTTACTAGATCGTAGAGATTCATTTAATGATACATTTTTCATAAAAAAGTGATTTTCGAAAAAAATGGACTTGTGCGTTTTCTGCATAAACTATTTTAAGTAAGCTAACGTTTCCTTGAAAATATAATAATGCCTTTTGATATTTGTTAACAAGTTTTAACAAAACTATTTCAAATTCAATTTGAAAATTAAGTTTAATCCTGAACAATTTAAATATTATTCTCAATTTTCTTATTTTTTTATTTCTACTGTGCTTAGAAATGACTTTATGAGGATTTTAAGTAATAAACTGATGAAGAAATAAAATTAATTTACTTTGTTACGTTTTTTTAATTTATTGTATTTGGGTTTAAGGATTATATTTATATTTTTCATTTTACTTATGTTTTATTCTTAAATTAAGATATTTGTAAATGTACCTTAAATTAAAGATTTCTTATTTATTATTATTTTTTTTGTATTTAATGTTAGTTTTTCTTACTCGTCAATTTCTAATTAAGGATAAGATAATGATATAAACATTGTTCTACAAAAGTATGCCTCGAAGCCTTAACGTTTTATTACATCCTATACCTGCGATAATAATAAAGAAAACCCCATCATTAGATGTTTGTGCTTAATTACACTTTTGGGTTTATACCTGAGACGACTTTCTTAGTTAGTTGAGTTTGGACCGTTGTACTGTGAACTTAAAAATAAATATATAAAACAAGAAAGTGTTATTCGTTTATATTAAACGCCCATTCCTTTTAATAGGTTATGGCCCCAGTTTTCGCGAATGTGTTGTTAGACAATAAGTAAAATTTGTTATAGTACTTTATTTGTGAAAACTTTAATAAGTAATGGAGAATTCACACAACAAGAGAAATATTCAAGCATTCAATGGTGATAGATACAGCGTGTGGAAATTTTGCATAAAATCTCTCTTATCCAGGGATGGCGGAAGGTATTTTTTTAGGGGGGGGGGGGGGCAATGCATATATATATATATACCTACACAGACATACATTTATACACAAATATATATATATATATAATCAGGGTTGCTACACTGAGAAAATTCTATCTGTGATGATTACAGAACTAACCTGTACTGCAGGGACGAAATGACCATTTCTGTTTTATTTACTTATTAACCTTGTTGTTCTTAAGAATATGTCTGCTAATTTTACAAAACGTTCTGTAATCTGTCATAAGCTGTACTATACTTCGCATCAAATTTTTGTTCTGTTATTATTACAGGATTAGGAGGAAAAAAATTACCTTTAAATACAGTGGTCTGTCATAAAAGAAAGTTAAATTATTACAAAACTCATTATATAAAGCTGTAAGGTTCCTTTAGGCACAGAGTGCAGTATAGACAAGATAATTTTACAGAACTGCTTTGTAAGCATTACGTACGCAACATTAAAGAAGGTAACATTCGGCAGCTTTCGGCTTCTTCCGGCATCTCACGGCTTCACTCGGCAACAGACGACGCTACACACGACGTTGTAGTTCATATAGACGGGTCAAAACTAACTGACATGTGCTGTAATAGCTGTGGTCGTTAAGGCGTTCGTGATAGGGTCCGGTCGGGTGGCGCGAGTTCGAATCTTTCACCATGCGAATTTGTTTTCAAATAGTTAAAAAAAATATATTTGTAAGCAACAGGAGGGAGGATGTATCAGTAAATAAGTGTAGGCTACGTGCGAGTTGCGTACATAAATTGACTGAAAGAGAACAACTGAAAAACTGAAAGAGAAATTTTTTATATGTGAACAGGTTAAATTACAGAACTGTTTTGTAACGTTTCACGGTGAGTTTATATCTTTTTCCAAGTTATAAAATAAGTATTTCTTAGACTCTTTAATACTCGTTAAGCATATTTTGTCCTGTAATTTTATCACTACGTACGTTAATTTCTTTGTTCCTGAAACATTAAATAGTGTGAGACAATCTCGTTTTTTTTATAAGATCATTTTATATACTATTTACTGAAGGTGGCGTTTTGTCCCACCAGTACCATAGCAGTTCTGTAATCGTTACAGATATAATTTTCACAGTGTACGCTTTCTGGAATTACTATTAAAAATGCTTATTTTTAAAAATTTTGAAATTGAATGAAGCATATGTTTTATGCACAAAATAATCCTGGTTAACAGTATTTTGTTAAAAAAATTATCCACTTTTTCGTAAATTACTATATCTTAGCGTTTCTTCACTGTCTTACACTGAGAAAAATGAGTTAGCTCCTATTTGGATAGCTTTTTTTTAGCGGTGAAATTTAACCAAATTTTTATTTAACAGAATTTTTATTGAGCAGAATTTTTAATAAGACGAATTTTTTAATTTTAGAATATCCATTTCACCAAATCTTCATTATTCATCCGATATTTTAGTTGCATTAATTGTTATTTAATATAATTAATAAAACGCTTAATTTCCATTTTTGTCGAATACCCTGAACTATTTAATATTTCGTCTTACTCAAGGGTCTTTACATGTCAAAAAAAAGTAAATCTTCAAGTGGTCCTTTAATTTTAGTTCTTTTTAGTAAAATTATAGTTCTATACTTGAAGTAATTCGACCCCAAAGGATTTTTCAAAATATTGAAAATTGTGAGAGTTATAGCAATTTGAATTTTGATGTACTTATTTTTTATTCATCGATAACTTCATTATTATTAAACCGATTTTAATAAATCCAACGCCAATTATCAGGGAATACTGTGGATTTTATGTTAATTGTAGCCCGAAAATTAAATGTTTTAATTTGGACCAGAAAAAAGTGAAAATAAAAATTTAATTGCCTTTCTGATCAATTTTGACCCTTTTTACTTTATTTATTAAAACACAATATTATTCCTTATTCTTTCATCTTTAGTTTCAAAAAAGAAAAATCTTGGAGACTTGATTAGATCCTGAGATATAAGCATTTTTAGAAAATTAAATTCCTTTAATTCATAGAGAAACAGTGTTGAAGTTTGCATCAAATTCATTTGTTTTTTATTCAAATATTTTTTGACTCTTTATTCATGAGATTATAAGGTAAAATCATATAAAGAGAACAATATCTCAAGACCTAATAAAGTCTCCAAATTATTTTTTTTAATTAAAGATGAGGAGGGTGGAGTAAAATAAAGCATATAAAAACCTGGTTTTTTATTATGAATAATTTTTTAATCAAAAACCAGGTTTTTATTATTAATAATTTTTTAATCATTTTGCTGAATAACACTACAAAAGAAGGGCCACTTGCATTTACTATTTTTTACGTGTAAAGATCTCTGTACTGGTCTTTCGATTAAAATTAAATGCTATTCAGAAAAATTATACTTTTATACTAGAGGTAATTCGACTCCAAAAGATGTTTTAAAATTTTGAAAATTGTGAGAGTTATAGAAATCGAAAATTTGATGATACTTATTTTTTAATTTGTCGATAACTTGACTATTATTAAACTTAACTTAATAATCAAACTTCAATTATTATAATGAATACTGTATATTTTATGTCAATTGTAGACCAAAAATTAAATTTTTTAATATGAAAAAAAATTAAATAAAATATTTATTTACGTTTTAATCAATTTTATCTTTGTTTTAATTGTTTTTTAAAACACAATATAATTCCTTACTTTTCCAACTTTAATTAAAAAAAAAAAAAAATTTGGAGACTTTATTAGGCCTTGAGATGTTGTTCTCTTTATATGATTTTACCTTATAATCTCATGAATAAAGAGTCAAAAAATATTTCAATAAAAAACAAGTGAATGTGATGCAAACTTCAACACTGTTTCTCTATGAATTAGAGGAATTTAATTTTCTAAAAATGCTGATATCTCAGGATCTAATCAAGTCTCCAAGATTTTTCTTTTTTGAAACTGAAGATGAAAGAATAAGGAATAATATTGTGTTTTAATAAATAAAGTAAAAAGGGTCAAAATTGATCAAAAAGGCAAATTAATTTTTATTTTCACTTTTTTCTAGTCCAAATTAAAAAATTTAATTTTGGGTCTACAATTAACATAAAATCCACAGTATTCCCTGATAATTGGCGTTGGATTTATTAAAATCGGTTTAATAATAATGAAGTTATAGATAAATGAAAAATAAGTACCATCAAAGTTCAAACTGCTATAACTCTCACAATTTTCAATATTTTGAAAAATCCTTTGGGGTCGAATTACTTCTAGTATATAACTATAATTTTGCTGAAAAGAACTAAAATTGAAGGACCACTTGAAGATTTACTTTTTTTTGACATGTAAAGACCCTCAAACTCTTATTAAAAGAAAATTCTGCTGAATTAAAATTTGGTTAAATAGAAATTCTGTAAATAAGAAGTTTGTGTTAACAAAACTTTGTAAAACAAAAATTATGTTAAATATAAATTCGCTAAACTTAAAATTTTGTTAACTACAAATCCAGGTTTATTAAAATTTGATTAAAAACAGTCTTGAAGAGCGATAACACAGCCTCACAAACAAAAGTTTGTCTCAGACTATACAGTAGTGTATTTCTACTTACTTTTTTTCACTGAATAATCAGATTGGTTAAAATTTTTGAAATAATTTAAAGACTCGGACCAAAAAATGCACATTAAAGGTCTGCAAAACCTGTAAAAGTCATGGAATTTTGTTCTAAGAAAGTCATAGCAACCCTGATAATTACATTAATTATTGTATAAAATGTTATTGAACTTAAAACTAAGAAGATTGTACTTTTTTAAAAAGTTATTTACATATTTATTTAAAAATTAAAATTATAGGTCAATTTTCAGAGGGGACAAGCCCATACATTGACCCCTTTGAGGTATTTCTAGGGGGGGGGAGGGAGCATTGCTTCCTGTGCCCCCCGGCTCCGCCGTCCCTGCTCTTATCTGAATTGAATGTTCTCGAAGTAATTGATAGAGACATTCCAGATTGAATCACTGACGCTTGGAACAAAAAAATATGATTGCCAAAAATACAATAATTGAATATTTGAGTGATACTTTTCTAAATTTTGCAAAGGATGAAGACTTTGCAAGAAATATTTTTACGAATCTCGACAGGATTTATAAACGGCAAAGCCTTGCTACACAACTTGCTCTACGAAAAAAATTATTAAACTTGAAATTGCAGACTAACAAAACACTTTGGATCATTTTACACGTTTTGATGAAATTATAGCAGAACTCATTTCATCTGGAGCACGTTTCGATGAGATGGAGGGATTACTGCCCTCGAGACTTTATCGGAAAATAATCTGAACCTTTCTTTTGTTAAAACAAGATTACTCGATTATAAGGTAAAATTGAAAGCTGATGATAATAATACAAGTCCTAAAGTATTATATACTGAAAAAGCTACAACCTCTACGCCATCGGAAAACCAAGCACTTCATAAGACAAAAAAGAATCAAAACAATTTTAAAGGCAAATTTAACAAACAAAAGAATTTTAAAAACTCAAAGTTTCATAAAAATAACACTAAATCGACAAATATGAAATGCGATCATTGTAGTCGTACCAATCAAGTAAAGCAGGATTGTATAATATTCGTTATTATAAAAGGATGATTCAAAACCAAAGCACCTCTATTGCCCAAATCATTCAAGATACTAGTTTCGCTTTCATGATGGGAAGTTCTTTTCAAACTCAACAGAGCAAAAATGAAATTGCATTTATATTAGATTCTGGAGCAACTCATCATATAATTATTGTAATATTATGAATTTATTTCCATAATATTATGAATTTATCACTCAGTTAATAATTATTGAAAAGATATTATCGATTTCACTGAGTCAAATAAAATTATAAAATTATTTGACTCAGTGAAATCGATAATATCTTTTCAATAATCATCATATAATTGATTGCTACGATGTATTTGAAACTTGTGAAATAATAAATCACCAATAAAATTAACGGTAGCCAAAAGTAACACAGTAATAAATGGAACAAGAAGAGGCTCAATTGGAATATTAACCAACCAAGGATACACTGGAAAATTGGAAAACGTACTCTACAGCTCGCAAATCCTTTACAACCTGCTATCAGTAAGTAAAATGCAAGAAAGTGGAATGAGGATTATTTTCGAACCGGATGGAGAAGTCAAGGTCATGAACAAGGATGAAATCATCATAACAGGTAAACCCTTAAATGGATTAAATGTGACAAACTGTCGCATTTCTAAAAATGTCGATGGAAATTTTGCAAATGTGAGCACTAAAACTAAAGTTGACTACAAGTTGTGGCACGAACACTTAGGCCATATTAGTTCCAGTAAATTTTGTCAAATTAAAAAGTACAATTTATCTGCAGATAATGCTCACATTAGCAATTTAAACCCGACGAATGAACTTTGTGAAGCTTGTATATACTCTAAACAAACCTGTCTTCCTTTTTCTAAACGAAAAGATAAAACTTTTGTGAATAGGCGACTGTATATAATGCATACAGATGTATGTGGGCCCATCACTCCAACTACTATAAATAATAAAAACTATTTTGTAAAGTTTATAGATGAATACACCCACTATACAGTGACTTATTTCCTGAAACAAAAATCATATGTATTAGAAGCGTTTAGAGACTTCGTTCCTAAATCAGAAGCACAATTCAATCTAAAAGTTGTTAAACTTTATTGTGACAATGGGGGAGAGTATTTATCTAATCAATTCAAAGATTTTTGTAGAGAAAAGGGAATTAGTTACCATTTGACCGTGACTCATATCCCACAAAAAATGGTGTCGCGGAGAGAATAAACCGCACATTGGTTTAAAAAGCACGCGCATTGGTAATTGCTTCAGATTTACCCAAATCCTTTTGGGGCGAGTCTATTTTAACATCCACTTATATAACCAATTTATTACCAACAAAAGCGTTGCCCAATGACAAAACACCATATGAACTATGGCATAATAAGAAGCCTAGAATGGACCACTTAAGAGTTTTTGGATCAACTGCATATGTTTTAGACAAAAGTCAAAAAAGAAAATTTTACCAAAGATCCTTTAAGTGTATCCTAGTGGGATATGAGCCTAATGGTTACAAACTATGGGATGCAAAATGCAATAAATTTACCACTGCTCGTGACGTAATTATTGACGAAATAAATTTTAACGTTACAAGACCTAGTGAGTCCTCAGAACTAAATATTGAAAATATAATCAATAAAAAAACCAAAACTTCTGGGATCGAATCAGATGAATTGGTTATCTCTTAGTCTAGTAAAGATTTTTCCCAATCACCAAACAGTTCTAACATTTCTGATGAAAGTAATCGAAGAAAAAGCGAAAGATTACAAAATAAACCATCAGTGTCCTACAAAGAGGATGAAAATGAAGAACTGTATGGTTGCATACTAACTCTACCAACCTGTATTTCAAAAGTTCCTAAAAATTATCAACAAATAGAACAAATGGAAAATCGTTCCAAATGGGAACGAGCAGTGAATGAAGAATTACATTCACTTAATGAAAATAAAACCTAGGTTCTAGTTGATAAACCTCTAAATAGGTATATTGTACAGTGTAGATGGCTTTTTGTGATTAAACATGATGAAAATGGAAATCCAAATAGATATAAAGCACGTTTGGTAGCAAAAGGGTTTAGTCAAGAGTATTTAAGTGACTATACTGAAACTTTCGCACCTGTAGCCAGAATATCTACTGTAAGATTTATTCTCGCCTTCTCGAATCAACATGGTCTTCATATTTATCATATAGATGTCAAAACGGCATTTTTAAATGGTGTTCTCAAAGTGGATATTTACATGTCCGTTCCTGAAGGCGTAGAAGCAAGTCCAAATAAAGTATGCAAATTACTAAAAGCCATTTATGGTCTGAAACAATCGTTAAGGTGCCGGTATGAAAGATTTGATCAGTTGTTAAAAAACTTAGGGTTTGTTAACTCTGCTGTAGATCCTTGTCTTTATTATTTGAACAAAGGAAATGTTCTTAAAAACATTTACATAGTTCTTCATGTTGATGATCTTCTTATTTGCACTGAAAATATTGATACATTAGTGTTTCCATGCATGAATCCAAGCCTGTGGATACACCATTGCAAACAAAACTAGATTATGACTCCTTAAACGTTGATCAGGTTTCGACAACACCTTGTCGTAACTTAATTGGATGTCTTATGTACGTAATGGTGTGTACGCGGCCTGACATTTGTGCAGCTGTCAATATATTGAGTCGCTACCAAATTAAAAATAATGATGAATTGTGGAAATCATGGAAAAGGGTCCTTAGATATTTAAAGGGGTCAAACAATTTAAAATTAACCTATACAAAAAAAGAGGAATTTTTAAATTTAATATCAGGGTATGTTGATTCCGATTGGGGCAGTTGTCAAACTGATAGAAAAACTACAACTGGATATGTCTTTAAAGCATTTGATAATTCTACGATATCATGGAATACAAGGAAACAGCAGTCTGTCGCTACATCCTTAACAGAAGCTGAGTACATGGCTTTGTTTGAGGAAGTGCGAGAGGCTAAATGATTAAAATCGCTTCTAAATAGTATTCATATACACTTAAAAAATCCAATAATTTTACACGAAGACAATACATCTTGTATTAGTATAGCGAATAACCCAACTGATCACAAAAAATCTAAGCATATAAATATAAAGTACCATTATATTAGAGAACAAATTCAAAAGGGACTCATAGTTTGAAAATATATTCCCACAGGTGAACAAGAAGCAGATGCATTCACAAAATCTTTGCCTGCAACTACATTCACACAAATTCAACTAAAAATTGGTCTGAAATAAGACAAGCGTTAACTAAAGTTTAAATTAGAATTTTCTTTTGTATTTATAAAAAATGTAATACTTGTTTATGTTCTATCACTTTTTGAGTAGGTGTGTTAGTTTTTCTTACTCGTCAATTTCTAATTAAGGATAAGATAATGATGTAAACATTGTTGTACAAAAGTATGTCTCGAAGCCTTAACGTTTTATTACATCCTATACCTGCGATAATAATAAAGAAAACCCCATCATTAGATGTTTGTGCTTAACTACACTTTTGGGTTTATACCTGAGACGACTTTTTTAGTTAGTTGAGTTTGGACCGTTGCACAGTGGGACAAAATGCCAAAAACCTGGCCAACACTATAAAATGTCTTTCAATTTGCTTGAAATTGATTACTCGGGGGTTTTTGGGGTCGCTGACAACGAATCTGCTATTAGTTTTTAAAAATTCAAAATGGCGGATCCAATATGGCGGATGTCAAAACTAAAAATGAATCGTATTTGCTTGAAACTCGTTACTTAGGGGTTTTTGGGGTCGCTGATTACGAATCCGCTATTAGTTTTTAAAAATTCAAAATGGCCGATCCAATATGGCGGATGTCAAAATTAAAAAAGAATCGTATTTGCTTCAAACTCGTTACTTGGGGGTTTTTGGGGTCGCTGATTACGAATCCGCTATTAGTTTTTAAAAATTCAAAATGGCCGATCCAATATGGCGGATGTCAAAATTAAAAATGAATCGTATTTGCTTGAAACTCGTTACTTGGGGGTTTTTGGGGTCGCTGATTACGAATCCGCTATTAGTTTTTAAAAATTCAAAATGGCCGATCCAATATGGCGGATGTCAAAATTAAAAATGAATCGTATTTGCTTGAAACTCGTTACTTGGGGGTTTTTGGGGTCGCTGATTACGAATCCGCTATTAGTTTTTAAAAATTCAAAATGGCGGATCCAATATGGCGGATGTCAAAATTAAAAATGAATCGTATTTGCTTGAAACTCGTTACTTGGGGGTTTTTGGGGTCGCTGATTACGAAACCGCTATTAGTTTTTAAAAATTCAAAATGGCGGATCCAATATGGCAAATGTCAAAATTAAAAATGAATCGTATTTGCTTGAAACTCGTTACTTGGGGGTTTTTGGGGTCGCTGATTGCGAATCTGCTTTTAGTTTTTAAAAATTCAAAATGACAGATCCAATTTAGCGGATGTCAAAATTAAAAATGAATTGTATTTGCTTGTAACTCGTTACTCAGGGGTTTTTGGACTCGCTGATTACGAATCCGCTATTAGTTTTTAAAAATTCAAAATGGCGGATCCTATAGGGCGGATGTCAAAATAAAAATGAATCGTATTTGCTTTAAACTCGGTACTCAGGGATTTTTGGGGTCGCTGATTACCACACTGACTCATTTTATCGGCGCATCTAAAATACAATATAAATATTGATATAAATACAAATAAAAATAATTGTGAACCAATGTATGAATTATAATAATTACCTGATACGAATAAGACTCTAGACAATCAAGTTTCAGGTTATAAACGTTTGAGATCCTATGAAGACACTCGTCACGCAATTGTTTTTTACGCATCATGACAACTAAAATTCGGTATAAAAAAGCGCGAAAAATTTGAACTGTTACTTAAAATATACGCATATTTCATTTAGAAAGGGACGTTAGTCGACATTTGTAATACTTGATCAATGTTATGAAGTACTCATCACAATTAAGTAATAGCTGGTTATAGTATTTCATTTCGCTCTAATTAAGCTCTTAAAACTTAAGCTCATTTCATATTAATGTACGTTTAATGTTATTGCCCATTGGCCTTAATCTTCTAGACTACAAAATCTTACAAAAGGACTTTAAATTAGAAATAGTTATATTTCTATAAGTATGATTGATTTATCACATTTATTTTAAAAAATGTGTTGTAAACATATTCTTGATAAAGAACATCAAGTGCACTAACGCCTGAGTTTGTGTACAAAATATCAATCGAATCGAATTCGATAAATTTTTCATTTTTTGTCCACCATTTTGAATTTTTAAAAACTAATATCGGATTCGTAATCAGCGACCCCAAAAACCCCTGAGTAACAAGTGTCAAGCAAATACGATTCATTTTTAATTTTGACATCCGTCATATTGGATCCGCCATTTCGAATTTTTAAAAACTAATAGCGGATTCGTAATCAGCGAGTCCAAAAACCCCTGAGTAACGAGTTACAAGCAAATACAATTCATTTTTAATTTTGACATCCGCCATATTGGATCCGCCATTTTGAATTTTTAAAAACTAATAGCGGATTCGTAATCAGCGACCCCAAAAACCCCCAAGTTACGAGTTTCAAGCAAATTCGATTCATTTTTAATTTTGACATCCGCCATATTGGATCGGCCATTTTGAATTTTTAAAAACTAATAGCGGATTCGTAATCAGCGACCCCAAAAACCCCCAAGTAACGAGTTTGAAGCAAATACGATTCATTTTGAATTTTGACATCCGCCATATTGGATCCGCCATTTTGAATTTTTAAAAACTAATATCGGATTCGTAATCAGCGACTCTAAAAATCCTCAAGTAATTATTTTTAAGCGAATTAATGCCGTTTACAGAATTTAAATATAAATTTAAAATCAATTATAATTTGTAATTTTTTGCATGAACCCATAAAAAGTGATATTAAAACCGCAGTGGCAGCTAAAGGCAGCCAAATCTTGATTTTTCTGAACAATGAATGTTCTAGGAACAAATCTGTATAAGTTTCACGGTGATCTTTTTTGACCATTTTTTTATATCTCTACATAAATATAATTTTTTTTCTTTCTTTAGAATGTTTTGCTGTAATTTTGTATTCTATACATTTTTTTTATAATAAGAAATTTTTAAATTTCAACATAGTATATGAATTTTACATACCTTTATTTACTTATTTCATTTTACAGAATTCATTTTTTAATAGATAACATTTTTTTATTCGCTTTTTAACAAGAACGTTTTATTCATGGCTATTGCGTGAGAAATTATTTCAAGCCAAGTATAAGGTTTGAAACGAAAATAAGAGCAAAATGTCTTTGACTGCGCCCTTTATTTTATGAATTTGGATGCTCCTGGGGGTCCTCTACGAATGCACATAGAAATAATAGCATTTACAGAAACTTTTTTTTTTCACTTTTGGCCAGGTTTTTGGCATTTTGTCCCACTGTGCGTTGCACAGTGGTCCAAATCGTCAAAAATGTGGTCAAAAGTCTAAAAAGTGCTTAAATCTTTCTAAAAATCATTACTTCGGGGTTTTTGAGGTCACTCATTTTGAAATTGATGTTATTTTTTTGAAAAACAAAATGGCGAATCCAATATGTAGGACCTGAAATGTAAAAACGAGAAACACTGAGAAAAATGAGTTAGCTACTATATGGATAGCTAATTTTTAGCTGTGGTAGCTAATATTTAGCGGTTTCTGCAAACAAAATTAGCTGTGGAAGCTAATTAATATTTGTGTTAGCTTAAAAATTAGCTATCCATATGATAGCAATTAAAGTTAGCTAAGATAGCTAAGTCTTAGCTTTAGCTGCTAATTCTTTTTCTCCGTGCAATATGTTGACCCTAAAATGCAAAAACTGCTCAAATCTTTCTAAAAATCGTTTCTCAGTGGTTTTTGAGGTCACTGCTTTCGAATTTGATAATATTTTTTGGAAAAGCATAGTGGCCGCCCTGGCAAATAAGCGTCACCGATTGCGGACTAAAAAGGTGCCGATAAAGTCCGCATTTGGTACCGAATCGGTCCTGACGTTAGAAATTAAAATTCATATGTTCTAATTAACTTGTACAGTATTTATTTAATGAAATTAGTTAATTCTATAATCATTTTAATAAGTATTATTTTTTATTAAGGAAAGAAAAATTAAAAAATATAGAATTCAAATTTTACATTTTTTTTACTTTTTCTTTCAATAATAAAAAATAATACTTATTAAAATGATTACAGAATTAACTAATTTCATTAAATAAATACTGTACAAGTTAATTAGAACATATGAATTTTAATTTCTAACGTCAGGACCGATTCGGTACCAAATGCGGACTTTATCGGCACCTTTTTAGTCCGCAATCGGTGACGCTTATTTGCCAGGGCGATCCAGTATTATGGATCAAGAAGAAAAAATGAAAATTAATTTAAAAGAAAATCGGTGTTTAGGAATTTTTGTTCAATTTTGATTGAAATACTGGGATTATTTGAGCCGTTGATAACCAAATTGATGTCCACATCACAAATCTCATATATTAATAAACTTAGCCAGTACAAGCAAGCTATTACAAGTGATGATTGCTGTAAACCTTTAAAAATATAAACATATTTTATTCATGTGTAAAATATTTCCTATCGACTAAGACATGTTGTATGATAGCCTGAAACCGTAAAAAACAATAATAATAATTTTTTTGTGAAGTGCACGTGAGAACTGATTTTCACTTTTTGCACAAAAGGTAACCACAAAAATGCAGAGGCAATTCGTGGCAGCTAATTTTGCAATATGATTTGTCAAAATGTATAAGAATTAATTTAAGAACTTAAATTTGACAGGATCTAATTATAATTATAACATTTTACAGTACTTAGAAAGCAAATATTAAGTCAAAAATACACCCATTTATTATTATAATCCATTTTGCCGATTTAAAATTAAACCCGTTGTTTTTTAATAAAAATAGTTCTCCATATTGCGTGAATAGTGAAGAATTACTTTTATAACGTTTGACACTTCCACTTTTGTTTATAAAGTAAATAAAGTAGCATTTGTGACGACATCTAGTTATTATCGTTGGCATTTTCTAATGCCCTGAAGTATTCTTTAACAAATTCATGTGAAAAAGAAATCGAAAAAAAAATTTTTTTTTACGACTTTTGGCCAGCTTTTTTTTTTCCTTTTAATATTTAATTATTCTACTTTGAATTTTAATTTAATTCATTTTAACATTCTACCATTTTATATTTAGTTTTGTTTGTGTTTAAATATTATAATTTTTAATTAATCTTCTTTATCCTTTAATTTTGTTATTCTAAATTTAGTTAAATTTAACTATGAATTTTTGAATTTAAAATTTATTTATGTGTATTTAATAATTAAAAATTAAAAATGAATTCAATTCCATTTAATTTATTATTTAACCTTTTTGTTCAGACTTTAGTGTTTTCAGATCACAGAATTGGGGCTGAATCGAATTTACGACTCCAGGCCACTTGCCAGTTCAAATATTGCGGGAAAAGTGAAGTGAAGTGTTGGGGAAGCGTGTGGCAGTAGCACATCTAGGAGGCCAATTTTTCATCTGCTCGCCAGTCGCGTCTCTCAACACGTGGTTCAGTGTAAAATTCTCACCAGATCTAACAACACTATTTTTCAATCTCTTGTATTACGCTTTTAGCGTTTTCGGTTTTTCTCACGGTTGTTCTCAAGATGCTTATTTATCAATATTGGCATTTCTCATTGTAAAGGCATCTTCTCAAGTATTTAAAATTGTCTCTCGACAAGATATCTGTGTCTCACGCATGTAGCGTTTAATATCTTTCTCAAGGCTTTTCTCAATGCTTAACTGAAAAGATTGTCTCTAAATTGTATCAAGGATTGTTCTCAAGGGTGCATTTGTGTATTGTGTGGCGCGGATTCACGAGACATTACGATCTTAACAAATCATCTGAACTCTCTTCGATCAAAACGAAAGAAAAGGACTGTGTGTACGTGTGCATGTGGTTTTCAACGTGTTTGTGTAATTTTTGTCTACTAACCACAAAATATCTCACAATAAAAGGTACATCTCATAATCAAGGTTTTTAATCATTTTATTTCTCTTTAATTTAGCGAAAGAAATTTCGACCCTTTCCTTTTTCCCGGTTTTCGATTAAAACACTTTTTATTAATTTAATATCACTGTGTAACAAAAAATGGTCATGTCGTGTTTATTTCGAAATTCCTGTGTTTATTGAATCTCTAGGTACCAATAAACAAGAAAATATAAAAAAAAATTTCAATTTATTCAGTTCCCTAAAAAGGGGAGTTAAAGTTTAAAAAAATGGCTTTTTTGTTACTTTTTGTAGTACTGTCAAAAGAATACGAGATGACATAAATAGCTTTTATCAAGCTTAAAAGAAAGCTTAAACCTTTAACTTTAAGATCCAATACTGAAAAAATATGTAACAATTGCGTAGAAGCTGTATTTTCTGTGAACCTTCTCACTCATCATCGAAATTATAGTCAATATAACGGAGAGGATTCCTAATGTCGGAAAGGATTCCTTTAATCGTAATAGTTTGAAACTTTTTGTATGTGTTTTTGGTGTCACTGATTACTTATTGAAGGTTAGATCCAAAAATTTCAAAATGGCGGATCCAATATGGCTAACGCATTTTCCAAAAATCGGTCAAATCGTCTCGAGACTTATTATTTGGGGCTTTCTGGGGTTGTTAAATTTGAATCTGACATTAGATTTTCAAAATCCAAAATGGCGGATCCAACATGGCGGAAAAATTTTCCAAAAATCGATAAAATCGACTCGAAACTTGTTACTAGGGGATTTTTAGGAATGATGAATTTGAATCGGAAATTAGATTTAAAAAACTCAAAATAGCGGATCAAATATGGCAAAAGAATTTTTAAAAATCATTCAAATCGGATCGAGACTTGTTCTAAGCGGGTTTTTGGGGTCGCTGATTTGGAAAGTGATTCCCTTTAATATTAATAGTTTGAGACTTTTTGGACGGGGGTTTTGAATTTCGCTGATTACTAATTGGAGGTTAGCATTCAAAATTTTAAAATGGCGGATCCAATATGACGAACAAATTTGCCAAAAATCGTTTAATTAGACTCAGGACTTGTTACTTGGGGGTTTTCTGGGTAGTTGAATTTGAGTCTGACGTTAGATTTTGAAAATTGAAAATGGCGGATCCGATATGGCGGAAGAATTTTCCAAAAATTGTTTAAATCGACTTGAGACTAGTTACTTGGGGGTTTTGGGATTGTTGAATTTGAATATGACGTATAATTTGAAAAATTCAAAATGGCGGATCCAATCTAGCGGAAAAATTTTCCAAAAATTGTTCAAATAGACTTGAGAATAGTTATTTGGGGTTTTTGGGATCGTTGAATTTAAATCTAAAATTAGATTCAAATAATTGTAATTGGCGGATTCAATATGGGGGCTGATTATTTTTAAAATCGTACTGATGCGCTTGAGACTTATTACTTGGGTATTTTTGGGGTATCTAAATTCGAATCTTTAATCTAATTTAAATCTAATTTCCACTTCAGATTCAACAACCCCAAAAACCCTCAAACACTAAGTTTCAACCAAAATAAACGATTTTTGAAAGAATCAGCCGCCATATTGGATCCGTCATTTAAAATTTAGTAACTTTAATTTTAGATTTGAAATCACCGACTCCAAAAATTCCAAAGAAACAATTCTCGAGTCGATTTAAACGATTTTTGCAAAATTTGTCAGCCATATTGGATCGGAGATTTTTAATTTTTGAAACACAATTTCAGATTCAAATTCATCGACCCAAAAAAACCCCAAGTAACAAGTCTCGAATCGATTAAAACGATTTAAAAAAAATTCGTCCGCCATATTGGATCCGCCATTTTAAAAATTTTAAATATAATCTTTATTTAGTAATCAGCGAAATTAAAAACACCCGTCCAGAAAGTCTCAAACTATTACAATTAAGGGGAATCACTTTCGAATCAGCGACCCCAAAAACCCGCTAAAAACAAGTCTCGAGCCAATTTGAATGATTTTTAAAAATTCCTTTGCCATATTTGATCCGCCATTTTGAATTTTTAAAATCTAATTTCCAATTCAAATTCATAATTCCCAAAAATCCCCTAGTAACAAGTTTCGAGTCGATTTTATCGATTTTTGGAAAATTTGTCTGCCATATTGGATCCGCCATTTTGGATTTGTAAAATCTAATGTCAGATTCAAATTCAACGACCCCAGAAAGCCACAAATAATAAGTCTCGAGACGATTTGACCGATTTTTGGAAAATGCGTCAGCCATATTGGATCTGCCATTTTGAAATTTTTTTATCTAACCTTCAATAAGTAATCAGTGACACCAAAAAGACATACAAAAAGTTCCAAACTGTTACGAATAAAGGAATCCTTTCCGACATTAGGAATCTTCCTCCGTTATATTGACTAAAATTTCGATGATGAGTGAGAAGGTTCACAGAAAATACAGCTTCCACGCAATTGTTGCATGACTTTTCAGTATTGGATCTTAAAGTTGAAGGTTTATGCTTTCTTTTAAGGTAGATTAAATCTTTTTATGTCATCTTGTATTCTTTTGACTTAGGGCTGCGCACGAGACCGGGACCAGTCTCGGGCTCGGCTCGGTATCGTCTCGTTTTCCGAGACGATAACGAGACGATACCGAGACGATACCACGAAAAAAGCGAATCTCGCCGAGACCGCAATAGGGTAGTAACTGTAGTTATGAACTTCTTAACTACGGATAACAGATATAAATATCTATATTTAAAAGCTAAATAATGTATAATTCAACTAAACTTTTTTCAAAAATATCCAATAAAGTTTTAAAAAAATAATCATACCGGAAAATGAAAATGTTTATTTTGTGAGAAAGTAGGTTCGATCAAAGGAAGACAAATAAATAACAACAAAAAACAGTGTTATTTTTTAAACAGTCTGAACGACGTTTCGATGACATTGGTTCGTCATCATCATCAGGCTCTAAAATTTATTAACAAAATGAATGAATTGTCACAAACATAAGTGGAACAAAAAAACAAACAAAAAACACTAAATAATAAATAAATAAAATTTACCGAAGTTAAAATAAAATTATTACATATTGTAATTTGTCGAACAGTTAAAATATAATCCGAATGCTAAAAGCATTTTGTCAAGACTAAGTTGAAAATATTTTTAAAAATTTAAAGAGCAGTAGAAATTCGGAGTCAGTAAACTTAAACGTAAACAAAACAGAGACAGATATAGAAACAGAAGTACAATCGAAATTTCAATCGATTAATTAATGGAAAATAGATTTTGTTCAGGTATAAAATGTCTTCTTTTTTGTTAATAGTAGAACCGTGATTTTTAATATGCAACATTTCAGAAAAACACGTTTTTTATAATTTGATTCGCGATCTATAATATGAGAGTTATTCCAATCGAATTAATGATTGTACTTAGATTGATGTGTACTGAAAATGGGATCATTGTTTTTACAATTTGACTTGTGTTCATTCGTACGTTTTTTTAATGTACGTTTTGTTTCGCCAATATAACTTGCAGGGCAGTCTTTACAATCAATTCTGTATACAATGTTCGTGGTATTTCATTTATCTGTAATATCTTTGGCCAGTTTTACGATATTATGAAATAATTAATAATTGGTACCAATAACCCATTTCTTCGGGCAGACTCATCAATCACTTTTCAAATCATCCTGTACAACAAAAGATCAACATTGTTTATAATTTAGTTGATAGAGCTATCCTACTATCTGACAATTCTTTTCATAAAAATAATCTAGTGATAGTAAAAAAAATTTTAATTAAGAATGACTATCCTTTGGATTTTATTAAAAAACATATAACGAAACGTCTTAAAAATATTAAATGTAAAAACATCAATGCAAATAATTCTCACAATCCACGTGTACTTTTGTATAAACAAATGCCTAAAGTTGGTATACCTTTTAATTATGTTGACTTCACTAGATTATCAAAAATTTTTAAATCTGCTAACATTCAACCAATTCCAATTATAAAAAAAAAATTTAAAAATCAATCATGAATTCGATTGGAATAACTCTCATATTATAGATCGCGAATCAAATTATAAAAAACGTGTTTTTAATGAAATGTTGCATATTAAAAATCACGGTTGTACTATTAACAAAAAATAAGACATTTTATACCTGAACAAAATCTATTTTCCATTAATTAATCGATTGAAATTTTGATTGTACTTCTCTTTCTATATCTGTCTCTGTTTTGTTTACGTTTAAGTTCAATAACTCCGAATTTCTACTGCTCTTTAAATTTTTAAAAATACTTTCAACTTAGTCTTGACAAAATGCTTTTAGCATTCGGATTATATTTTAACTGTTTGACAAATTACAATATGTAATAATTTTATTTTAACTTCGGTAAATTTTATTTATTTATTATTTAGTGTTTTTTGTTTGTTTTTTTGTTCCACTTATGTTTGTGACAATTCATTCATTTTGTTAATAAATTTTAGAGCCTGATGATGATGACGAACCAATGTCATCGAAACGTCGTTCTGACTCACAGTGGTCCAAATCGTCAAAAATGTGGTCAAAAGTCTAAAAAGTGCTCAAATCTTTCTAAAAATCGTTTCTCAGTGGTTTTTGAGGTCACTGCTTTCGAATTTGATAATATTTTTTGGAAAAGCATAGTGGCCGATCCAGTATTATGGATCAAGATGAAAAAATAAAAATTAATTTAAAAAAAAATCGGTGTTTAGGAATTTTTGTTCAATTTTGATTGAAATACTGGGATTATTTGAGCCGTTGATAACCAAATTGATGTCCACATCACAAATCTCATATATTAATAAACTTAGCCAGTACAAGCAAGCTATTACAAGTGATGATTGCTGTAAACCTTTAAAAATATAAACATATTTTATTCATGTGTAAAATATTTCCTATCGACTAAGACATGTTGTATGATAGCCTGAAACCGTAAAAAACAATAATAATAATTTTTTTGTGAAGTGCACGTGAGAACTGATTTTCACTTTTTGCACAAAAGGTAACCACAAAAATGCAGAGGCAATTCGTGGCAGCTAATTTTGCAATATGATTTGTCAAAATGTATAAGAATTAATTTAAGAACTTAAATTTGACAGGATCTAATTATAATTATAACATTTTACAGTACTTAGAAAGCAAATATTAAGTCAAAAATACACCCGTTTATTATTATAATCCATTTTGCCGATTTAAAATTAAACCCGTTGTTTTTTAATAAAAATAGTTCTCCATATTGCGTGAATAGTGAAGAATTACTTTTATAACGTTTGACACTTCCACTTTTGTTTATAAAGTAAATAAAGTAGCATTTGTGACGACATCTAGTTATTATCGTTGGCATTTTCTAATGCCCTGAAGTATTCTTTAACAAATTCATGTGAAAAATAAATCGAAAAAAAATTTTTTTTTTACGACTTTTGGCCAGCTTTTTGGGATTTCCGACCACTGTGTGACTGTTTAAAAAATAACACTGTTTTTTGTTGTTATTTATTTGCCTTCCTTTGATCGAACCTACTTTCTCACAAAATAAACATTTCGGAAGGGAATCTATGTTCAATGAAAATGTAGATTACTGATCTTTTTTTAACAAGATTTTTCAACTGATGATTTAATACCAAAAATTATTTCTTAGATGCAAGTATAGAAGTCGAGCTAGTCGAAAAAGAATGTGAAGTATCGGTTTAAGAGAATTGTTCAACATTTCACTAATTGTTAATTTTGCTGCTTATCAGCTCCACATTTTAAACAACATCTTATTTTTAATCTTATTTAGCTAAGAATTTGTAAGCCACAGCGACACTATTAAATCAACAAGACCCAAGACGTTTTTAACAATTAACAGCTGATATGCAAAACTTATCTTTTTATAATAAATAAGTTAAAAATTGTATTCTGTTATTACTGTGTTTTTTTTTTATGTTTTCAAGATCAAGACTAGGCGAGACCACAATTATGAAGGCGATACCGAGACGATACCAAGCGTGACGAGACCGAGACGATACCGAGACGAGACCATCAATTTTCCATTTTTTCGAGACCGAAACAAGACTCTGTCAAATATCTTATCGTATTGTATCGTGCGCAGCCCTACTTTTGACAGTACAGCAAAACGTACCGAAAAAGACATTTCTTGAAAGTTTAATCCTTCTTTTTAGGGAACTAAATAAATTGAATTTTTTTTATATTTTCTTGTTCATTGGTACCCAGAGATTCAATAAACACAGGAATTTCAAAATAAACACGATGACCATTTTTTTGTTACACAGTGTATTCGATTGAACTTACCGCGATTAAAAAGGCTTACGCGTGACTTTCGTTGGCCTCTCGTACAGCGAGTCTACGGCTGCGTCAGGGGACTTGCGCAGTCGTTCATAAGCCCTTTTGATCGTGGACGGTTCAATTTTTCTGTTGTTTTTAAACTATTCGCCTTTTTGATATCAAGAACTGTAAATAATTAATTTTTATAATTTTTTATTAGAAAATTAAGAATAAAATTATTATTTGCATTAGTGATAATTAATATTACTTGTTAATAAGGTAATATTAATATATTGAAAAACGATATTCAAATTTACCGGAATCAATCAACATGCAATGTCGGTAAGGTGGGGCAAAATAATTTTTACTACTTCCAAACTTTAGATAAAAAATCATTGTTTTTTTTCCTATAAGTATGAATTTCTTTAATGAAAAACCACTTCTTTTACGTGAGAAATGAATTATTATTCGTTTCTTTGACAATTTGAGTAGTATTTGTTTTTTAAAATTTCTACAAAACTCAAACGTATAAGAAACTATATATTATACGAATCATTAAACCTCGTATATTTATCTTTCTAAATATACTGCTAAGAAAAATGGTTTTCTTGGTTCTAAATATTACTTGATTTCAAGGAAAATTATTTCAGTGGTGATTTGTTTATTTAATACTACGTATATATTCCAGCAGCTACTCGATACCTCGAGTTAACCCTCCCGTCGGGTAAACTCTAATCGGGTAAACTTTTAGTCCGCTGACCCTCAAGCGAGTCAGGTTTTTTTTATATTTAATTTTTTATTGCACGACAAAGCAAAATATAAAGTTCCCTTTATTTTTTAAACCTTTTTTAACAATAATTTTATTTGCAAACAATTTTAATAATTTTTTGAAACTTTAGGTTAACTTTCAGGAAGTTTCCACGGAAGCTTCCTTAAAGTTACCACAGGAAGTTTCCAGGAAGTTTCCACAAGAAGTTTTTAGGAAATCTCAAGGGAAGTTTCCAGGAATTTACCACGGGTAACTACCTAGTTTGCCACGGGTAACTTCCAGAAAACATCCTGGAAATATTGGTGCTATCTGGGGAGTAACATTAGTAAGTTTTGTTTACTTACGTTGCAGGGAACTCCTAAAGCAAATTAAAAATTCTGCTGAATCGCACATTGTTTTGGATTGTTCAACTGAAAAACTGTATGAAGTATTGAAACAAGCACAACAAATAGGAATGATGACGGATTATCATAGTTACCTAATTTCTTCATTGGTAAGATACTTTTTGGTTTTATTCGATTTGTAAATCAGATGACCGTATTGATTTATAATATTATTATTATTATAAACATTGACTAAAAATATATTAGTTGAACCAGAAAATATATATGATCCAGGAAGGTATAGAAATAACACAATTTTATATCATGTCAAAAGCGACGTTTCGCCAACAAGGGTTCGTTGGCCTCATCAGGCTGTTTTTATTATAAAAAATATACAAAAATTGATAATCAACTTCAGATTTTTTTTTTTTTTTTATAATAAGTTAACACATAACACATAAACTATTTGAAAAGCGTATAAAAAACCAAGAAAATTACCTATAATCGTTAAAGCTTTAAACGTTCTTTAACTCGTCAACAAAATTAAAATATATTAGTATAAAATTGTGTTTAACGTAAATTAAACACATTTCTCACAACAGACAGACAGCACGACGTAATTCAGACTGACTACTTATTCAAAAATATTAAATTTTATAAGTGCTAAGAAGTTATTGAACTTGGTGAGAGAGATATTATAAATCTAAACACGCTGTATACAAACAAGAAACGTACAGTAAATATCGAGAAGAACTTAATCATGAATTTATTCTGCTGATTAAAGAGAAAAAATTTTTGTTTAAAAATAGGATGTCTTCTTTTTTATTTAAAGTAAAGTTATTTGATTTAATGTGTAACATCTCAGAAATATTGCGTTTAAAAAAATGTGATTCTTGGTCCAAAATTTGGGTATTTACCCAATCAAAGTCATGATTAAATTTCTCTCGGTGTTGATAGAAAACTGATTCAGGATTTTTTATACAATGGGTTTGGTGTTCACCTCGTCTTTTTTTTAAAGTTCGTTTAGTTTGGCCAACATATGTGACGCTCCGCGAGAGAAGGGACCTATCGCAGAAAAAATCAATTTTCAGTTTTTTATGATAAAAGATAATTTTGGAGTTGTTCTTTCATTTCTAGGTTTCAAAAAAATGTTTTATTGATTACACTTTTTGTTATAATGCTTCAAACCTTGACGTGCTAAGTGTATCGTATTTTTTGGATTTTCTTTGAACGACCGTCCCATGAAATTAACAATTAATTATTTTGATTTTTTATGGTAATTGATAGTTTTTGAATTGCTTTTTGAGTTCCAAAAATCAAAATTTGATTCATGCAATTAGTTTTCTTGTTATGAAGCTTTAAACATAGGCATATTAAGCATCTCAATTTTTCTTCCTTCTCTTTGCCCGTCCGTCCTTAAAAATTTGCTTTCTCAGCGATAGGTCCCTTCTCTCGCGGAGCGTCACATATGCTGCTGGACATTCAAGACAGTTAATTTTGTACACCACATTTGTACGGTCACATTTCTGAGTCTGATCCTTCCCTAATTTTATAATAGAATTTAACGACTTATTAACAATTGGGATGGTAGAAATGTTAAATGTTTTAAGAATTTTTGACAACTTAAAAAAATATAAAGAATTAAATGGAATACAAATTTTAGGAATTTGTCTATAAATATTTGCTCGAGCGTTATTTAATTCTTTGTTTGTTTTTAAATATTTAGTTTTTTGGAGACGTATTTTAATATGTCTCTCAATAAAATCTAATGGGTAACCATTGTTTATAAGAATCTTCTTTATTGTCTTCAAATTGTCAAAATGGAATGATTTGTCAGAAAGAGAAATGGATCTGTTCACTAGATTGTAAATAATATTTTTCTTCTGTTGGATTGGATGATTTGAGAAAATATAGATAAATATATATAGATGTTGATATTAAAAATAAAGTAAGAGAATCAGTATCGAATACAATGATTCAGAACTTAAATAAAGTTGGCCATATTTCTAAATATGAAAAAGAATTTTCTAAAAAAATAGTTGAAACAAAAAAGTTTTTAAAAAATAATCCTGACATTCTTTTCACTTCAGCGGACAAAGGCAATCTTACTGTTTGCATTAAAAAATCTGACTACAATGAAAAAATGTCAAATCTACTTTCTGACAGTTCAACTTACAAAATTATTTCTAGAAATCCTTTGAAAAAACTACAAGATAATTCTTCAAAAATTCTTAGATATCTTAATGATGAAGAATTTTTATATAAAAAGTTCCATAAAGATCAATTTACTTGCTCAGATACTGAATTAGCAAAAGCTTATGGCTTACCTAAAATTCATAAAGAAAACGTTCCCCAAAGACCTATTGTCTCGCTCATTAATTCTCCGACATATTTTTTATCCAAAACTATCTATGATGAACTAAAAAAGTGTATTAAAATTCCCAAATCACATAGCAATAACAGTTTTGAATTAAAAGAAAAATTAAAGAATTTTATTATTGAGGATGATCTTGTTTTTCTTTCCTTAGATGTCAGTTCTTTGTTTACCAATGTATCTTACGACCTGGTTAGACAAAGCTTAGATCGCCGTTATTCACAAATCAACAACAAATGTAAAATTCGTTTTAATGATATTATTGACTGCTCAAAATTTTTATATGACAATACCTTTTTTGTTTTTAATGGAAAGTTTTATCAACAAATTAGAGGAACTCCGATGGGTTTACCAATCTCACCACTGTTCGCAGATATTGTAATGGAAGATTTGGAAAAAGATTGCTTAAAAATTTTAAAGGATAAATACAATTATATTTCACTATTTTATTTTAGATATGTTGATGATACAATTTTTTGTATAAAAAAAGACATGATAAACATCATTATTGACATTTTTAATTCTTATGACGAAAATTTAAATTTTACTTTTGAACTGGAAAATAATAACCGGATTAATTTTCTTGATTTAACTTTGATTAAAAAAGATACTTGTATCATTACTGATTGGTACCAAAAACCATCTTCTTCCGGTAGACTTATCAATTTTTTCTCAAATCATCCAATCCAACAGAAGAAAAATATTATTTACAATCTAGTGAACAGATCCATTTCTTTTTCTGACAAATCATTCCATTTTGACAATTTGAAGACAATAAAGAAGATTCTTATAAACAATGGTTACCCATTAGATTTTATTGAGAGACATATTAAAATACGTCTCCAAAAAACTAAATATTTAAAAACAAACAAAGAATTAAATAACGCTCGAGCAAATATTTATAGACAAATTCCTAAAATTTGTATTCCATTTAATTCTTTATATTTTTTTAAGTTGTCAAAAATTCTTAAAACATTTAACATTTCTACCATCCCAATTGTTAATAAGTCGTTAAATTCTATTATAAAATTAGGGAAGGATCAGACTCAGAAATGTGACCGTACAAATGTGGTGTACAAAATTGACTGTCTTGAATGTCCAGCAACATATGTTGGCCAAACTAAACGTACTTTAAAAAAAAGACGAGGTGAACACCAAACCCATTGTATAAAAAATCCTGAATCAGTTTTCTATCAACACCGAGAGGAATTTAATCATTACTTTGATTGGGTAAATACCCAAATTTTGGACCAAGAATCACATTTTTTTAAACGCTATATTTCTGAGATGTTACACATTAAATCAAATAACTTTACTTTAAATAAAAAAGAAGACATCCTATTTTTAAACAAAAATTTTTTCTCTTTAATCAGCAGAATAAATTCATGATTAAGTTCTTCTCGATATTTACTGTACGTTTCTTGTTTGTATACAGCGTGTTTACATTTATAATATCTCTCTCACCAAGTTCAATAACTTCTTAGCATTTATAAAATTTAATATTTTTGAATAAGTAGTCAGTCTGAATTACGTCGTGCTGTCTGTCTGTTGTGAGAAATGTGTTTAATTTACGTTAAACACAATTTTATACTAATATATTTTAATTTTGTTGACGAGTTAAAGAACGTTTAAAGCTTTAACGATTATAGGTAATTTTCTTAGTTTTTTATACGCTTTTCAAATAGTTTATGTGTTATGTGTTAACTTATTATAAAAAAAAAAAAAAATCTGCAGTTGATTATCAATTTTTGTATATTTTTTATAATAAAAACAGCCTGATGAGGCCTTGTTGGTGAAACGTCGCTTTTGACATGATATAAAATTGTGTTATTTCTATACCTTCCTGGATCATATATATTTTCTGGTTCAACTTAAACAAAATGGAAGGATATACATCTCTCTCATCTAAAAATATATTAATGCATCTTCGTACATTAAATAAAGTCATGGAAATTTTAAAAGTTTAGAGTGGGGGTAGAGTAGAATTGGGTATATTCAAGTTTTTAAATGAAATAGAAAAGCGTTGTATATTGATTCGTGCACTAAGCAAAAATTGCTATTTAATCAATTTCATATTTGTTTGATGGAACAAATGGCATATTCAATATCGTTCCAATATATATGTAATGAATTTTATAGTACGTACTTTCATTTTTAATATTATTCTTTTAATAAAACTTATTTTTAAATCAAATAAATACTTATTCCTTTAATGAAATAGTGTGTAGAAATAATAAAGACGATTTTTTGACGGAAATAATGAAATTAAAACTATAGCATTAAAGGGAAATAATTTAGTCCTTCATGTAGGAAAATTAATTTATTTAACCAAAAGCAAAAGATAATTGCCAAATAAAAAAAAATTCGGTGTTTTTCTTATTTAGATTTATTTTGCACCGGTTCAACCCCTACCGTTGAAAGTCTGGAGGTCTGGAACTATTGTACACTACCAAGTTTTCGGCGTTCATATTTCTTTTTATTTCAGAATATTTTGAATTTCAGTGAAAAACATCTGGCTGTAGCGATATCAATTGTAACCCAATTTAACCCATTTAAATTGTAACCACGCTTGACATCGCTTAATTCTGTAAGCGCGTGGTCAGATCAGAGGCATTCCCCTACTTGGTATAGACGTTTAAATGAAATTTTATTTATCTTTAATATAATCTGACTGTTCTAAAATATTACATCACCATGTTCTCAAGATTTTCTTAATAATTATAATTACGGCTGCGCACCGATACCACGAAAAAAGCGAATCTCGGCGAGACACCCGCCGAGACCGAAATAGGGAAGTAACTATAATTATGAACTTCTTTACTACGGATATATATGGGCGATTCTTCCGTAACTGCCTTACTTGGCGGCGTTGAAAAAATACACCTAAATTAAAAATATATTCTGAAGTGTATTAGTGAATTTTAAAGGTATATATGAGAGTAACTGAAAACCAAATACCTATACATAAATATATATATTATAACTTCTATTATATTGCACTATAACTGCTGAAATTTCAGCTCCGTGGCGTGTCCCTTTTGCAAAATGGTAACTTTAATTTAATAATTTTCGGTGAAAATATCATTATTATAACTCAGCCTTTTTCAAGCATAAAGTGTCTATATTTATGAACAATTTAGGTTTATATTGCACTTCATAATACCTTTTTCATACTTAAAAATCTGTAAAAATATTTTGTCCTTCAATTTTTCCAATTTTTGAACGCAATCTGTAGACTTATAATTAAGAAGTCATGTGTTTAGTTATTACGCCTTCTAATAAGTTAAATCTCAATTTTGATCCATTAGCACTAAATCACATGTGAAAAAAGTTTTAAAAAAGAAAAATTTTTGCTTAAAAAAAAATTATTTTTGTGAAAATCGCAGGTGTACAAAAAAAGCGTTCAGTTCCATGTCATTACTGTTATATTACTGTAACAACTATTTGATAGTATTGTTACCATTTTCTTTAAGTTTTCATGTGAAAAAAGCGATCTGCAGAAGGAATAGATTTATTTTGCAATATTGTAGAAGTGAGGTTAGAATAAATGTCAAATTTCAGCTCCATGGTATCACGTAAAATTTCAGCTCCATGGCCTATATGAAGTGTTCAGTGTGCTTCATGCAGAGAAACTTTTTTATCTGTGGTGGTTATTTTAAAATATTATTCTATAAAGTAGTTTAGCAATGCCGGATGACACTGCTCGATCTCGATTTCAAATTATCCAAAAAATAAAACGAAATATTCATTATTAAATATTGTATTTGGTGTTCTTTTATAAAATTTTATGTATGTTAACTAATATCTAAAATACTGTTAGAATATTCAATAATTTATGGATTTATTATTTATTTTTGTTTTAGCAAAATATTAAAAAGAAATTTTTATTTTGTACAATATATTTGCAATAAAAAGATGCGGTTCAGCTCCACATGGCAGCCAATTTTCAAAAATTTGCTATTATTTTCGTATAAATATAGTTGTAGTAAAATCGTTTAAAATATACTTATATTACACCCTAATAAGAAAAATAAGTGCAGAGAAACATTAAATAAAAAAGTTTTTTTTTTACCAAAACTTATCTTGAAATCTGGCAGTTACGCAAGAATCGACCATATATATTTTTTTAAAAGCTATATAATGTATAATTCGACTAACCTTTTTTCAAAAATATTCAATTATAGTTATAAAAAAATAATCATAACGGAAAATGAAAATGTAGATTACTGATCTTTTGTTAACAAGATTATTCAACTGATGATTTAAACCAAAAACCATTTCTAAGATGCAAGTATAGAAGTCGAGGTTGTCGAAGAAGAATGTAAAGAATCGGATTAGAAGTCTCCAACTTATCTTTTTACAATAAATAAGTTAACAATTGTATTCTGCAATGTTTACTATGTTTTATTTTTTCGATGTTTTTAAGATCGAGACAAGACAAGACCACAATTATGAAGGCAATGCCGAGATGATAACAAGCGTGACGATAATGAGACGATACTGAGACGAGACCATCAATTTTCCAATTTTTCGAGACCAAGACGAGACTCTGTAAAATATCGTATCTTATCGTATCGTGCGCAGCCCTAATTACAATAGTTTATGAAAATTACCCTTCATATTTCGTTAGGTTATCGTTTTTCCTACAGATACTTTACAAAAAACATGGGTTTTTTGTGCATGTGTAGTAGAAAATAATTATTTTTGATTTTTTAAATTTTATTTATATTAAACCAAATCGTAAAAAGACATACACTTTTGCTTTTAGTTCTATAAATTAATTTTTCTAATGATTTCGAATGATTTCGGATTTGCCATTTTACTCAAACACAAAATAGTGGATTATCTATTAATGGCAGCATTTAAATTTTTGCAATAAATTTGAGTCAAAAACAATTTTGGGGGCAGTCTGACGTGAATGATTTCGGATTTGACATTTTATTGAAATTAAAAATAGTGGATTATCGATTAATGGCAGCATTTAAATTTTTGCAAAAAATTTGAGTTCAAAACAATTTTGGGGTATTCCGACGTAAATGATTTCGGATTTGAAATTTTATTCAAACTCAAAATGGTAGATTATTGATTAATGGCAGCATTTAAATTTTTGTAATAAATTTGAGTCAAATACAATTTTAGGGGCATTTGGATGTGAATGATTTTGGATTCGACATTTTATAAAAACACAAAATGGCGGATTATCGATTAAAA
Organism: Ganaspis brasiliensis; assembly: GCA_037103525.1. Taxonomy (NCBI): domain Eukaryota; kingdom Metazoa; phylum Arthropoda; class Insecta; order Hymenoptera; family Figitidae; genus Ganaspis; species Ganaspis brasiliensis. The sequence continues at coordinate 543,241 of JAZKLR010000407.1, forward strand.
GCGGCATTTACATTTTTGCAATTCCCAAAGAAAGAAATGTGTTACAAACCGAATTAAATATTTTATAACGTTTAGAATTTTGAATAAATAGAAAATTTATTATTAAAATGTTAAGTGACTTTTGAGATGGTCCTACTTAATTTGGTCTCTGAGGATTCAAGCTACCAAGGTCAGAAGGACCTTGTTTAAATTTTATGGGATCGTTTATCCTCTCCATATAAAAGGATTCGAGCTATCAGCCAACAATAAGGTAAAATTTTGGATTCTGTACTCTGAAAGGAATAGGAAATTTGCAATAATAAAACGGATTCTCTCATTATATGGTTTATCAAATCAAACATCGTTTTTAGTCACAACACAAGGATTCACAAATAGTAGTTGTTTTACATCATTTAAATGTTCAGAGAATTTACAATTTAAAAGAAAAAAAATCAGAACGATACATATTTCTTTTTGACTTACCCTAATCCTTAAAACTACCGTCAAGAGAAGGCGATGATTTAACACATTTGTTTCTTCCTGACGGGCGAAGCCGAAATTTTGTGTGTCACCATTGTGACACTATTGTCTTTTGTGTGACATCACTTCACGACATGCACACCTGGTGGACCCATTGGACTTGGACGGAACGCAGGCACTACACGTGCGGACTGGCCGGTTAAATTACAAGAATGACAATTAACCATGTTAATTGTCATTTCGAATCACGCCGAAACTTCCAGCACATAGCTGATAGTCGTTCGCAAAAGAAAATCGTACAGCAATGGTTTCAGTGTCGTCAGTTACTTTTAAAGAGAAACATCGGAATGTTACCAATTAGGAAATGCGAGGACCAAGGTGGGGGATGAGTTCGGAAGCCAATTCTGAGGTGATTGCCACAGAATTTCTTAACAATTTGGCAAGAAAGGAAATTGACTCAGCAGGTTCAATGACCTGCTGCCTTAAACTTGACTTGCAAACAGAATTGTGCAACAAGTATCGTTCCAAGAAGAATTTTGAAATTGATCATTTCTTATTTTCTTGGTTTATTTAATTTTTCACTGGAATTAGATGTTTTGCATTTATAGAAATTTCCCGGAAACCTTTATGCCTGTCTAGTGCTAAAAGTTAGTTACTTCTAAGCACCAAACTATGGAGTCATTTCCACAAGAGTTAAAACTTGCAATTATATTGTTATTTTTACATGTGTGGCTTGTTTTTTTTTAGCTTGAAACGTAATAACAGCAGGAAAGGTAGGGAGGAAAATCTTTAGGAAAAAGAGACATGACGGCAGTGAAACCTTTGATGCGCTTTAAACATTTATCTCTAGGTAGCGCAGACGTTTACACTTGAATGTGAGAAGTCTCGAATGTGCTTGTACCTGCTACCCGCAAGTCCAATGAAAACGGGTGCAATAGCATATTATTAATTTAGAAAAATATCAAATTTTAGTTGCGTGTGGACATTGTATTTGATACATATTTTATTGTCTTAATTAACGATAAAATATTTATCGACCCGAAAATCACGACACAACTTGTTAATGGTAAGTTGCTATTTGTCAATTTCAGCATTTTTAAGGATTGCTTCATTTAGACCGAGTTCATTTCCCTTGCATTTCGCAATGCTGACGAGTCGGTGTATTATTTCTAAAGTTTGTAAAAAGGAAATCATTTGACTAAACTCAAATGATTTCTTTTTTTATTGATTTAAACATTTTTGTTTTTATTCTTCTTTTCCTATGATAGGGTTTTTATTTTAAATATGATAGGTACTATCATAACAAAATGAAACCAATTTTTTTCAATGTCTAGATTATTAATCACAATACCCCCACTGCAGCCATCAAAGCTACCTGTAAAAGAGTTATTTATCACGGCGATATTAATAACACTAGCACACAAAAAAAATTTCGATTGCCAGGACTGCCATGTGGTAGGTACTCTTCCTTAGGATGTATCTAAAGAGAAAAATGTGGTCCGACCTAAAAGTTAGTTCGTGTTCTCGTGTTCGTGTTAGTTCTTGAAACTAGTTACTCGGAGGTTTTTGGAGTCCCTGATTACGAATCTGATGTTCGTTTTTCAAAATACAAAATGGCGGATCCAATATGCCGGGCGGTATTTAAAAAATTATTTGAAATGCATGAAACTTGTTATTCGGGGGTTTTTGGGATCGCTGATTAAGAATCTGATGTTAGCTTCTAAAAATACAAAATAGGGGATCCAATATGGTGGACAATATTTTAAAACAATCATTTAACATGCCTAAAACTTGGTATTTTGGAAAAGGATCATGTAACGCTTACATGATACTACTTTAAAGTATCTACTTTAAAGACAAAAGCCACCTGTGTTAGCTTATAAGCTACATCAGAAAACGCTATTTTAAATGCAAAAAATATTTATTTAACAATTCACGGGCAGTGCCCTTTCATACATAAGTATTAATATAAGCTAATTCTAGTACAAATCTAGGTAAGTAAACAATAATAACAAATCATTTAAATGGCTACTATGTAAATGCTCTAGTATAAACAATTTTTTAATGCCCTTAAGAATATATCCACAATCGGTTCAAAAAAATTTACATTGTCACAAAAGACATACGCCTCAAGTCTAAGACGCCTGTAAACTGAGTTGGCGCAGTAATTGGTGCGAGAAGTTTTAACATAAAAACGAGGTAATCTCAGTGGCGTATAACTTAAATTCGCTTAAAATCAATGGGCAGTGAACAATTCCATTCATGACTTTATATAAAAAGAACATATCAGCAAATATGAGTCTTTTTCTGAGTAAGGAAATATTAAAAATAGAACGTAAATTTTCGTAGTCATGAGAAAAAAAGTCGTAAGGCGTTCCAGTTTGCCTAGCTGCAAAACGCAGAAATTGATTTTGAATACGCTCAAGCATGACAATATGAGCTTCCTGATATGGAGACCAAATAACAGATGCAAAATCCAATACCGATCTCACAAAGGCAAGGTAAAGAACTCTAAGCGTAGTCAGATCTTTGAAATGCGTAGAGTTTCTAACCACAAAACCAAGGGATTTCGCAGCCTCACTACAAACATTGGATATGTGCTCATCAAAAGTAAAATCGCTACATAGTAATACCCCAAGGTCGCGAATCCTCTCCACCCTCGTCAATCTCTCATTGCCAATGAAATAATCATAGATTCGAGGTACTATACTGCGTGAAAAAGAGATAATAGAACACTAATTTAAGTTTAATGACATACTGTTAAGCCTGCACCATTTAAAAAAGTTATTTAAATCTTCCTCTAATTGTTGATATTCGTAAACAGATTTAATTTTTTTAAAAACCTTTAAATCGTCTGCAAAAAGAGAAAAATGAGAATGTTTGAAAACCATTTTTATGTCATTAATAAATAAAATAAATAAGAGAGGACCGAGATGCGAACCCTGGGGAACACCAGAGGAAGCTAAGTAGTCATTAGAATAAACATTGTGGACACGCACAGTTTGCACTCTACCAGTTAAATAATTAAATATCCAGTCGACTAAAGCATGAGAGATACCCATTGAACGCAATTTTAATGCAAGTAACATATGATTGACCTTGTCAAATGCCTTTGCAAAATCGGTATAGACAGCATCAATCTGCCATCCAGATTCAAGCGTTGTTAAAATATTACTAGAAAAAATGCTCAAATTTGTGACAACTGACCTTCCGCGTACAAACCCATGCTGCTCATCTATAATATAACCTTGAGTGGCCTGATATAAATAGTCAGTAAAAATTGATTCAAAAATTTTTGCTATTGAGTTTAACAACGTTATTGGTCTATAGTTTTTTATGTCATTTTTATTACCACTTTTAAATATAGGAGCAACAATACCTTTTTTCCAATAAGTTGGGAAAACTTTTTCTGCAATGGATTTATTAAATAGAATAAAAAGAGGTTCTACTAGAGAAGAGCAAGATGATTTAACAAAAAGTGGAGGAATCAAGTCATAACCAGATCCTTTGTTTACATCGAGTCTATCTATTTTGTTCTTAATATCTCGTCTCGTAATGTGAACAGCTTGGAGGTCTACATTTTTAGTAATACCCGCGCCAACATTTAAATTATCATGAAAATTATTACTATTGCTCGTATGAACCCAATGAAAAAATTCAGCAAAGACGTCAGCGATACTTTTTGGATCATTAAGTGTGACATCATCAAAGATCATGCTATTTGGTACGCGGTTTTCATTCCGAATAGAATTTATGTATTTCCAAAAAAATTTTGGTATGGATTTGATTTGACGTTCAGTTTTACATATATAATCATTATAACAATTTACAGACAAAATTTTACATTTTGCTCTTAGTTCAGAAAAAATTTCATAATCAGCATGACTCCTTGATGATTTATATTTAAGATGAGCAGATTTTTAGCAAAAATTAATGACCTGAGTTCAGCATTAAACCATGGCGGAAAAGTTAATTCCCGAAAAATCTTTAATGGAACCAAAAACTCAATAGCATCATAAATGTGCTTGTACAAAACGTCAATATCAGCCTCAACACTGAGAAAATTTGAGGAATTAAACCAATCAATATTATCAAGAAACAATTTAATAGCCGAATAATTTGCAGCTTTAAAATCATAATTATAAGAAACAGAAGGGACGTTAACAAAATCATTATTTCTGACAGGTTTAAATAGTTCAAGTAACAATGGAGGGTGAAAGCTGTCGACAGGGAGCATTGGATCATCAGAAATAGACAAATGATAATTATAGTAGTTAACAAAAATAAGATCAAGTAAAGAATCATGCAAGTTCAAAAATTATTAATCAGAGTCAATTTAAGATAAATCAGAATATTAATAAAAATATTTAGAATTTGATAGTGTTTACCCAGTAATCCAGAATTAACAAAACAAGACAGCCCCGCCTCACAATTCCCCCTCCATGTCAAAAATGGCACATTAAAGTCTCCAAACAGAAGGAGACTATCAGAGGAAAAAGATGCCAAAATATTTTCAATTATACGACACATTTTAGTATATATATCTACCGATGCACTTGGTGGTATATAAAAAACTCCAATTATAAATACTTGCGCTCCCCATAATAATTTAACAAATAAATGCTCTAAAGTATTACCGAAAGTGTCAATGCGGGTGAAACGTAAATTTCTCCTTACAGCTACAAGCATCCCACCACCTCGTAGATTACTGCTAGTGCCCGCACACCTGTCGAATCGAAAGGTATCGAAATCACTTAAGCCTAGTTCCTGAGAGTTAATACCTAAAGTAAGCCATGTCTCGGTGAAAATAATTACATGATATAAAATAGAGATAACCGATTGCCGCAATAGATGTAATTTAGTTCGTAAACCTCTTACATTCTGATAGTATAAGGTGAATGAAGAGCACAAGCAGTTACACTCAGAGGCTTGACGGGTGGGGACAACGTTTATCTCACCATCTGACTGAGACGCACAATTCCCAGAAACTACAACTCTACAGGCTGAGTCATCCCTCGATTCACAATAACTGGCTTGCCTCGACGGTACACCAGTTTTACAGAATCTCCCTGCAGTAGGCGTTCCTCTAGTTGAACCTTTATGGCACTGATTTCCTCCAATTGTGACTTGGTCCTGTCGAAGGTCATCCACAGATCCTTCAGGTTCTCTGCGCATTTTTGATCCTTTTTGATTTTCAGGAAGGCACGATGAAGCATGTGTGCACTCTCTACTGATTTGCAAACGATCTTCAGAGGTCGTGGCTTTTGAAGCTCTCCTTGTGGTGCCTGCAACAGATTTCCGAGTCTGAATATACGTGCACCATCAAGAAGGTCAGGAGAAACCGAGCCATCCAATCGAGCAAGCAATAGTTTTTTTAAGTTTTCTTCACAGACTTTTTTAGGTACATTTCTGACAGATGCAACATCGGATGAAGAAACAACATTCTCAGGAAGCCCAAACAACACAACATTCTTTTCTCGGGACAGTCTATCCTTTATTTTGCCAAACCAATCTTCCACCAAATTTTTATTAACAATCTGATTCGTATTAGGCAAATCATAAGCAGCTATAATACCTTCAGCAGCTGATAATCTTTGGGTCAGATCATTAATAGTTGCTTCCTGGTTAATTATTTTAGTCTGGTGGTCTGCTATCCTCGTTTCGTGGTCCTCTATCTTTGCCTCGTGTATGTCGATTCTAGTGATGGCAGTGTCAACTTTTAATTCCAACCCATCTATTTTGCTTGAAACCAAATTAATTGCATCAGCTGATGCAAGAGTCGATTGCATTTCTACCATGACACCTCTGTAAGAGCATCTCCAGACCCTAATACTGGCTGTGTAGACGAGTTGCCAAGACTAGGAGAAGGCGAGCGAGAACGGGGTTTACAGCACTTAGTATAAGATCCGTCAGGTAATTTCGACGTTCTATCCGCACAACTACGATGACACGGCGATTGACACTTTGTACAAACTACACCACCAACATTTCCGTGCACACCATGCAATTTCTCGCCATAGAAAGGCTATTATTCGCCATAATAACCTCAAATCAAGCACGTGTCAAGAGTCACTTATAGGTTAGGAAACCCGGCTCAAGGAAAATACTCAAAAATAGTAATCAGGAAAACAGTTCAAGTAATAAAAAAGTGCAATCCACGTCAATAAAGATAAAACATTTCGAGGACAGAGAAATACACCTCGAAAAATGACTTTTAAGATAGACAATCCGATGAAATTGACGAGAGCGAAAAGAACGACCGTATCAACGCGCAGCCATTTTATGATATTTATAAACTTACAAAAGCACATAACGGATACCGAAATTTTTTTTACAATAAACATCATCATGATAAAATTAAACGATTACTTGTCAAGAGATTTAAATTCATAATCAACAACCCCGAAAACTTCAAAGTAACACGTTTCAAGCGAGTTCAATAGATTTTAAAAAATTTGTCCCCTATATTGAATCCATTATTTTGAATTTTAAAAATCAGACTTTAGATATTTAACTAGCGAATTCAAAAACCTTCTAGTAATAATTTTCAAGCGAAGTCAATGAATTTTAAATAATTCGTGCTCCATACTGGATCCACATTTTTGAATTTTGAAATTTAGACTTTTGATTCGTAATCAGGAACCCCAAAAACCTCCGTGTAACAAGTTCCAAGCATTTTTTTTACCGTCCGCCATATTGGTTTTGCCATTTTTTATTTTAAAAACTAACATCAGATTCGTAATCAGCAACCACAAAAACCCCCGTGGCAGAAGTTTCAAGCATATTTAATGATCTTTTTTAAATAATGTCCAGCATATTGGATCCACTATTTTGAATTTTGAAAATCAGACTTCTGATTCTTAATCAGCGACCCCAAAAAACCCCGAGGATCAAGTTTCAAGGAAATCCTAACAATTTTTATAAAAATCCACCATTTTAGATTTGCCATTTTAAATCGGACATTTTTAATTTTTTTTATATATCCAATTTTTATGTTATTAAAGTCACTTAATCAAAACCAACATCCAGAAAAAGCGAAAATTCAGTTTCATATATCGAAATTAAGTAAATTCTCATAGAAATCAATTTCACAAACTTCATCCCCCCACCATTCCTATAAAAAGAGAACACGAACTAACTTTTAGGTCGGACTACATTTTTCTCTTTAGATACATTTTAAGGAAAAGAACCTACCACATGGCAGTCCCGGCAATCGAAATTTTTTTTTGTGTGCCGGTGTAATCCAAATCCAAATTGCTCTGAACCTAATTGTCAATTAACAATTTCTTTAGAAGACTTTACTTTACATAAAGAAAAGGAAGAACTGCCATATGTCATTTAACACGTATCACCGTTAAATTTGTTGCAAAGATTTTAAATGGTAGATGGATTTGTACCAGAGGATATGCACTTTGCTCGTTTAGGTATAACAGAATAATTTACAGAATACTGGGTTCGGAATTTAACTACCGCTAATTTAAAAACAATAGACAAACTGCTTGAATCTATTTCAGTGCCTCATCAGTTTATGCGTTTGACAAGATCTCTGAGTGATAAAGCGTATTGGAAAGCAAAAGAGTGGGAAAATTTTATCTTGTATTTTGGTATACCGATTATGGGATTATATATAGATAAAAAGTTTTTGACACATTGGGCCCTTTTTGCTTAAGCATTCTATATATCATTAAAACCAACAATTAATAGAGTAGATTTAGAGCGTCATGAGTATCTATGCAAACAATTTCTAATCGGTGTTAAAAAGCTTTATTCAAAAGCAGCCATGACATCTAATGTTCATCTAGTATTTCATTGGTCTAGAAGTCTAGAAATGTTGTGTCCATCATGGACTCACAATGCTTTTCCATTCGAAGCAGGGAATGGAAAATTACTAAAAATGATCTCAGCTGCAAACGGTGTGACAAACCAAATTTGTAGAAAACTTGCTATGCGTCAGAGTGATTTGCTTTTGTCGAACAAAATACTTCCTAAATCTTCACCGCAAGTAAAAAGGTATTGCTTTAATTTGCAGAATAGAAGCACACACAAAGAACCTATAAAACTGACTCACGTAGATTTTTTGGAGCTCTAAAGAGTATAAATCCAAATTTGTCTAAGAAACGCAAATTAACTTCTGAGGCATTATCTTATAAAAAAATGGTAAAAGATAAGTGTCTCTATTCTTGCAAACACAATGTATATCCATATCTTCATAAAAAAATTGGTTTCAAAAGAGCTCTTGTTGCAGTATCTATTGAAAAATTGGAAAACATTGCAGTATTCCTAAAAGTACGGGATACTGAATATGTTTGTTCGGTACCTAATTCATTTTATTTATGAATTTAAGGACATGTGATAGAGAATGACGTCAAAAGCGCGGGTCAATATTGCATTCTTGGTTTTCGTTTGTCTCCTCCAAAAAAACGAATTTCGGGATGAAACTTGGTAGATGGGAGGTTTATGTGATAAGGAATTCGGATGTGGTCCAAGTTTTGAATTATTTGATTGTTTTCTATGGTTTTTCTGATCTTGAAAATCCTCATATTTCAAATGATATTTGCCTTCAAGATGGCGGCGCAAGGCAGATGGCTGGGTGGAAAGGGAACAAGTTCCGGCCGTAATACAGCGCCCAAAGCGGGAGCTTAGAAAAGTAGCATTTAGTTGGTAAAACAGTCCTATTTATAATTGGGAACGGTGGTCGTGACGTCATCGTGACGTCAAAAACCAAGATGGCCGGAGGAAATAGGTCGCTTTGACAGGTTTGCATGGCAAATGGTCAAAAAATTGAAAGTTTTTATATTTTAATATACATAATGCGTCTCTCTCTGGCTGAAATATGTTCTTTTACAAATTCAACACCTTCTAGTAGAAATTTCATTGAAGGAGAAAAACTTTTAAATGCCGAGCACGTTATTTTTTGTGGTAAAACTATGGACAGTGTTCAGTCAACAAAATTTATTGCATTCTGCCTTTAAACGTCAAACATGAAAGACAAACCTCACGAAATAAACGGTTCTGTATCAATGTGTAGCAAAATAGAAAACATAGTTTGTTCGTGCAAAGCTGGATTGAGCAAAAAGTGCAAGCACTGTGTTGCTGTTTTTTTGTACCTAAGCAGGTTAGTAAAAAATTTTTAGGTTAGGCAATACAAGATTTATATAAATATAATTTTAATGAAGTAAATAGCATTGATTCGCACTTAAAATGTTTTTATATTTTTTTATGTTGTAGAATAAATATTAGTGAACTTGGCATGGTATCATCAACTGATAAAAAATGTTTGTGGAAAATACCACATACAAAATCACTGGAGAAGTATGTTCCTGTTCCTCTCAGTGAGCACAAATGTTTACAGGAGAAATTCATGAAGGAGTATTCTATAGAAATATCCAAGGAAGGAAGAGAGAAAATACATGAACTTCTGGTCATCAATAATCACGAATCAGCTCTGTTTGAACACATGTATGGATAATTAGAAAAATTATTTATTTATATGACCACAACTTTTTATCGAATCAATTTTGAGGCATAGAAAATTATTTTAATTATGTAGGGAATTTATAGAAAAGGAATATTTAATTTACTTTATATTTTTATACAACTATATTTACAATTGATTTTATATTTAAGCAAATTATTTTTACACATTATTATTTGCTGATATTTACAAAACTTCTACAATATTTACACAATTAATAATTAATTTTTTACAAGAACGATGTTTACTTTTTATTGTACTACGAAATTAAATTAATTGATGATATGTTATAATTATACTTTGAAAATTACATTACAATTATAAAATACAATTCATTAGGTCCGGGAGACGAGAGCCTATACTTCCAGAAGAGAATAACAATTCTGTAGAGGTTGATTGTGATCAATTAGACAATATTTTAAAAATTCAAACATCGGAATGTATGTTAAATTAAGCAAGAACAGAGCCAATGATACCTCTTAAAGACTGTTGTGCCGCTTTATTAAATTCGTTGTCCAACGATACTTCAATGATTTGTAAAATTACTTTGCAAAATAGAGCACAGTGGAAGACTGAGAGGCAGTTTCGGATTACTGGTTCACGTTGTTACGGTTTGTTCCCTTATTCTAGAAATAAAAAGGCAAATTGGGAAATAAAATCTGCAAAATACTTTTTTTCAAAGCCATTTTCTAAAACACTAGCTATGAAACATGGCATAGAAAATGAACATTTAGCAAGAGAAACTTATGAATCATTCGTGGGTTTAAAAGTTTACCAATTAGGCTTAGTTGTATCAGCAGAAAATCCATGGCTAGGATATAGCCCTGACAGGGTTACTATAAATGTAAATGTCGAACCAAGATTAATTGAAATTAAATGCCCAGTAGCTGGAAGTACAAAAAATATCAGCGAAGTTCTTCCATCTATAAAATATTTATCTGAAGACCTTAAACTTAAACAAAAATCATCTTATTATGCTCAGATTCAGTTTGGAATGGCAATTTTAAACATTCCCAAAACCGATTTTATCATGTATGCGTCTTTTGATAATTCTTTTTTATTAATTGAAATTGACTTTGATATAGAATTTACAACAAGTATGTTAATGACCTTAAAGGAAGTTTATTATAACAAAATGTTACATAAAATTTGTATTGTCAATGGAACAGAATAAATTATAATTTATATTAAATTATCTCCAAATATATTTGTGTATTAATATTAATAAACATTACATCAAATGTATCTTATGTCTTTATTATTTAAAAAAAATACTTTTTACTCATTGAATTTATCATCCTTAAAAATCGGAGAGCTTAAATTAACAATAGCACACAAGATTAACATGATTTTTTCGCTTTTGGCTTCCAAGCACGAAGACATTTTACCTCCCAAAATGCTAAAAACTTTGATCCGTTGGTTAAGTCTTTCAACGTGGACCCTTGCGCTTGCAATACTTGCAGTTCCTAAGGCATCAGTTGCTGAAAACTGTGGTTTTCTCAAAAAAGAGGATCTTATTAATTTTATATTGTTATCCGAACATATTTCATCAATTGAAAAACCTTTATCAATCATAATTTCTGAATTTTCTTCCAAACGTTGTATTAAACCGCTCTGTTCTAAATTGATTTGTCTGACGCTCTACCTCCGTAGGCTTTAGAGACAAAAGAGATTATTCCACCTGGTGATACACCTGTCATAAATTTAATCGTATTTCTTCACTTGTAGTGTGAATAAGTTGTGACTTGACAACACAGATTTTTCGGTTTTGTATTTCGATTTTTGTACAGTCGAAAATGATAATTGTGTCAGAATAATTATCAAAACAGTGTGGTATATTTCGAACAACTTCATCTTTGGATGGAAAATGTATGTAACGTTTTAAAATTCCACACAAAATATCTAACATATTTCAAATAATGTCTGAACAATATCTCTCAGTTACACTTGGAAATAAAATTGAAAGAAATGCATAACTCAGATTTTGCTTTAATTTTAAAAAAGTCATTAAAACTCTACCTCTTATTCTCAAAACGCCTGTGTGGTTCTTTAATAAAGGAGCAGCTATTGTAACTGAAGCAACAATATTGTTAAATAATTTTAAATTTGGAATTCCAGTCGCAGTGCTTAATTCCTGATCACTTTTAAGAAAATTAAAAAAATGATTGTCAAGTAAATCACCACTTGTCACTTGCACTTCAACATTTTTCATATTACTTTTTGTCGATTTGCTATCTGTCTCTTGTATTGTTATTTTTTCTTCAAGAACAGGACCATCAAAATTATTTACATCCACATGTATATTCCTTTCCTCAGAAAATATTTCGCCTTTTTCAAGACTATTATTAACGTTCGCATTTAAAAAACAATCACAATCAGTTAGATCTTCTTCTTTATCGTTTTTACTATATTTTTCTTCGCCCTGCTCTGATCCAAGTTTTCTATTGTCATTTTCCGGTTTATCAACTTCCACACTTGACTTTGATAAATTTACTGACGGCACTTCTGTTTCATTATTTTCTTTTTTTTTTTATAATTTGAAGTAGATTTTTTTTCACGCTGTTCTAATCGAAGTTTTCTATCATTTTTCGGTTTATCATTTTCTACACTGGACTTGGGTAAATTTACTGACGGCACTGCTGTTTTTTTTAAATATCTTGATTTTGCAGGACAGTCTACAAATATTTTTAAAGTATGTAAAAATTAATTAATATTATTAAAAATAATATTATGAATAAAATTTATTGTAATTGTTAGAAGTATAAAAGATTGACAGGTCAACCTAACCTAGTTTTTAATTGAAAACCTAAATGGTAACTTTCTAAGATGGAAGAATGAATCGTATTTTAAATAAAAAAAATGAATAAAATAAATAATTGCTTTAACAGATAAAATACAATTTTTAATAAATTACCTGGCCCAGTAAACAAAGTATAATCTTCTTTCGTAAAGTGGAGAGAACAAACTAGCATGCTATCACTTACTTTTTTACTTATTCTTAATACTCTTTCCCACAATAATCTCCTGTCAATTGATTTAATTGTACCAAATTTATTTTCAAAATCAACATTTGTATCTCCAGTTTTTGGAAACTTATGAAAACTGACATTTGAGTCCCGGCACTTTTTGCTATTACATCCAAAAACTGAGCAAAAAACTTTGCTTTTAGATTTTTTATTACCAATGTTTAAATATACCCTCATAACAAAAGGATATCCGGCAGATATCCGACGGATATTGGATAATTTGCACGGATATCCTGAAAACGTCCTCAGAATGTCCTGGGACATCCTTAGGATGTCTATCGGATATTGTAATTTCCGCTCTCTCAGATATCCTGAAAATATCCTGATATGGATTTTTTCTGGATATTTGTAATTCAAACTAAATATCCTAAAGATGTCCTGTGGATATCTTGTGGATATCTGCAGGATGTTCTATGAATATCCTGAGGATGTCCAAAAGATATTCTCAGGATGTCCTGCAGATATCCTCAGGATGTCCCACAGATATCCTTCTACCGCCCAGCATAAAATTAAAAATAAATATGAATATAAAAATCAAAATTAATTACCCAAGATTAATACTGTTTATTATTAACTTATATTACACTTATAAATTTTTGAAAAACACTTAAACACGCATTTTTGTAGAAATTAAGTATCGCAACGCTTGGGGGGATTCGAACCTTCATACTAATGCACCGAAGTCTAATACCATGACCACTTTGCTATACGCTCTGGACAATCTTAATTTATAAAGGTTCCTATATGGTACCGCTAAGAAAGATGAAAATTTAAGAACTGATAATTTTATCAATTTATTGAACATTCACAAATTTTAATTAATACTATTTATGTAGCTTACGTGCTAAAACAAGAATTCGAGAAAAACGATCTTAAAGTTAACAAATTAATATTGATACTTCTTCACGCTTTAACGGCTTTAAACTCCTTACTCAGGTGTTTTTGGGGTCGCTGATTGCGAATCCGGTGTTAGTTTTTGAAAATTTAAAATAGCGGATCCAATATGGCAGAAAAAAAAAATTAAAAACTTATCAGATTCGCTTAAAACTGTCTTCTCGGGGATTTTCGAGGTCGCTGATTACGAATCTAGCAAATTCAACATGTCCGCAAAAAATTAAAAACTTATCAGATTTGTTTAAAACTTTTTTAAGCGAATTCAATAAATTGTGTAATCCGCGACTTCAAATAAGTTACAATTATCGAGTTTCAAGAGAATTTGTCGATTGTTAAAATCTTCATTGTTACTGACGCACTCGTATTCAGTTTCTTGTATTGTATCCTTACACTCAAAGGTTTTTCGCGTAAGTTACTACTTTTGGATTACTAAACAAATAACAATAAATAAGTGAGTTTACAAATGTCATAATTCATATCGCGTTAGTCGTCTTCTGACGTTACGTTTCACTCCGAGTTCAAGAAATTTAAGTACCATTGCATGCTGATTTCTCAAAAACTATAATTCGCAATCTCAGTGCGACAAATACAGTGGATTTTGGGGTCAACTTATTGAAAACGCCATACTATTGGATCCGCCATTTTGAATTTTAAAACCCTGATGCTAGATTCGTAATCAGCGAACCCCAAAATCCCCGAGTTTAAAGCGAATCCGATAAGTTTTTAATTTTGTCAGCTATATTGGATCAGCCATTTTGAATTTTAAAAAATTAACACCGGATTAGTAATCAGCGACCCCAAAAACCTTACAGGAAGGAATTTTAAGCGATTTAAATAAATTTTTTCCCCGTTTTCCAGATTTTTAAAAAACAGTTTTTTTTCGCAAAAGTAGGGTAGAAAAATTGGTGGTTTTACCACCAATTTTTGAGATTTCCAACAATAACTCTTAAATCAGAGTGGGTAAATAGAAAAACTAAGTTGCGGTTAAAAGATTGATCCTTTGGCTACATTTTATTATTAACACACAATTATCGATCTCTTCTAGATTCCGAGCTACAACCGTTCTACATAACCCTTCCAATTGGTGGTTTTACCCCAAGTGTTGGGGTAAAACCACCAATACCATTTTTTCACAAAAAACCATCAAAATTAATAAATAATAATTACGCAACAACTATTAGTACCAATATAAACATTTTTGTAATTAGTAAAATTTACTTTAAATAAAATATTGCAACAAAATAAAATTATGATTGATTAATTAAAAAAAATAGAATTTTTTAGTTTTTTTCAAACTATATTATAAATACTAGTTTTTTTTTTGTGTATAACTTGAAAAAATGTTGAAAACTAAAGGTGAGGCCAGAATAGAGAAATTTACATGTTGGACCCACATGTAGATTCTTCTATTCTGACCTCACAAAAAAAAATAATAAACTCATAAAGAGCGCAAAAAGACATTTATAGATTGTCTGAGTGCCGCGTTGGTGATTTTGCCCCAAATCCAGATTTTAAAGAAAAACACAATAAAACTCTAAACACTTACGAAATTGTTAAATAAACAACATAATCACACTTGCAGCATAATAATAATTAAAATAATTCGATATAATAGTAATTAAATGAAATATATTAAATATCTAAAAGTCGAAAATGTCCGAGGTAATAACTTGACATTTGGCATTCTTCCGAGTATCTTAAAGTCGGATCCGTAGACTACTACCTGCGAGAGAGGTGAGTTTGTACATGGGTACATTTTTCCTCCCTGTATTGCGGCCATCTCGATTATGCCCTTTCTACACGTCAAACTGTACCATTAGAAAGTTAGTCAAATAGTGAGTTGGAGGCTTTTATATTTATACTAAAATGGGATATAAATGTTAAAAATTGTTGAAAATAGTGAAAATTACTTTTAAAAAAATTTGTTTATTTACAGAGGTTTAATTTATTTTAAGTGTGAGTTTAAATTGTTTGTGCGGTTTATGTGGTTATGATTAAAAAGAAAATAAGTGAAAATGATATATTTATTTATTTTTTAGTTTGCTTATTTATTAAAAAGATATATGTTAATTCAAGTGAGTGAATTTGGAAAGCGGCTTAGGATTTGTAATAAATATATCTGAGGTATGTTAATAATTTAATAATTGTAAACACGTTGAGGTTATATTCTTAATTATGATCTCTTTATAAACAGTTTATAGTAATAATAATTGTTAAAATAATTATTATTCATTTTTGGAACATTATAATAATAAATGTATAAAGATAAGAATGTTTTAAGTTGTTTTCTTTTTGTTAAAATAATATTAATTTGTGTATAATTGAAAAACGTTTTGAAAATATTGTAAGATTTATTTATTTAAGTGTTAAATATTTTATTATTTGTAAATGTCTACAACTGTTTTTGAATTTTCTGTAGTTTGAATATCAAAAAACGTTTTTAAAATCGTAAACATCGCTATGCATTTTTAGGTTATGTTATTAGTTATTATAAATTATATGATTTTGTCATAAAAAATTATGAATAATAATTGCTATTATTATTATTATTGTTTATATACGCTTTGTCAATTTGTTTTCTGGACTATACTTATTATTATTTTTAAATTATTGAAACGTTTGATTAGTGATGCATTATTTTTTAATCCTTTAGATGAGTTTAATAGAATTTTATTTCCTCATCAGAACATTAATGGTCAATTAAAATATTATTGTATTATTATAATATAATAAATTTTCATGATGAACCTTTATTTTTTAAATTTACATAATATAACCTACCTTTATTTTTAGAAAATTTAAATTTTTTAAAAAAAGTAAATGATTTTCATACTTTTGATGATAAAGAATTAATATTTTTTTTAATTAGAGATATCATTTGTTGATTTAAATTTAAAATAAAAATAAATAAATAAAAACATTTTATTGAATGGTATAAAGTGACAATAAGTTAGGTATTTCGGTTATAATGTGAATATTTACTAATTTGTATTTATCTAATTATTGTCTTCTATTTTACAGATGTAGCGCAGAAAGTGTCATGGTAAACAATTAAACGGACATAAATAAGTGCAACAACAGAATCTTGAAGAAGCATTCAGTTTCATTTTCCAGGCATTCTATTCTTTCAATTTGTTCTAAAGGAAGTTGAAAAAGAAGAGGAATAAATTTGGCATTTTGTTTTAGCTGTCATATCACAGTCAACAACTTCTCAGAAAAATATTGAAACTTTAGGTAAGTTAAAATTTTTACTTTGTTATTTATCTATTTTTTAATTTTCTTATTGTTATAATATTCGACAATTAAACTTTTTTTAAAGTTTAAATTTAACTAATCAAAATTTTTTCCTATTTTAATTACTTAAATATATTAAATTTTTAATCAACTTAAAATTCAGTTGTTCTATACGTCAATTTATTCCAACTTTAAACCATACAAATTGTAATTAATACAAATTTTAATATTTACTAAACTGAAATTGCTTTTGAAATTTAATAAACAAAGTTATAGTATCATAAATAACAATTTCTAAATGAGTACTGGCTTTGTGTTAAAATTTTTTTCTTTTTTTTGTCTGATCAATTTTCTTTCTTTTTCAGGCCTTTTTAGGTATTTTACATTGAAATATACACGTACGTATATTTGCACGGAAAATGGAACGGAAATGGTTCCCAGGGACAACTCACCAAATTAGAACCATCAAATCATGCAGTTGTAGATTGCTGAAAATGGAAATTGATAAATCTAAATTTTTTATTTAAAAATAACTTTGCAGTTTTTATTAATGTAAAATAATTTATTCAAAGTACTTAAAAAGAACCAAAATTCTAAAAAAAAATTAAAAATTAAATTGATTTTTAGATTCTGTGCAGAATAACAATAAAGCAGAGGCTCCAAGAAAAAATAAGCAATGACCAGGAAAAAGGAGCATCCGACATTTACGCCATCTAAAAATCTTCCAGTGTTTTTTCTTTTCAATACGAATGCCTCAAGAAACTTGGTGAGGCTTCCATTACGTATCTAAAACAAAACAAAAATCGTTTTTAGAAAACAATTTCATACAAGGGGGTATTCCAGTTATATATACTTGTTAGGGTATCTATAAGTTCAACTTTCTGTTCACTTCCTCTAGACATTACTTTATACCATTAGAAGACATCTTCTTCATTCAATTTATTCAATTTATAGGCGAAACTAAATATTTGAAGGAAAACAGAAATTTCTTTAAACATTATTTTTCATATACCACTAACGTTTCTATTCTTTAAAATGATTTTCCTTGTCATCTGTTTAAACACTTAAAGGACATCTTCCTCAGAACATTCCTACAATTTATACCTGAAACAAAATTAAAAAAAAAAAAATTGTTTTTCAAAATATATTTTGTGTTATTTCACCAACAGTTCCTTTTATCGGGTTGATTTCGCTTCTGATTACTTTATAATCTTAAAAGACATAGTCGTCAGTCAACTTCTGCAATTTATACCTGAAAATATGTTTTTTAATAAAATAAGATTTTTATTCAAATTGTATTTCTCGTTATTCCGCCAACAGTTACTTTTTTCGGGTTGATTCCTTCTCTGATCACTTTAAACTCTTAGAAGTCAATTTACTGTGTACATTTCTTTAATAATCTAATCTTTTTTTTTAAAAAATAAGATTTTTCAAAATTTATTTCTTGTTTTTCCACCAACCTAACTTTTATTAATTTAGCACATGAGCAAAAATTATTTTTATAAACTGACAAATATTTTCTAAATTACTTTTAATTATTTCAGTTTGGGGTAACTTTCGGGGGTTGGTAACCCTTTTTATCATCTTGAATAATTAAAAAGTACCCTCCCACGTCCCTTCCATTAATTTAAAAAAAGAAGAAACTTTATTTGTATAATCTGATAATTTCTATCAAAATTAATTTTGATTATTTTACATTGGGGATACTTTTAAGGGTTGTTAACCCTTGTTATTATCTAAAATAATTAAGGAATTAAAAGAAGTCACGTAGGAGCACTACGTGACTTCTATTAATTTAGAAAGGAAGCAAAATTTGTTTGTATACTCTGATTATTTTTATCAAAATTAATTTTCATTATTTTACTTTGGGATCGCTTTTGGGGGTGGTTAACCCATTTTATCGTCTTTTAGGGTTTATCTATCTTTGTGTTTTTGTTTATTTTGAAAGTGAAATTAAATTTTTTTATATTTCATCTTGCTTATGACTCGCTCTCCCGAGGATTGGCGAACCATCGAGATCTTCATACATTACGTTATGAGGGTCAAAGACCTCGATGGTCGCCAAAGAATGGAGGTCCCGTAGAATAAGGGAGAAAGTCGTTTCAGCGACAGAGAAGGGGATATAAGACTACTCCCGATGGCAATACGCGCGAAAAGTGCTAGCCGGGAGTGGTCCTAAGGTCCCCAATTAAGGGTGTGTTTTTAGCGGGTCGGCAGAACATCGCCACCCCCGCATAACCCTGTAGTACGGGCTACAGGGTACCTGAAGGCAGGTTTTCACATCTCTCGCAAAAAAAAAAAAAATAAGTGTAAGGTAAAAATAGAGAATTTTTTTGAGTTGGTTCATTGCCCTGGAAAAATCTATAAACATGTTATGAACAGAATTTCATCAACTTTTAATTAACATTAATTACAGGCAGAAAAGTGCAATTTATATATTTAATTTGATCTCTACTTATTCAAATCTAAAACAACTTAAAACTCCCCTAAAAAGTGGACCCAAAGGCAATTAATCAAAATAATTCTAAACAATATTTTCAACTTTCACAAGAAAAATTTAATCAAGTTCTAAATAGATCTAAGGTACATGGGAGGACATTTACTAAATATTCAAGTCTATAACGATTTAAAACAATCTAAGAAAATCCACTTATAGAAAAAAAAAATATATACATCAAAGACACATTATCTATTTTGAAAAAAAAATATAACCAAGTTGTAAATCGATGGGAGGTACACGAGAGGACATTTTCTAGATATTCAAGTCTCTAAAGATTTAAAAATACCCTAGAAAATCGACCAATAAAAAAAATTAAAAAATAAATTAAAGACACATTATCTATTTTAAAAAAAAAAAATATAACTAAAATGTAAATCGATGGGAGGTACATGGGAGGACATTTCCTAGATATTCAAGTCTCTAAAGATTTAAAAATAACCTAGAAAATCGACCCATACAAAAAAAATTCGAAAATAAATTAAAGACACATTAACTATTTTAACAAAAAAAATATAACCGAGTTGTGAATCGATGGGAAGTACATAGGAGGACATTTCCTGAATATTCAAGTCTATAAAAATTAAAATATACCCTAGAAAATCGACCGATATAAAAAAAATTCTAACATAAATTAAAGACAAATTATTTATTTTGACAAAAAAAATATAACCAAGTTGTAAATCGTTAGGAGGTACATGGGAGGATATTTCTTAGATATTCAAGTCTCTAAACATTTAAAAATACAATAGAAAATCGACCTATATAAAAAAAATTCCAAAATAAATTAAAGACAAATTATTTATTTTAACAAAAAAAATATAACCAAGTTGTAAATCGATGGGACGTACATGGGAGGACATTTCCTAGATATTCAAGTCTCTAAAGATTTGAAAATACCCTAGAAAATCGACCCATAAAAGAAATTCAAAAATAAATTAAAGACAAATTAATTATTTTAACAAAAAAAATATAACCAAGTTGTAAATCAATGGGAGGAACATAAGAGGTCATTTCCTAGATATTCAAGTCTCTAAAGATTAAAAAATACCCTAGAAAATCGACCCATATAAAAAAAATTTAAACATAAATTAAAGACACATTATCTATTTAAAAAAATATATGACAATGTTGTAAATCGATGGGAGATACATGGAAGGATATTACCTAGATATTCAAGTCTCTAAAGATTTAAAAATACCCTAGAAAATCGACCCTTATAAAAAAAATTCAAAAATAAATTAAAGACACATTATTTATTTTGACAAAAAAAATATAACCAAGTTGTAAATCGATGGGACGTACATGGGAGGACATTTCCTAGATATTCAAGTCTCTAAAGATTTCAAAATACCCTAGAAAATCGACCCATAAAAGAAATTAAAAAATAAATTAAAGACACATTATCTATTTTAACAAAAAAAAAATATAACTAAAATGTAAATCGATGGGAGGTACATGGGAGGACATTTCCTAGATATTCAAGTCTCTCAAGATTTAAAAATAACCTAGAAAATCGACCCATACAAAAAAAATTCGAAAATAAATTAAAGACACATTAACTATTTTAACAAAAAAAATATAACCGAGTTGTGAATCGATGGGAAGTACATAGGAGGACATTTCCTAAATATTCAAGTCTATAAAAATTTAAATATACCCTAGAAAATCGACCGATATAAAAAAAATTCTAACATAAATTAAAGACAAATTATTTATTTTGACAAAAAAAATATAACCAAGTTGTAAATCGTTAGGAGGTACATGGGAGGATATTTCTTAGATATTCAAGTCTCTAAACATTTAAAAATACCATAGAAAATCGACCTATATAAAAAAAATTCCAAAATAAATTAAAGACAAATTATTTCTTTAACAAAAAAAATATAACCAAGTTGTAAATCGATGGGACGTACATGGGAGGACATTTCCTAGATATTCAAGTCTCTAAAGATTTGAAAATACCCTAGAAAATCGACCCATAAAAGAAATTCAAAAATGAATTAAAGACAAATTAATTATTTTAACAAAAAAAATATAACCAAGTTGTAAATCAATGGGAGGAACATAAGAGGTCATTTCCTAGATATTTAAGTCTCTAAAGATTAAAAAATACCCTAGAAAATCGACCCATATAAAAAAAATTTAAACATAAATTAAAGACACATTATCAATTTAAAAAAATATATGACAATGTTGTAAATCGATGGGAGATACATGGAAGGATATTACCTAGATATTCAAGTCTCTAAAGATTTAAAAATACCCTAGAAAATCGACCCTTATAAAAAAAATTCAAAAATAAATTAAAGACACATTATCTATTTTAACAAAAAAAAAATATAACTAAAATGTAAATCGATGGGAGGTACATGGGAGGACATTTCCTAGATATTCAAGTCTCTCAAGATTTAAAAATACCTTAGAAAATCAACACATATAAAAAAAATTTTTAAATTAATTAAAGACAAATTATTTATTTTGACAAAAAAAATATAACCAAGTTGTAAATCGATGGGAGGTACATGGAAGGATATTTCCTAGATATTCATGTCTCTAAAGATTTAAAAATACCCTAGAAAATCGACCCATATAAAAAAAATTCAAAAATAAATTAAAGACACATTATTTATTTTGACAAAAAAAATATAACCAAGATGTAAATCGATGGGACGCACATGGGAGGACATTTCCTAGATATTCAAGTCTCTAAAGATTTCAAAATACCCTAGAAAATCGACCCATAAAAGAAATTAAAAAATAAATTAAAGACACATTATCTATTTTAACAAAAAAAAAATATAACTAAAATGTAAATCCATGGGAGGTACATGGGAGGACATTTCCTAGATATTCAAGTCTCTCAAGATTTAAAAATAACCTAGAAAATCGACCCATACAAAAAAAATTCGAAAATAAATTAAAGACACATTAACTATTTTAACAAAAAAAATATAACCGAGTTGTGAATCGATGGGAAGTACATAGGAGGACATTTCCTGAATATTCAAGTCTATAAAAATTTAAATATACCCTAGAAAATCGACCGATATAAAAAAAATTCTAACATAAATTAAAGACAAATTATTTATTTTGACAAAAAAAATATAACCAAGTTGTGAATCGTTAGGAGGTACATGGGAGGATATTTCTTAGATATTCAAGTCTCCAAACATTTAAAAATACCATAGAAAATCGACCTATATAAAAAAAATTCCAAAATAAATTAAAGACAAATTATTTATTTTAACAAAAAAAATATAACCAGGTTGTAAATCGATGGGACGTACATGGGAGGACATTTCCTAGATATTCAAGTCTCTAAAGATTTGAAAATACCCTAGAAAATCGACCCATAAAAGAAATTCAAAAATAAATTAAAGACAAATTATTTATTTTAACAAAAAAAATATAACCAAGTTGTAAATCGATGGGACGTACATGGGAGGACATTTCCTAGATATTCAAGTCTCTAAAGATTTGAAAATATCCTAGAAAATCGACCCATAAAAGAAATTCAAAAATAAATTAAAGACAAATTATTTATTTTAACAAAAAAAAATAAACCAAGTTGTAAATCAATGGGAGGAACATAAGAGGTCATTTCCTAGATATTCAAGTCTCTAAAGATTAAAAAATACCCTAGAAAATCGACCCATATAAAAAAAATTCAAACATAAATTAAAGACACATTATCTATTTAAAAAAATATATGACAATGTTGTAAATCGATGGGAGATACATAGAAGGGTATTTCCTAGATATTCAAGCCTCTAAAGATTTAAAAATACCCTAGAAAATCGACACATATAAAAAAATTTTTAAAATTAATTAAAGACAAATTATTTATTTTGACAAAAAAAAATAAAACCAAGTTGTAAAACGATGTGAGGTACATGGAAGGACATTTCCTAAATATTCAAGTCTATAACGATTTAAATAAAATTTTTATAATCGACCTATAAAAAAATATTCTGAAATAAATTAAAGACAAATTATTTATTTTGACAAAAAAAATATAACCAAATTGTAAATCGAAGGAAGGTACATGGTAGGACATTTCCTAGATATTCAAGTCTCTAAAGATTTAAAAATACCCTAGAAAATCGACTTATATAAAAAAAATTCTAAAATAAATTAAAGACAAATTATTTATTTTGACAGAAAAAATATAACCAAGTTGTAAATCGATTGGAGGTACATGGGAGGACATTTTCTAAATATTCAAGTCTCTAAAGATTTAAAAATACCTTAGAAAATCGACACATATAAAAAAAATTTTAAAATTAATTAAAGACAAATTATTTAATTTGACAAAAAAAATATAACCAAGTTGTAAATCGATGCAAAGTACATGAGAGGACATTTCCAAAATATTCAAGTCTATAACAATTTAAATATACTTTTGAAAATCGACCTATAAAAAAAAATTCTAAAATAAATTAAAGACAAATTATTTATTTTGACAGAAAAAATATAACCAAGTTGTAAATCGATGGGAGGTACATAAGAGGACATTTCCTAGATATTCAAGTCTCTTAAGATTTAAAAATACCCTACAAAATCGACTCACAAAAAAAAATACAAAAATAAATTAAAGACACATTATCTATTTTAACAAAAAAAAATTTAACCAAGTTGTAAATCGATGAGAGGTACATGGGAGGATATTTCCTAAATATTCAAGTCTCTAAAGATTTAAAAATACCCTAGAAAATCGACCCATATAAAAAAAATTCAAAAATAAATTAAAGACACATTATTTATTTTGACAAAAAAAATATAACCAAGTTGTAAATCGATGGGACGTACATGGGAGGACATTTCCTAGATATTCAAGTCTCTAAAGATTTGAAAATACCCTAGAAAATCGACCCATAAAAGAAATTCAAAAATAAATTAAAGACACATTATCCATTTTAACAAAAAAAAATTTAACCAAGTTGTAAAACGATGTGAGGTACATGGGAGGACATTTCCTAAATATTCAAGTCTCTAAAGATTTAAATATACTTTTGAAAATCGACCTATAAAAAAAAATTCTAAAATAAATTAAAGACAAATTATTTATTTTAACAAAAAAAAATATAACCGAGTTGTAAATCAATGGGAGGTACATGGGAGGACATTTCCTAGATATTCAAGTCTCTCAAGATTTAAAAATAACCTAGAAAATCGACCCATACAAAAAAAATTCGAAAATAAATTAAAAACACATTAACTATTTTAACAAAAAAAATATAACCGAGTTGTGAATCGATGGGAAGTACATAGAAGGACATTTCCTGAATATTCAAGTCTCTAAAGATTTGAAAATACCCTAGAAAATCGACCCATAAAAGAAATTCAAAAATAAATTAAAGACAAATTATTTATTTTGACAAAAAAAATAAAACCAAGTTGTAAAACGATGTGAGGTACATGGAAGGACATTTCCTAAATATTCAAGTCTATAACGATTTAAATAAAATTTTTATAATCGACCTATAAAAAAATATTCTGAAATAAATTAAAGACAAATTATTTATTTTGACAAAAAAAATATAACCAAATTGTAAATCGAAGGAAGGTACATGGGAGGACATTTCCTAGATATTCAAGTCTCTAAAGATTTAAATATACCCTAGAAAATCGACTTATATAAAAAAAATTCTAAAATAAATTAAAGACAAATTATTTATTTTGACAGAAAAAATATAACCAAGTTGTAAGTCGATTGGAGGTACATGGGAGGACATTTTCTAAATATTCAAGTCTCTAAAGATTTAAAAATACCTTAGAAAATCGACACATATAAAAAAAATTTTAAAATTAATTAAAGACAAATTATTTAATTTGACAAAAAAAATATAACCAAGTTGTAAATCGATGCAAAGTACATGAGAGGACATTTCCAAAATATTCAAGTCTATAACAATTTAAATATACTTTTGAAAATCGACCTATAAAAAAAAATTCTAAAATAAATTAAAGACAAATTATTTATTTTGACAGAAAAAATATAACCAAGTTGTAAATCGATGGGAGGTACATAAGAGGACATTTCCTAGATATTCAAGTCTCTAAAGATTTGAAAATACCCTAGAAAATCGACCCATAAAAGAAATTAAAAAATAAATTAAAGACACATTATCTATTTTAACAAAAAAAAAATATAACTAAAATGTAAA
This sequence comes from Ganaspis brasiliensis, assembly GCA_037103525.1. Lineage (NCBI taxonomy): Eukaryota > Metazoa > Arthropoda > Insecta > Hymenoptera > Figitidae > Ganaspis > Ganaspis brasiliensis. Next base: position 568,996 of record JAZKLR010000407.1, read on the forward strand.
TCGATGGGAGGTTCATGGGAGGACATTTCCTAGATATTCAAGTCTCTAAAGATTTGAAAATACCCTAGAAAATCGACCCATAAAAGAAATTCAAAAATAAATTAAAGACACATTATCCATTTTAACAAAAAAAAATTTAACCAAGTTGTAAAACGATGTGAGGTACATGGAAGGACATTTCCTAAATATTCAAGTCTCTAAAGATTTAAATATACTTTTGAAAATCGACCTATAAAAAAAAATTCTAAAATAAATTAAAGACAAATTATTTATTTTAACAAAAAAAAATATAACCGAGTTGTAAATCAATGGGAGGTACATGGGAGGACATTTCCTAGATATTTAAGTCTCTCAAGATTTAAAAATAACCTAGAAAATCGACCCATACAAAAAAAATTCGAAAATAAATTAAAGACACATTAACTATTTTAACAAAAAAAATATAACCGAGTTGTGAATCGATGGGAAGTACATAGGAGGACATTTCCTGAATATTCAAGTCTCTAAAGATTTGAAAATACCCTAGAAAATCGACCCATAAAAGAAATTCAAAAATAAATTAAAGACAAATTATTTATTTTAACAAAAAAAATATAACCAAGTTGTAAATCGTTAGGAGGTACATGGGAGGATATTTCTTAGATATTCAAGTCTCTAAACATTAAAAAATACCATAGAAAATCGACCTATATAAAAAAAGTTCCAAAATAAATTAAAGACAAATTATTTATTTTAACAAAAAAAATATAACCAAGTTGTAAATCGATGGGACGTACATGGGAGGACATTTCCTAGATATTCAAGTCTCTAAAGATTTGAAAATACCCTAGAAAATCGACCCATAAAAGAAATTCAAAAATAAATTAAAGACAAATTATTTATTTTAACAAAAAAAATATAACCAAGTTGTAAATCAATGGGAGGTACATGGGAGGACATTTTCTAAATATTCAAGTCTCTAAAGATTTAAAAATACCTTAGAAAATCAACACATATAAAAAAAATTTTTAAATTAATTAAAGACAAATTATTTATTTTGACAAAAAAAATATAACCAAGTTGTAAATCGATGGGAGGTACATGGAAGGATATTTCCTAGATATTCAAGTCTCTAAAGATTTAAAAATACCCTAGAAAATCGACCCATAAAAGAAATTCAAAAATAAATTAAAGACACATTATCTATTTAAAAAAATATATGACAATGTTGTAAATCGATGGGAGATACATGGGAGGATATTACCTAGATATTCAAGTCTCTAAAGATTTAAAAATACCCTAGAAAATCGACCCATATAAAAAAAATTCAAAAATAAATTAAAGACACATTATTTATTTTGACAAAAAAAATATAACCAAGTTGTAAATCGATTGGAGGTACATGGGAGGACATTTTCTAAATATTCAAGTCTCTAAAGATTTAAAAATACCTTAGAAAATCAACACATATAAAAAAAATTTTTAAATTAATTAAAGACAAATTATTTATTTTGACAAAAAAAATATAACCAAGTTGTAAATCGATGGGAGCTACATGGAAGGATATTTCCTAGATATTCAAGTCTCTAAAGATTTAAAAATACCCTAGAAAATCGACCCATAAAAGAAATTCAAAAATAAATTAAAGACACATTATCCATTTTAACAAAAAAAAATTTAACCAAGTTGTTAATCGATGGGAGGTACATGGAAGGGTATTTCCTAGATATTCAAGTCTCTAAAGATTTAAAAATACCTTAGAAAATCGACACATATAAAAAAATTTTTAAAATTAATTAAAGACAAATTATTTATTTTGACAAAAAAAATAAAACCAAGTTGTAAAACGATGTGAGGTACATGGAAGGACATTTCCTAAATATTCAAGTCTATAACGATTTAAATAAAATTTTTATAATCGACCTATAAAAAAATATTCTGAAATAAATTAAAGACAAATTATTTATTTTGACAAAAAAAATATAACCAAGTTGTAAATCGATTGGAGGTACATGGGAGGACATTTTCTAAATATTCAAGTCTCTAAAGATTTAAAAATACCTTAGAAAATCGACACATATAAAAAAAATTTTAAAATTAATTAAAGACAAATTATTTAATTTGACAAAAAAAATATAACCAAGTTGTAAATCGATGCAAAGTACATGAGAGGACATTTCCAAAATATTCAGGTCTATAACAATTTAAATATACTTTTGAAAATCGACCTATAAAAAAAAATTCTAAAATAAATTAAAGACAAATTATTTATTTTGACAGAAAAAATATAACCAAGTTGTAAATCGATGGGAGGTACATGGGAGGACATTTCCTAGATATTCAAGTCTCTTAAGATTTAAAAATACCCTACAAAATCGACTCACAAAAAAAAATACAAAAATAAATTAAAGACACATTATCTATTTTAACAAAAAAAAATTTAACCAAGTTGTAAATCGATGAGAGGTACATGGGAGGATATTTCCTAAATATTCAAGTCTCTAACGATTAAAAAATACCCTAGAAAATCGACCCATATAAAAAAAATTCAAAAATAAATTAAAGACACATTATTTATTTTGACAAAAAAAATATAACCAAGTTGTAAATCGATTGGAGGTACATGGGAGGACATTTTCTAAATATTCAAGTCTCTAAAGATTTAAAAATACCTTAGAAAATCAACACATATAAAAAAAATTTTTAAATTAATTAAAGACAAATTATTTATTTTGACAAAAAAAATATAACCAAGTTGTAAATCGATGGGAGCTACATGGAAGGATATTTCCTAGATATTCAAGTCTCTAAAGATTTAAAAATACCCTAGAAAATCGACCCATAAAAGAAATTCAAAAATAAATTAAAGACACATTATCCATTTTAACAAAAAAAAATTTAACCAAGTTGTTAATCGATGGGAGGTACATGGAAGGGTATTTCCTAGATATTCAAGTCTCTAAAGATTTAAAAATACCTTAGAAAATCGACACATATAAAAAAATTTTTAAAATTAATTAAAGACAAATTATTTATTTTGACAAAAAAAATAAAACCAAGTTGTAAAACGATGTGAGGTACATGGAAGGACATTTCCTAAATATTCAAGTCTATAACGATTTAAATAAAATTTTTATAATCGACCTATAAAAAAATATTCTGAAATAAATTAAAGACAAATTATTTATTTTGACAAAAAAAATATAACCAAGTTGTAAATCGATTGGAGGTACATGGGAGGACATTTTCTAAATATTCAAGTCTCTAAAGATTTAAAAATACCTTAGAAAATCGACACATATAAAAAAAATTTTAAAATTAATTAAAGACAAATTATTTAATTTGACAAAAAAAATATAACCAAGTTGTAAATCGATGCAAAGTACATGAGAGGACATTTCCAAAATATTCAGGTCTATAACAATTTAAATATACTTTTGAAAATCGACCTATAAAAAAAAATTCTAAAATAAATTAAAGACAAATTATTTATTTTGACAGAAAAAATATAACCAAGTTGTAAATCGATGGGAGGTACATGGGAGGACATTTCCTAGATATTCAAGTCTCTTAAGATTTAAAAATACCCTACAAAATCGACTCACAAAAAAAAATACAAAAATAAATTAAAGACACATTATCTATTTTAACAAAAAAAAATTTAACCAAGTTGTAAATCGATGAGAGGTACATGGGAGGATATTTCCTAAATATTCAAGTCTCTAACGATTAAAAAATACCCTAGAAAATCGACCCATATAAAAAAAATTCAAAAATAAATTAAAGACACATTATTTATTTTGACAAAAAAAATATAACCAAGTTGTAAATCGATGAGACGTACATGGGAAGACATTTCCTAGATATTCAAGTCTCTAAAGATTTGAAAATACCCTAGAAAATCGACCCATAAAAGAAATTCAAAAATAAATTAAAGACACATTATCCATTTTAACAAAAAAAAATTTAACCAAGTTGTAAAACGATGTGAGGTACATGGGAGGACATTTCTTAAATATTCAAGTCTCTAAAGATTTAAATATACTTTTGAAAATCGACCTATAAAAAAAAATTCTAAAATAAATTAAAGACAAATTATTTATTTTAACAAAAAAAAATATAACCGAGTTGTAAATCGATGGGAGGTACATGGGAGGACATTTCCTTGATATTCAAGTGTCTAATGATTTAAAAATACCTTAGAAAATCGACACATATTAAAAAAATTCTAAAATAAATTAAAGACAAATTATTTATTTTGACAAAAAAAATATAACCAAGTTGTAAATCGATGCGACGTACATGGGAGGACATTTCCTAGATATTCAAGTCTCTAAAGATTTAAAAATACCCTAGAAAATCGACCCACAAAAAAAAAATTCAAAAATAAATTAAAGACACATTATCGATTTTAACAAAAAAAAAATATAACCAATTTTAAATTGATGCGAGATACATGGGAGCACATTTCCTAAATATTCAAGTCTCTAAAAATTTAAAAATACCTTAGAAAATCGACCCATATAAAAAAAATTTTTAAATTAATTAAAGACAAATTATTTATTTTGACAAAAAAAAATAAAACCAAGTTGTAAAACGATGGGAGGTACATGGGAGGACATTTCCTAGATATTCAAGTTTCTAAAGATTTAAAAATACCCTAGAAAATCGACCCACAAAAAAAAATTCAAAAATAAATTAAAGACACATTATCTATTTTAACAAAAAAAAATATAAACGAGTTGTAAATCGATGCAAAGTACATGGGAGGACATTTTCAAAATATTCAAGTCTTTAAAGATTTAAAAATACCCTAGAAAATCGACCCGTAAAAAATATTTAAAAATAAATTAAAGACACATTATCTATTTTAACAAAAAAAATATAACCGAGTTGTGAATCATTGGGAGGTACATGGGAGGACATTTCCTAGATATTCAAGTGTCTAATGATTTAAAAATACCCTAGAAAATCGACCCACAAAAAAAATTCAAAAATAAATTAAAGACACATTATCTAATTTAATAAAAAAAAATTATAACCAATTTGTAAATCGATGCGAGGTACATGGGAGGACATTTCCTAGATATTCAAGTCTCTAAAGATTTAAAAATAACCTAGAAAATCGACCTATAAAAAAAATTTTTAAATAAACTAAAGACACATTAACTATTTTAACAAAAAAAAAAAAATAAAACCAAGTTGTAAAACGATGGGAGGTACATGGGAGGACATTTCCTAAATATTCAAGTCTATAACGATTTAAATAAAATTTTTATAATCGACCTATAAAAAAATATTCTAAAATAAATTAAAGACAAGTAATTTAATTTGACAAAAAAAATATAACCAAGTTGTAAATCGATGGAAGGTACATGGGAGGACATTTCCTAGATATTCAAGTCTCTAAAAATTTAAAAATACCCTAGAAAATCGACTTACAAAAAAAAATTCAAAAATAAATTAAAGACACATTATTTATTTTGACAAAAAAAAAAAAATTAAACCAAGTTGTAAAACGATGGGAGGTACATGGGAGGACATTTCCTAAATATTCAAGTCTATAACGATTTAAATAAAATTTTTATAATCGACCTATAAAAAAATATTCTAAAATAAATTAAAGACAAGTAATTTAATTTGACAAAAAAAATATAACCAAGTTGTAAATCGATGGAAGGTACATGGCAGGACATTTCCTAAATATTTAAGTCTATAACGATATAAATATACTTTTGAAAATCGACCTATAAAAAAAAATTCTAAAATAAATTAAAGACCAATAATTTATTTTGACAGAAAAAATATAACCAAGTTGTAAATCGATGGAAGGTACATGTGAGGACATTTCCTAGATATTCAAGTCTTTTAAGATTTAAAAATACCATAGAAAATCGACCCACAAAAAAAATGTCAAAAATAAATTAAAGACACATTATCTATTTTAACAAAATAAATATAATTAAGTTGTAAATCGATGCGAGGTACATAGGAGTACATTTCCTAGATATTCAAGCCTCTAAAGATTTAAAAATACCCTAGAAAATCAACCCATAAAAAACATTCAAAAATAAACTAAAGACACATTATCGATTTTAACAAAAAAAAATATAACCAATTTTAAATCGATGCGAGATACATAGGAGGACATTTCCTAGATATTCAAGTCTCTAAGGATTAAAAAATACCCTAGAAAATCGACCCATAAAAGATTTTCAAAAATAAATTAAAGACACATTATCTATTTTAACAAAAAAAAATATAACCGAGTTGTAAATCGATGAGAGGTACATGGGAGGACATTTCCTAGATATTCAAGTCTCTAAAGTTTTAAAAATACCCTAGAAAATCGACCCATAAAAAAAATTTAAAAATAAATTAAAGACACATTATCTATTTTAACAAAAAAAATATAACCGAGTTGTAAATCATAGGGAGGTACATGGGAGGACATTTCCTAGATATTCAAGTGTCTAATGATTTAAAAATACCCTAGAAAATCGACCCACAAAAAAAATTCAAAAATAAATTAAAGACACATTATCTAATTTAATAAAAAAAAATTATAACCAATTTGTAAATCGATGCGAGGTACATGGGAGGACATTTCCTAGATATTCAAGTCTCTAAAGATTTAAAAATACCTTAGAAAATCGACCCATATAAAAAAAATTTTTAAATTAATTAAAGACAAATTATTTATTTTGACAAAAAAAAATAAAACCAAGTTGTAAAACGATGGGAGGTACATGGGAGGACATTTCCTAGATATTCAAGTTTCTAAAGATGTAAAAATACCCTAGAAAATCGACCCACAAAAAAAATTCAAAAATAAATTAAAGACACATTATCTATTTTAACAAAAAAAAATATATAACCAAGTTGTAAATCGATGCGAGGTACATGGGAGGACATTTCCTAGATATTCAAGTCTCTAAAGATTTAAAAATATTCTAGAAAATCGATCCATAAAAAAAATTCAAAAATAAACTAAAGACACATTACCTATTTTAACAAAAAAATATATAAACGAGTTGTAAATCGATAGGAGGTACATGGGAGGACATTTCCTTGATATTCAAGTCTCCAAAGATTTAAAAATACCCTAGAAAATCAACCCATAAAAAACATTCAAAAATAAATTAAAGACACATTATCTATTTTGACAACAAAAATATAACCAAGTTGTAAATCGATGCAAAGTACATGGGAGGACATTTTCATAATATTTAAGTCTTTAAAGATTTAAAAATACCCTAGAAAATCGACCCGTAAAAAATATTTAAAAATAAATTAAAGACACATTATCTATTTTAACAAAAAAAATATAACCGAGTTGTGAATCATTGGGAGGTACATGGGAGGACATTTCCTAGATATTCAAGTGTCTAATGATTTAAAAATACCCTAGAAAATCGACCCACAAAAAAAATTCAAAAATAAATTAAAGACACATTATCTAATTTAACAAAAAAAATATTATTAAGTTGTAAATCGATGCGAGGTACATGGGAGGACATTTCCTAGATATTCAAGTCTCTAAAGATTTAAAAATACCCTAGAAAATCAACCCATAAAAAAAATTCAAAAATAAATTAAAGACACATTATCCATTTTAACAAAAAAAAATTTAACCAAGTTGTTAATCGATGGGAGGTACATGGAAGGGTATTTCCTAGATATTCAAGTCTCTAAAGATTTAAAAATACCCTAGAAAATCGACCCATAAAAGAAATTCAAAAATAAATTAAAGACACATTATCCATTTTAACAAAAAAAAATTTAACCAAGTTGTTAATCGATGGGAGGTACATGGAAGGGTATTTCCTAGATATTCAAGTCTCTAAAGATTTAAAAATACCTTAGAAAATCGACACATATAAAAAAATTTTTAAAATTAATTAAAGACAAATTATTTATTTTGACAAAAAAAATAAAACCAAGTTGTAAAACGATGTGAGGTACATGGAAGGACATTTCCTAAATATTCAAGTCTATAACGATTTAAATAAAATTTTTATAATCGACCTATAAAAAAATATTCTGAAATAAATTAAAGACAAATTATTTATTTTGACAAAAAAAATATAACCAAATTGTAAATCGAAGGAAGGTACATGGGAGGACATTTCCTAGATATTCAAGTCTCTAAAGATTTAAAAATACCCTAGAAAATCGACTTATATAAAAAAAATTCTAAAATAAATTAAAGACAAATTATTTATTTTGACAAAAAAAATATAACCAAGTTGTAAATCGATTGGAGGTACATGGGAGGACATTTTCTAAATATTCAAGTCTCTAAAGATTTAAAAATACCTTAGAAAATCGACACATATAAAAAAAATTTTAAAATTAATTAAAGACAAATTATTTAATTTGACAAAAAAAATATAACCAAGTTGTAAATCGATGCAAAGTACATGAGAGGACATTTCCAAAATATTCAGGTCTATAACAATTTAAATATACTTTTGAAAATCGACCTATAAAAAAAAATTCTAAAATAAATTAAAGACAAATTATTTATTTTGACAGAAAAAATATAACCAAGTTGTAAATCGATGGGAGGTACATGGGAGGACATTTCCTAGATATTCAAGTCTCTTAAGATTTAAAAATACCCTACAAAATCGACTCACAAAAAAAAATACAAAAATAAATTAAAGACACATTATCTATTTTAACAAAAAAAAATTTAACCAAGTTGTAAATCGATGAGAGGTACATGGGAGGATATTTCCTAAATATTCAAGTCTCTAACGATTAAAAAATACCCTAGAAAATCGACCCATATAAAAAAAATTCAAAAATAAATTAAAGACACATTATTTATTTTGACAAAAAAAATATAACCAAGTTGTAAATCGATGAGACGTACATGGGAAGACATTTCCTAGATATTCAAGTCTCTAAAGATTTGAAAATACCCTAGAAAATCGACCCATAAAAGAAATTCAAAAATAAATTAAAGACACATTATCCATTTTAACAAAAAAAAATTTAACCAAGTTGTAAAACGATGTGAGGTACATGGGAGGACATTTCCTAAATATTCAAGTCTCTAAAGATTTAAATATACTTTTGAAAATCGACCTATAAAAAAAAATTCTAAAATAAATTAAAGACAAATTATTTATTTTAACAAAAAAAAATATAACCGAGTTGTAAATCGATGGGAGGTACATGGGAGGACATTTCCTTGATATTCAAGTGTCTAATGATTTAAAAATACCTTAGAAAATCGACACATATTAAAAAAATTCTAAAATAAATTAAAGACAAATTATTTATTTTGACAAAAAAAATATAACCAAGTTGTAAATCGATGCGAGGTACATGGGAGGACATTTCCTAGATATTCAAGTCTCTAAAGATTTAAAAATACCCTAGAAAATCGACCCACAAAAAAAAAATTCAAAAATAAATTAAAGACACATTATCGATTTTAACAAAAAAAAAATATAACCAATTTTAAATTGATGCGAGATACATGGGAGCACATTTCCTAAATATTCAAGTCTCTAAAAATTTAAAAATACCTTAGAAAATCGACCCATATAAAAAAAATTTTTAAATTAATTAAAGACAAATTATTTATTTTGACAAAAAAAAATAAAACCAAGTTGTAAAACGATGGGAGGTACATGGGAGGACATTTCCTAGATATTCAAGTTTCTAAAGATTTAAAAATACCCTAGAAAATCGACCCACAAAAAAAAATTCAAAAATAAATTAAAGACACATTATCTATTTTAACAAAAAAAAATATAAACGAGTTGTAAATCGATGCAAAGTACATGGGAGGACATTTTCAAAATATTCAAGTCTTTAAAGATTTAAAAATACCCTAGAAAATCGACCCGTAAAAAATATTTAAAAATAAATTAAAGACACATTATCTATTTTAACAAAAAAAATATAACCGAGTTGTGAATCATTGGGAGGTACATGGGAGGACATTTCCTAGATATTCAAGTGTCTAATGATTTAAAAATACCCTAGAAAATCGACCCACAAAAAAAATTCAAAAATAAATTAAAGACACATTATCTAATTTAATAAAAAAAAATTATAACCAATTTGTAAATCGATGCGAGGTACATGGGAGGACATTTCCTAGATATTCAAGTCTCTAAAGATTTAAAAATAACCTAGAAAATCGACCTATAAAAAAAATTTTTAAATAAACTAAAGACACATTAACTATTTTAACAAAAAAAAAAAAATAAAACCAAGTTGTAAAACGATGGGAGGTACATGGGAGGACATTTCCTAAATATTCAAGTCTATAACGATTTAAATAAAATTTTTATAATCGACCTATAAAAAAATATTCTAAAATAAATTAAAGACAAGTAATTTAATTTGACAAAAAAAATATAACCAAGTTGTAAATCGATGGAAGGTACATGGGAGGACATTTCCTAGATATTCAAGTCTCTAAAAATTTAAAAATACCCTAGAAAATCGACTTACAAAAAAAAATTCAAAAATAAATTAAAGACACATTATTTATTTTGACAAAAAAAAAAAAAATTAAACCAAGTTGTAAAACGATGGGAGGTACATGGGAGGACATTTCCTAAATATTCAAGTCTATAACGATTTAAATAAAATTTTTATAATCGACCTATAAAAAAATATTCTAAAATAAATTAAAGACAAGTAATTTAATTTGACAAAAAAAATATAACCAAGTTGTAAATCGATGGAAGGTACATGGCAGGACATTTCCTAAATATTTAAGTCTATAACGATATAAATATACTTTTGAAAATCGACCTATAAAAAAAAATTCTAAAATAAATTAAAGACCAATAATTTATTTTGACAGAAAAAATATAACCAACTTGTAAATCGATGGAAGGTACATGTGAGGACATTTCCTAGATATTCAAGTCTTTTAAGATTTAAAAATACCATAGAAAATCGACCCACAAAAAAAATGTCAAAAATAAATTAAAGACACATTATCTATTTTAACAAAATAAATATAATTAAGTTGTAAATCGATGCGAGGTACATAGGAGTACATTTCCTAGATATTCAAGTCTCTAAAGATTTAAAAATACCCTAGAAAATCAACCCATAAAAAACATTCAAAAATAAACTAAAGACACATTATCGATTTTAACAAAAAAAAATATAACCAATTTTAAATCGATGCGAGATACATAGGAGGACATTTCCTAGATATTCAAGTCTCTAAGGATTAAAAAATACCCTAGAAAATCGACCCATAAAAGATTTTCAAAAATAAATTAAAGACACATTATCTATTTTAACAAAAAAAAATATAACCGAGTTGTAAATCGATGAGAGGTACATGGGAGGACATTTCCTAGATATTCAAGTCTCTAAAGTTTTAAAAATACCCTAGAAAATCGACCCATAAAAAAAATTTAAAAATAAATTAAAGACACATTATCTATTTTAACAAAAAAAATATAACCGAGTTGTAAATCATAGGGAGGTACATGGGAGGACATTTCCTAGATATTCAAGTGTCTAATGATTTAAAAATACCCTAGAAAATCGACCCACAAAAAAAATTCAAAAATAAATTAAAGACACATTATCTAATTTAATAAAAAAAAATTATAACCAATTTGTAAATCGATGCGAGGTACATGGGAGGACATTTCCTAGATATTCAAGTCTCTAAAGATTTAAAAATACCTTAGAAAATCGACCCATATAAAAAAAATTTTTAAATTAATTAAAGACAAATTATTTATTTTGACAAAAAAAAATAAAACCAAGTTGTAAAACGATGGGAGGTACATGGGAGGACATTTCCTAGATATTCAAGTTTCTAAAGATGTAAAAATACCCTAGAAAATCGACCCACAAAAAAAATTCAAAAATAAATTAAAGACACATTATCTATTTTAACAAAAAAAAATATATAACCAAGTTGTAAATCGATGCGAGGTACATGGGAGGACATTTCCTAGATATTCAAGTCTCTAAAGATTTAAAAATATTCTAGAAAATCGATCCATAAAAAAAATTCAAAAATAAACTAAAGACACATTACCTATTTTAACAAAAAAATATATAAACGAGTTGTAAATCGATAGGAGGTACATGGGAGGACATTTCCTTGATATTCAAGTCTCCAAAGATTTAAAAATACCCTAGAAAATCAACCCATAAAAAACATTCAAAAATAAATTAAAGACACATTATCTATTTTGACAACAAAAATATAACCAAGTTGTAAATCGATGCAAAGTACATGGGAGGACATTTTCATAATATTTAAGTCTTTAAAGATTTAAAAATACCCTAGAAAATCGACCCGTAAAAAATATTTAAAAATAAATTAAAGACACATTATCTATTTTAACAAAAAAAATATAACCGAGTTGTGAATCATTGGGAGGTACATGGGAGGACATTTCCTAGATATTCAAGTGTCTAATGATTTAAAAATACCCTAGAAAATCGACCCACAAAAAAAATTCAAAAATAAATTAAAGACACATTATCTAATTTAACAAAAAAAATATTATTAAGTTGTAAATCGATGCGAGGTACATGGGAGGACATTTCCTAGATATTCAAGTCTCTAAAGATTTAAAAATACCCTAGAAAATCAACCCATAAAAAAAATTCAAAAATAAATTAAAGAAACATTATCTATTTTAACAAAAAAAAATATAACCAATTTGTAAATCGTTGGGAGGTACATGGAAGGACATTTCCTAAATATTTAAGTGTATAACGATTTAAATAAAATTTTTATAATCGACCTATAAAAAAATATTCTAAAATAAATTAAAGACAAATTATTTATTTTGACAAAAAAAATATAACCAATTTGTAAATCGATGGGAGGTACATGGAAGGACATTTCCTGGATATTCAACTCTTTAAAGATTTAAAAATACCCTAGAAAATCGATCCGTATAAAAAAAAATTCTAAAATAAATTAAAGACAAATTATTTATTTTGAAAAAAAAAAAATAAAACCAAGTTGTAAAACGATGGGAGGTACATGGGAGGACATTTTCTAGATATTCAAGTCTCTTAAGATTTAAAAATACCCTAGAAAATCGACCCACAAAAAAAAATTCAAATATAAATTTAAGACACATTATCTATTTTAACAAAAAAAAATATAACCAAGTTGTAAATCGATGCGAGGTACATGGGAGGACATTTCCTAGATATTCAAGTCTCTAAAGATTTAAAAATACCCTAGAAAATCAACCCATAAAAAAAATTCAAAAATAAATTAAAGACACATTATCTATTTTAACAAAAAAAAATATAACCAATTTGTAAATCGTTGGGAGGTATATGGAAGGACATTTCCTAAATATTTAAGTGTATAACGATTTAAATAAAATTTTTATAATCGACCTATAAAAAAATATTCTAAAATAAATTAAAGACAAATTATTTATTTTGACAAAAAGAATATAACCAATTTGTAAATCGATGGGAGGTACATGGGAGGACATTTTCTAGATATTCAAGTCTCTTAAGATTTAAAAATACCCTAGAAAATCGACCCACAAAAAATAATTCAAAAATAAATTTAAGACACATTATCTATTTTAACAAAAAAAAATATAACCAAGTTGTAAATCGATGCGAGGTACATGGGAGGACATTTCCTAGATATTCAAGTCTCTAAAGATTTAGAAATACTCTAGAAAATCGACCCATAAAAGATTTTCAAAAATAAATTAAAGACACATTATCTATTTTAACAAAAAAAATATAACCGAGTTGTAAATCATAGGGAGGTACATGGGAGGACATTTCCTAGATATTCAAGTGTCTAATGATTTAAAAATACCTTAGAAAATCGACACATATTAAAAAAATTCTAAAATGAATTAAAGAGAAATTATTTATTTTGACAAAAAAAATAAAACCAAGTTGTAAAACGATGTGAGGTACATGGGAGGACATTTCCTAGATATTCAAGTGTCTAATGATTTAAATTACCTTAGAAAATCGACCTATAAAAAAAAAATTCTAAAATAAATTAAAGACAAATTATTTATTTTAACAAAAAAAAATATAACCGAGTTGTAAATCGATGAGAGGTACATGGGTGGACATTTCCCAAATATTCAAGTCTCTAAAGATTTAAAAATACCCTAGAAAATCAACCCATAAAAAAAATTCAAAAATAAATTAGAGCCACATTATCTATTTTAACAAAAAATTTATAACTAAGTTGTAAATCAATGGAAGGTACATGGGAGGACATTTCCTATATATTCAAGTCTCTAAAGATTTTAAAAGTACCCTAGAAAATCGACCCACAAATAAAAGTTCAAAAATAAATTAAAGACACATTATCGATTTTAACAAAAAAAAATATATCCAATTTTAAATCGATGCGAGATACATGGGAGGACATTTCCTAAATATTCAAGTCTCTAAAGATTTAAAAATACCTTAGAAAATCGACCCATATAAAAAAAATTTTTAAATTAATTAAAGACAAATTATTTATTTTGACAAAAAAAAATAAAACCAAGTTGTAAAACGATGGGAGGTACATGGGAGGACATTTCCTAGATATTCAAGTTTCTAAAGATTTAAAAATACCCTAGAAAATCGACCCACAAAAAAAAATTCAAAAATAAATTAAAGACACATTATCTATTTTAACAAAAAAAAATATATAACCAAGTTGTAAATCGATGCGAGGTATATGGGAGGACATTTCCTAGATATTCAAGTCTCTAAAGATTTAAAAATATCCTAAAAAATCGATCCATAAAAAAAATTCAAAAATAAACTAAAGACACATTACCTATTTTAACAAAAAAAAATATAAACGAGTTGTAAATCGATAGGAGGTACATGGGAGGACATTTCCTTGATATTCAAGTCTCTAAAGATTTAAAAATACCCTAGAAAATCAACCCATAAAAAACATTTAAAAATAAATTAAAGACACATTATCTATTTTGACAAAAAAAATATAACCAAGTTGTAAATCGATGCAAAGTACATGGGAGGACATTTTCAAAATATTTAAGTCTTTAAAGATTTAAAAATACCCTAGAAAATCGACCCGTAAAAAATATTTAAAAATAAATTAAAGACACATTATCTATTTTAACAAAAAAAATATAACCGAGTTGAGAATCATTGGGAGGTACATGGGAGGACATTTCCTAGATATTCAAGTGTCTAATGATTTAAAAATACCCTAGAAAATCGACCCACAAAAAAAATTCAAAAATAAATTAAAGACACATTATCTAATTTAACAAAAAAAATTATAACCAAGTTGTAAATCGATGCAAAGTACATGGGAGGACATTTTCAAAATATTTAAGTCTTTAAAGATTTAAAAATACCCTAGAAAATCGACCCGTAAAAAATATTTAAAAATAAATTAAAGACACATTATCTATTTTAACAAAAAAAATATAACCGAGTTGTGAATCATTGGGAGGTACATGGGAGGACATTTCCTAGATATTCAAGTGTCTAATGATTTAAAAATACCCTAGAAAATCGACACATATTAAAAAAATTCTAAAATAAATTAAAGTCAAATTATTTATTTTGACAAAAAAAATATAACCAAGTTGTAAATCGATGGGAGGTACATAGGAGGACATTTCCTAAATATTCAAGTCTCTAAAGATTAAAAAATACCTTAGAAAATCGACACATATAAAAAAAATTTTAAAATAAATCAAAGACAAATTATTTATTTTGACAAAAAAAAATAAAACCAAGTTGTAAAACGATGTGAGGTACATGGAAGGACATTTTTTAGATATTTAAGTCTTTAAAGATTTAAAAATACCATAAAAAATCGACCCACAAAAAAAAATTCAAAAATAAATTGAAGACACATTATCTATTTTAACAAAATAAATATAATTAAGTTGTAAATCGGTGTGAGGTACATGGGAGGACATTTCCTAGATATTCAAGTCTCTAAAGATTTAAAAATACCCTCGAAAATCGACCCATAAAAAGAATTCAAAAATAAACTAAAGACACATTATCTATTTTAACAAAAAAAAATATAACGGAGTTGTAAATCGATGGGAGGTACATGGGAGGACATTTCCTAGATATTTAAGTCTCTAAAGATTTAAAAATACCCTAGAAAATCGACCCACAAAAAAAAAAATTCAAAAATAAATTAAAGACACATTATCGATTTTAACAAAAAAAAATATAACCAATTTTAAATCGATGCGAGATACATGGGAGGACATTTCCTAAATATTCAAGTCTCTAAAGATTTAAAAATACCTTAGAAAATCGACCCATAAAAGAAATTCAAAAATAAATTAAAGACAAATTATTTATTTTAACAAAAAAAATATAACCAAGTTGTAAATCAATGGGAGGAATATAAGAGGTCATTTCCTAGATATTCAAGTCTCTAAAGATTAAAAAATACCCTAGAAAATCGACCCATATAAAAAAAATTTAAACATAAATTAAAGACACATTATCTATTTAAAAAAATATATGACAATGTTGTAAATCGATGGGAGATACATGGGAGGATATTACCTAGATATTCAAGTCTCTAAAGAGTTAAAAATACCCTAGAAAATCGACCCATATAAAAAAAATTCAAAAAAAAATTAAAGACACATTATTTATTTTGACAAAAAAAATATAACCAAGTTGTAAATCGATGAGACGTACATGGTAAGACATTTCCTAGATATTCAAGTCTCTAAAGATTTGAAAATACCCTAGAAAATCGACCCATAAAAGAAATTCAAAAATAAATTAAAGACACATTATCCATTTTAACAAAAAAAAATTTAACCAAGTTGTAAATCGATGGGAGGTACATGGAAGGACATTTCCTAGATATTCAAGTCTCTAAAGATTTAAAAATACCTTAGAAAATCGACACATATAAAAAAAATTTTAAAATTAATTAAAGATAAATTATTTATTTTGACAAAAAAAATATAACCAAGTTGTAAATCGATTGGAGGTACATGGGAGGACATTTTCTAAATATTCAAGTCTCTAAAGATTTAAAAATACCTTAGAAAATCGACACATATAAAAAAAATTTTAAAATTAATTAAAGATAAATTATTTATTTTGACAAAAAAAATATAACCAAGTTGTAAATCGATGGGAGGTACATGGGAGGACATTTCCTAGATATTCAAGTCTCTTAACATTTAAAAATACCCTACAAAATCGATTAAAAAAAAAAAATACAAAAATAAATTAAAGACACATTATCCATTTTAACAAAAAAAAATTTAACCAAGTTGTAAATCGATGGGAGGTACATGGAAGGGTATTTCCTAGATATTCAAGTCTCTAAAGATTTAAAAATACCCTAGAAAATCGACACATATAAAAAAATTTTTAAAATTAATTAAAGACAAATTATTTATTTTGACAAAAAAAATAAAACCAAGTTGTAAAACGATGTGAGGTACATGGAAGGACATTTCCTAAATATTCAAGTCTATAACGATTTAAATAAAATTTTTATAATCGACCTATAAAAAAATATTCTGAAATAAATAAAAGACAAATTATTTATTTTGACAAAAAAAATATAACCAAATTGTAAATCGAAGGAAGGTACATGGGAGGACATTTCCTAGATATTCAAGTCTCTAAAGAATTAAAAATACCCTAGAAAATCGACTTATATAAAAAAAATTCTAAAATAAATTAAAGACAAATTATTTATTTTGACAAAAAAATATAACCAAGTTGTCAATCGATTGGAGGTACATGGGAGGACATTTTCTAAATATTCAAGTCTCTAAAGATTTAAAAATACCTTAGAAAATCGACACATATAAAAAAAATTTTAAAATTAATTAAAGATAAATTATTTATTTTGACAAAAAAAATATAACCAAGTTGTAAATCGATGGGAGGTACATGGGAGGACATTTCCTAGATATTCAAGTCTCTTAACATTTAAAAATACCCTACAAAATCGATTAAAAAAAAAAAATACAAAAATAAATTAAAGACACATTATCTATTTTAACAAAAAAAAATTTAACCAAGTTGTAAATCGATGGGAGGTACATAGGAGGATATTTCCTAAATATTCAAGTCTCTAAAGATTTAAAAATACCCTAGAAAATCGACCCATATAAAAAAAGTTCAAAAATAAATTAAAGACACATTATTTATTTTGACAAAAAAAATATAACCAAGTTGTAAATCGATGAGACGTACATGGTAAGACATTTCCTAGTTATTTAAGTCTCTAAAGATTTAAAAATACCCTAGAAAATCGACCCATAAAAGAAATTCAAAAATAAATTAAAGACACATTATCTATTTTAACAAAAAAAAATATAACCAAGTTGTAAATCGATGCGAGGTACATGGAAGGACATTTCCTAAATATTCAAGTCTATAACGATTTAAATAAAATTTTTAAAACCGACCCATAAAAGATTTTCAAAAATAAATTGAAGACACATTATCTATTTTAACAAAAAAAAATAAAACCAAGTTGTAAATCGATGCGAGGTACATGGGAGGACATTTCCTAGATATTCAAGCCTCTAAAGATTTAGAAATACTCTAGAAAATCGACCCATAAAAGATTTTCAAAAATAAATTAAAGACACATTATCTATTTTAACAAAAAAAAATATAACCAAGTTGTAAAACGATGCGAGGTACATGGAAGGACATTTCCTAAATATTCAAGTCTATAACGATTTAAATAAAATTTTTAAAATCGACCTATAAAAAAATATTCTAAAATAAATTAAAGACAAATTATTTATTTTGACAAAAAAAATATAACGAAGTTGTAAATCGATGCGAGGTACATGGGAGGACATTTCCTAGATATTCAAGTCTCTAAAGTTTTAAAAATTCCCTAGAAAATCGACCCATAAAAAAAATTTAAAAATAAATTAAAGACACATTATCTATTTTAACAAAAAAAATATAACCGAGTTGTAAATCATAGGGAGGTACATGGGAGGACATTTCCTAGATATTTAAGTGTCTAATGATTTAAAAATACCTTAGAAAATCGACACATATTAAAAAAATTCTAAAATAAATTAAAGACAAATTATTTATTTTGACAAAAAAAATATACCCAAGTTGTAAATCGATGGGAGGTACATGGGAGGACATTTCCTAAATATTCAAGTCTCTAAAGATTTAAAAATACCTTAGAAAATCGAAACATATAAAAAAAATTTTAAAATAAATCAAAGACAAATTATTTATTTTGACAAAAAAAAATAAAACCAAGTTGTAAAACGATGTGAGGTACATGGAAGGACATTTTTGAGATATTTAAGTCTTTAAAGATTTAAAAATACCATAAAAAATCGACCCACAAAAAAAAATTCAAAAATAAATTAAAGACACATTATCTATTTTAACAAAATAAATATAATTAAGTTGTAAATCGGTGTGAGGTACATGGGAGGACATTTCCTAGATATTCAAGTCTCTAAAGATTTAAAAATACCTTAGAAAATCGACCCATAAAAGAAATTCAAAAATAAATTAAAGACAAATTATTTATTTTAACAAAAAAAATATAACCAAGTTGTAAATCAATAGGAGGAACATAAGAGGTCATTTCCTAGATATTCAAGTCTCTAAAGATTAAAAAATACCCTAGAAAATCGACCCATAAAAAGAATTCAAAAATAAACTAAAGACACATTATCTATTTTAACAAAAAAAAATATAACGGAGTTGTAAATCGATGGGAGGTACATGGGAGGACATTTCCTAGATATTTAAGTCTCTAAAGATTTAAAAATACCCTAGAAAATCGACCCACAAAAAAAAAATTCAAAAATAAATTAAAGACACATTATCGATTTTAACAAAAAAAAATATAACCAATTTTAAATCGATGCGAGATACATGGGAGGACATTTCCTAAATATTCAAGTCTCTAAAGATTTAAAAATACCTTAGAAAATCGACCCATAAAAGAAATTCAAAAATAAATTAAAGACAAATTATTTATTTTAACAAAAAAAATATAACCAAGTTGTAAATCAATAGGAGGAACATAAGAGGTCATTTCCTAGATATTCAAGTCTCTAAAGATTAAAAAATACCCTAGAAAATCGACCCATATAAAAAAAATTTAAACATAAATTAAAGACACATTATCTATTTAAAAAAATATATGACAATGTTGTAAATCGATGGGAGATACATGGGAGGATATTACCTAGATATTCAAGTCTCTAAAGAGTTAAAAATACCCTAGAAAATCGACCTATATAAAAAAAATTCAAAAATAAATTAAAGACACATTATTTATTTTGACAAAAAAAATATAACCAAGTTGTAAATCGATGAGACGTACATGGTAAGACATTTCCTATATATTCAAGTCTCTAAAGATTTGAAAATACCCTAGAAAATCGACCCACAAAAAAAAATTTAAAAATAAATTAAAGACACATTATCTATTTTAACAAAAAAAAATATAACCAAGTTGTAAATCGATGCGAGGTACATAGGAGGACATTTCCTAGATATTCAAGTCTCTAAAGATTTAGAAATACTCTTGAAAATCGACACATAAAATTTTTTCAAAAATAAATTAAAGACACATTATCTATTTTAACAAAAAAAAATATAACCAAGTTGTAAATCGATGCGAGGTACATGGAAGGACATTTCCTAAATATTTAAGTCTATAACGATTTAAATAAAACTTTTAAAATCGACCTATAAAAAAATATTCGAAAATAAATTAAAGACAAATTACTTATTTTGACAAAAAAAATATAACGAAGTTGTAAATCGATGCGAGGTACATAGGAGGACATTTCCTAGATATTCAAGTCTCTAAAGTTTTAAAAATACCCTAGAAAATCGACCCATAAAAAAAATTTAAAAATAAATTAAAGACACATTATCTATTTTAACAAAAAAAATATAACCGAGTTGTAAATCATAGGGAGGTACATGGGAGGACATTTTCTAGATATTCAAGTGTCTAATGATTTAAAAATACCTTAGAAAATCGACACATATTAAAAAAATTCTAAAATAAATTAAAGACAAATTATTTATTTTGACAAAAAAAATATAACCAAGTTGTAAATCGATGGAAGTTACATGGCAGGACATTTCCTAGATATTCAAGTCTCTAAAGATTTAAAAATACCCTAGAAAATCGACACATATTAAAAAAATTCTAAAATAAATAAAAGACAAATTATTTATTTTGACAAAAAAAATATAACCAAGTTGTAAATCAATGCAAAGAACTTGGGAAGACATTTCGTAAATATTAAAGTCTATAACGATATAAATATACTTTTTAAAATCGACCTAGAAAAAAAAATTCTAAAATAAATTAAAGACAAATTATTTATTTTGACAGAAGAAATATAACCAAGTTGTAAATCGATGGAAGGTACATGGAAGGACATTTCCTATATATTTAAGTCTCTTAAGATTTAAAAATACCCTAGAAAATCGACCCACATTAAAAAAATTCTAAAATAAATTAAAGACACATTATTTATTTAAATAAATAAAAATATAACCGAGTTGTAAATCGATGGGAGGTACATAAGAGGACATTTCCTAGATATTCAAGTCGCTAAAGATTTAAAAATACCCTAAAAAATCAAACCATAAAAAAATTTAAAAATAAATTAGAGCCACATTATCTATTTTAACAAAAAAAATTATAACCAAGTTGTAAATCGATGGAATGTCCATGGGAGGACATTTCCTATATATTTAAGTCTCTAAAGATTTAAAAATACCCTAGAAAATCGACCCACATTAAAAAAATTCTAAAATAAATTAAAGACACATTATCTATTTTAACAAAAAAAAATATAACCAAGTTGTAAATCGATGGGAGGTACATGGGAGGACATTTCTTAGATATTCAAGTCTCTAAAGATTTGAAAATACCCTAGAAAATCGACCCATAAAAGAAATTCAAAAATAAATTAAAGACACATTATCCATTTTAACAAAAAAAAATTTAACCAAGTTGTAAATCGATGGGAGGTACATGGAAGGGTATTTCCTAGATATTCAAGTCTCTAAAGATTTAAAAATACCCTAGAAAATCGACACATATAAAAAAATTTTTAAAATTAATTAAAGACAAATTATTTATTTTGACAAAAAAAATAAAACCAAGTTGTAAAACGATGTGAGGTACATGGAAGGACATTTCCTAAATATTCAAGTCTATAACGATTTAAATAAAATTTTTATAATCGACCTATAAAAAAATATTCTGAAATAAATAAAAGACAAATTATTTATTTTGACAAAAAAAATATAACCAAATTGTAAATCGAAGGAAGGTACATGGGAGGACATTTCCTAGATATTCAAGTCTCTAAAGAATTAAAAATACCCTAGAAAATCGACTTATATAAAAAAAATTCTAAAATAAATTAAAGACAAATTATTTATTTTGACAAAAAAAATATAACCAAGTTGTAAATCGATTGGAGGTACATGGGAGGACATTTTCTAAATATTCAAGTCTCTAAAGATTTAAAAATACCTTAGAAAATCGACACATATAAAAAAAATTTTAAAATTAATTAAAGATAAATTATTTATTTTGACAAAAAAAATATAACCAAGTTGTAAATCGATGGGAGGTACATGGGAGGACATTTCCTAGATATTCAAGTCTCTTAACATTTAAAAATACCCTACAAAATCGATTAAAAAAAAAAAATACAAAAATAAATTAAAGACACATTATCTATTTTAACAAAAAAAAATTTAACCAAGTTGTAAATCGATGGGAGGTACATAGGAGGATATTTCCTAAATATTCAAGTCTCTAAAGATTTAAAAATACCCTAGAAAATCGACCCATATAAAAAAAGTTCAAAAATAAATTAAAGACACATTATTTATTTTGACAAAAAAAATATAACCAAGTTGTAAATCGATGAGACGTACATGGTAAGACAATTCCTAGTTATTCAAGTCTCTAAAGATTTGAAAATACCCTAGAAAATCGACCCATAAAAGAAATTCAAAAATAAATTAAAGACACATTATCTATTTTAACAAAAAAAAATATAACCAAGTTGTAAATCGATGCGAGGTACATGGAAGGACATTTCCTAAATATTCAAGTCTATAACGAGTTAAATAAAATTTTTAAAACCGACCCATAAAAGATTTTCAAAAATAAATTAAAGACACATTATCTATTTTAACAAAAAAAAATATAACCAAGTTGTAAATCGATGCGAGGTACATGGGAGGACATTTCCTAGATATTCAAGTCTCTAAAGATTTAGAAATACTCTAGAAAATCGACCCATAAAAGATTTTCAAAAATAAATTAAAGACACATTATCTATTTTAACAAAAAAAAATATAACCAAGTTGTAAATCGATGCGAGGTACATGGAAGGACATTTTCTAAATATTCAAGTCTATAACGATTTAAATAAAATTTTTAAAATCGACCTATAAAAAAATATTCTAAAATAAATTAAAGACAAATTATTTATTTTGACAAAAAAAATATAACGAAGTTGTAAATCGATGCGAGGTACATGGGAGGACATTTCCTAGATATTCAAGTCTCTAAAGTTTTAAAAATTCCCTAGAAAATCGACCCATAAAAAAAATTTAAAAATAAATTAAAGACACATTATCTATTTTAACAAAAAAAATATAACTGAGTTGTAAATCATAGGGAGGTACATGGGAGGACATTTCCTAGATATTTAAGTGTCTAATGATTTAAAAATACCTTAGAAAATCGACACATATTAAAAAAATTCTAAAATAAATTAAAGACAAATTATTTATTTTGACAAAAAAAATATAACCAAGTTGTAAGTCGATGGGAGGTACATGGGAGGACATTTCCTAAATATTCAAGTCTCTAAAGATTTAAAAATACCTTAGAAAATCGAAACATATAAAAAAAATTTTAAAATAAATCAAAGACAAATTATTTATTTTGACAAAAAAAAATAAAACCAAGTTGTAAAACGATGTGAGGTACATGGAAGGACATTTTTTAGATATTTAAGTCTTTAAAGATTTAAAAATACCATAAAAAATCGACCCACAAAAAAAAATTCAAAAATAAATTAAAGACACATTATCTATTTTAACAAAATAAATATAATTAAGTTGTAAATCGGTGTGAGGTACATGGGAGGACATTTCCTAGATATTCAAGTCTCTAAAGATTTAAAAATACCCTCGAAAATCGACCCATAAAAAGAATTCAAAAATAAACTAAAGACACATTATCTATTTTAACAAAAAAAAATATAACGGAGTTGTAAATCGATGGGAGGTACATGGGAGGACATTTACTAGATATTTAAGTCTCTAAAGATTTAAAAATACCCTAGAAAATCGACCCACAAAAAAAAAATTCAAAAATAAATTAAAGACACATTATCGATTTTAACAAAAAAAAATATAACCAATTTTAAATCGATGCGAGATACATGGGAGGACATTTCCTAAATATTCAAGTCTCTAAAGATTTAAAAATACCTTAGAAAATCGACCCATAAAAGAAATTCAAAAATAAATTAAAGACAAATTATTTATTTTAACAAAAAAAATATAACCAAGTTGTAAATCAATGGGAGGAACATAAGAGGTCATTTCCTAGATATTCAAGTCTCTAAAGATTAAAAAATACCCTAGAAAATCAAACCATATAAAAAAAATTTAAACATAAATTAAAGACACATTATCTATTCAAAAAAATATATGACAATGTTGTAAATCGATGGGAGATACATGGGAGGATATTACCTAGATATTCAAGTCTCTAAAGAGTTAAAAATACCCTAGAAAATCGACCTATATAAAAAAAATTCAAAAATAAATTAAAGACACATTATTTATTTTGACAAAAAAAATATAACCAAGTTGTAAATCGATGAGACGTACATGGTAAGACATTTCCTAGATATTCAAGTCTCTAAAGATTTGAAAATACCCTAGAAAATCGACCCACAAAAAAAATTCAAAAATAAATTAAAGACACATTATCTATTTTAACAAAAAAAAATATAACCAAGTTGTAAATCGATGCGAGGTACATGGGAGGACATTTCCTAGATATTTAAGTCTCTAAAGATTTAGAAATACTCTTGAAAATCGACACATAAAAGATTTTCAAAAATAAATTAAAGACACATTATCTATTTTAACAAAAAAAAATATAACCAAGTTGTAAATCGATGCGAGGTACATGGAAGGACATTTCCTAAATATTCAAGTCTATAACGATTTAAATAAAACTTTTAAAATCGACCTATAAAAAAATATTCGAAAATAAATTAAAGACAAATTACTTATTTTGACAAAAAAAATATAACGAAGTTGTAAATCGATGCGAGGTACATAGGAGGACATTTCCTAGATATTCAAGTCTCTAAAGTTTTAAAAATACCCTAGAAAATCGACCCATAAAAAAAATTTAAAAATAAATTAAAGACACATTATCTATTTTAACAAAAAAAATATAACCGAGTTGTAAATCATAGGGAGGTACATGGGAGGACATTTTCTAGATATTCAAGTGTCTAATGATTTAAAAATACCTTAGAAAATCGACACATATTAAAAAAATTCTAAAATAAATTAAAGACAAATTATTTATTTTGACAAAAAAAATATAACCAAGTTGTAAATCGATGGAAGTTACATGGCAGGACATTTCCTAGATATTCAAGTCTCTAAAGATTTAAAAATACCCTAGAAAATCGACCCATAAAAAAAATTCAAAAATAAATTAAAGACACATTATCTATTTTAACAAAATAAATATTATTAAGTTGTAAATCGATGCGAGGTACATGGGAGGACATTTCCTAGATATTCAAGTGTCTAATGATTTAAAAATACCTTAGAAAATCGACACATATTAAAAAAATTCTAAAATAAATAAAAGACAAATTATTTATTTTGACAAAAAAAATATAACCAAGTTGTAAATCAATGCAAAGAACTTGGGAAGACATTTCGTAAATATTTAAGTCTATAACGATATAAATATACTTTTTAAAATCGACCTAGAAAAAAAAATTCTAAAATAAATTAAAGACAAATTATTTATTTTGACAGAAGAAATATAACCAAGTTGCAAATCGTTGGGAGGTACATGGGAGGACATTTCCTAGATATTCAATTCTCTAAAGATTTAAAAATACCTTAGAAAATCGACCCATAAAAAAAATTCAAAAATAAATTAAAGACACATTATCTATTTTAACAAAAACAAATATAACCAAGTTGTAAAGCGCTGGGAGGTACATGGGAGGACATTTCCTAAATATTCAAGTCTATAACGATTTAAATATACTTTTGAAAATCGACCTATAAAAAAAAAGTCTAAAATAAATTAAAGACAAATAATTTATTTTGACAGAAAAAATATAACCAAGTTGTAAATCGATGGAAGGTACATGGAAGGACATTTCCTATATATTTAAGTCTCTAAAGATTTAAAAATACCCTAGAAAATCGACCCACATTAAAAAAATTCTAAAATAAATTAAAGACACATTATTTATTTAAATAAATAAAAATATAACCGAGTTGTAAATCGATGGGAGGTACATAAGAGGACATTTCCTAGATATTCAAGTCGCTAAAGATTTAAAAATACCCTAAAAAATCAAACCATAAAAAAATTTAAAAATAAATTAGAGCCACATTAACTATTTTAACAAAAAAAATAAAACCAAGTTGTACATCGTTGGGAGGTACATGGGAGGACATTTCCTAGATATTCAATTCTCTAAATATTTAAAAATACCTTAGAAAATCGACCCATAAAAAAAATTCAAAAATAAATTAAAGACACATTATCTATTTAAATAAAAAAAAATATTACCGAGTTGTAAATCGATGGGAGGTACATGGGAGGACATTTCTTAGATATTCAAGTCTCTAAAGATTTAAAAATACCCTAGAAAATCGACCTATAAAAAAAATTCAAAAATAAATTAAAGACACATTATCTAGTTTAACAAAAAAAAAATATAATTAAGTTGTAAATTGATGCGAGGTACATGGTAGGACATTTCCTAGATATTCAAGGCTCTAAAGATTTAAAAATACCCTAGAAAATCAACCCATAAAAAAAATTCAGAAATAAATTAAAGACACATTATCTATTTTAATAAAAAAAAATATAACCGAGTTGTAAATCGATGGGAGGTACATGGGAGGACATTTCCTAGACATTTAAGTCTCTAAAGATTTAAAAATACCCTAGAAAATCAAACCATAAAAAAAATTCAAAAATAAATTAAAGACACATTATCTATTTTAACAAAAAAAAATATAACCAAGTTGTAAATCGATGGGAGGTACATGGGAGGACATTTCTTAGATATTCAAGTCTCTAAAGATTTAAAAATACCCTAGAAAATCGACCTATAAAAAAAATTCAAAAATAAATTAAAGACACATTATCTAGTTTAACAAAAAAAAAATATAATTAAGTTGTAAATTGATGCGAGGTACATGGTAGGACATTTCCTAGATATTCAAGGCTCTAAAGATTTAAAAATACCCTAGAAAATCGACCCACATTAAAAAAATTCTAAAATAAATTAAAGACACATTATCTATTTTAACAAAAAAAAATATAACCAAGTTGTAAATCGATGAGAGGTACAGGGGAGGACATTTCTTAGATATTCAAGTCTCTAAAGATTTAAAAATACTTTAGAAAATCGACCTATAAAAAAAATTCAAAAATAAATTAAAGACACATTATCTAGTTTAACAAAAAAAAATATAAACGAGTTGTAAATCGTTGGGAGGTACATGGGAGGACATTTCCTAGATATTCAAGTCTCTAAAGATTTAAAAATACCCTAGAAAATCAACCCATAAAAAAATTCAAAAATAAATTAAAGACACATTATCTATTTTAACAAAAAAAAATATAACCAAGTTGTAAATCGATGGAAGATACATGTAAGGACATTTCCTAGATATTCAAGTCTTTAAAGATTTAAAAATACCATTGAAAATCGACCCACAAAAAAAAATTCAAAAATAAATTAAAGACACATTATCTATATTAACAAAATAAATATAATTAAGTTGTAAATCGATGCGAGGTACATGGGAGGACATTTCCTAGATATTCAAGTCTCTAAATATTTAAACATACCCTAGAAAATCGACTTATAAACAAAATTCAAAAATAAATTAAAGACACATTATCTATTTTAACAAAAAAAAATTTAATTAAGTTGTAAATTGATGCGAGGTACATAAGAGGACATTTCCTAGATATTCAAATATCTTAAGATTTAAGAATACCCTAGAAAATCAACCCATAAAAAAAATTCAAAAATAAATTAAAGACACATTATCTATTTTAATAAAAAAAAATATAACCGAGTTGTAAATCGATGGGAGGTTCATGGGAGGACATTTCCTAGATATTCAAGTCTCTAAAGATTTAAAAATACCCTAGAAAAGCAACCCATAAAAAAAATTCAAAAATACTTTAAAGACACATTATCTATTTTAACAAAAAAAATTTAACTAAGTTGTAAATCGCTGGGAGGTACATGGGAGGACATTTCCTAAATATTCAAGTCTATAACGATTTAAATCTAATTTTGAAAATCGACCTATGAAAAAAAAGTCTGAAATAAGTTAAAGACAAATAATTTGTTTTGACAGAAAAAATATAACCAAGTTGTAAATCGATGGAAGGTACATGTGAGGACATTTTCTAGATATTCAAGTCTCTGAAGATTTAAAAATACCCTAGAAAATCGACTCACAAAAAAAAAATTCAAAAATAAATTAAAGACACATTATCTATTTTAACAAAAAAAAATATAACCAAGTTGTGAATCGATGGGAGGTACATAGAAAGGACATTTCTTAGATATTTAAGTCTCTAAAGATTTAAAAATACCCTAGAAAATCGACCAATAAAGAAAATTCAAAAATAAATTAAAGACACATTATCTATTTTAACAAAATAAATATAACTAAGTTGTAAATCGATGGGAGGTACATAAGAGGATATTTCCTAGATATTTAAGTCTCTAAAGATTTAAAAATACCCTAGAAAATCAACCCATAAAAAAAATTCAAAAATAAATTAAAGACACATTATCTATTTTAATAAAAAAAAATATAACCGAGTTGTAAATCGATGGGAGGTACATGGGAGGACATTTCCTAGACATTTAAGTCTCTAAAGATTTAAAAATACCCTAGCAAATCAAACCATAAAAAAAATTCAAAAATAAATTAAAGACACATTATCTATTTAAAAAAAAAAAATAAAACCAATTTGTAAATCGATGCGAGGTACATGGGAGGAAATTTCCTAAATATTCAAGTCTCTAAAGATTTAAAAATACCTTAGAAAATCGGCCCATAAAAAAAATCAAAAATAAATTAATGACACATTATCTATTTTAACAAAAAAAAATATAATTAAGTTGTAAATTGATGCGAGGTACATGGGAGGACATTTCCTAGATATTCAAGTCTCTAAAGATTTAAAAATACCCTAGAAAATCAACCCATAAAAAAAATTCAAAAATAAATTAAAGACACATTATCTATTTAAATAAAAAAAAATATTACCGAGTTGTAAATCGATGGGAGGTACATAGGAGGACATTTCCTAGATATTCAAGTCGCTAAAGATTTAAAAATACCCTAGAAAATCAAACCATAAAAAAATTCAAAAATAAATTAGAGCCACATTATCTATTTTAACAAAAAAAATTATAACCAAGTTGTAAATCGATGGAAGGTACATGGGAGGACATTTCCTATATATTTAAGTCTTTAAAGATTTAAAAATACCCTAGAAAATCGACCCACATTAAAAAAATTCTAAAATAAATTAAAGACACATTATCTATTTTAACAAAAAAAAAATATAACCAAGTTGTAAATCTATGAGAGGTACATGGGAGGACATTTCTTAGATATTCAAGTCTCTAAAGATTTAAAAATACTTTAGAAAATCGACCTATAAAAAAAATTCAAAAATAAATTAAAGACACATTATCTAGTTTAACAAAAAAAAAATATAAACGAGTTGTAAATCGTTGGGAGGTACATGGGAGGACATTTCCTAGATATTCAAGTCTCTAAAGATTTAAAAATACCATTGAAAATCGACCCACAAAAAAAAATTCAAAAATAAATTAAAGACACATTATCTATATTAACAAAATAAATATAATTAAGTTGTAAATCGATGCGAGGTACATGGGAGGACATTTCCTAAATATTCAAGTCTCTAAAGATTTAAAAATACCTTAGAAAATCGGCCCATAAAAAAAATCAAAAATAAATTAATGACACATTATCTATTTTAACAAAAAAAAATATAATTAAATTCTAAATTGATGCGAGGTACATGAGAGGACATTTCCTAGATATTCAAGTCTCTAAAGATTTAAAAATACCCTAGAAAATCAACCCATAAAAAAAATTCAAAAATAAATTAAAGACACATTATCTATTTAAATAAAAAAAAATATTACCGAGTTGTAAATCGATGGGAGGTACATAGGAGGACATTTCCTAGATATTCAAGTCGCTAAAGATTTAAAAATACCCTAGAAAATCAAACCATAAAAAAATTCAAAAATAAATTAGAGCCACATTATCTATTTTAACAAAAAAAATTATAACCAAGTTGTAAATCGATGGAAGGTACATGGGAGGACATTTCCTATATATTTAAGTCTTTAAAGATTTAAAAATACCCTAGAAAATCGACCCACATTAAAAAAATTCTAAAATAAATTAAAGACACATTATCTATTTTAACAAAAAAAAAATATAACCAAGTTGTAAATCTATGAGAGGTACATGGGAGGACATTTCTTAGATATTCAAGTCTCTAAAGATTTAAAAATACTTTAGAAAATCGACCTATAAAAAAAATTCAAAAATAAATTAAAGACACATTATCTAGTTTAACAAAAAAAAATATAAACGAGTTGTAAATCGTTGGGAGGTACATGGGAGGACATTTCCTAGATATTCAAGTCTCTAAAGATTTAAAAATACCAT